>CAWVQA010000344.1:0-488000 GCA_963932145.1 Acanthosepion lycidas | reverse complement strand
ACCCATTTTCTGCCCACAATCTTTTTCATGGAAATCCCAGTCCATGCATGCTACGATCACGATTTGAATTTGAAGGCAAAATATTTTTTTGCAGATTTTATATAAGGTCTTTCCCTGTCCATAATGCTAAATTGAGGAAGTAAAATATAAATATAAATAGGAAACAGAAGAGAAATATATTGTGATCACCCTTTTTCTGCCCACAATCTTTTTCATGGAAATCCCAGTCCATGCATGCTACGATCACGATTTGAATTTGAAGGCAAAATATTTTTTTGCAGATTTTAGATTAGGTCTTTCCCTGTCCATAATGCTAAATTGAGGAAGTAAAATAGAAATATAAATAGGAAAGAGAAGAGAAATGTACGGTGATCACCCATTTTCTGCCCATGATCTTTTACTTGGAAATCCCAGTCATATGAGTCGAGTCCATGCATGCTACGATCTCGGTATGAATTTGATGGCAAAATATTTTTTTGCAGATCTTAGATTAGGTCTTTCCCTGTTCACAATGCTAAATTAAGGAAGTTAAATATAAATATAAATAGGAAACAGAAGAGAAATATACAGTGATCACCCATTTTCTGCCCACAATCTTTTTCATGGATATCCCAGTCATATGAGTCGAGTCCATGCATGCTACGATCACGGTATGAATTTGAAGGCAAAATATTTTTGTGCAGATCTTAGATTAGGTCTTTCCCTGTTCACAATGCTAAATTAAGGAAGTTAAATATAAATATAAATAGTAAACAGAAGAGAAATGTACAGTGATCACCCATTTTCTGCCCACAATCTTTTTCATGGAAATCCCATTCATAATAGTCGAGTCCATGGATGCTACGATCACGGTATGAATTTGAAGGCAAAATATTTTTTTGCAGATTTTAGATTAGGTCTTTCCCTGTCCACAATGCTAAATTAAGGAATTAAAATATAAATATAAATAGGAAACAGACTAGAAATGTACAGTGCTCACCCATTTTCTCCCCACAATCTTTATCATGGAAATCCCAGTCATGTGAGTCGAGTCCATGCATGCTACGATCACGGTATGAATTTGAAGGCAAAATATTTTTTTGCAGAACATAGATTAGGACTTTCCCTGTCCACAATGATAAATTAAGGAAGTTAAATATAAATAGAAAACAGAAGAGAAATGTACAGTGATCACCCATTTTCGGCCCACAATCTTTTTCATGGAAATCCCAGTCATATGAGTCGAGTACATATATGCTACGATCATGGTATGAATCTGATGGCAAAATATTTTTTTGCAGATCTTAGATTAGGTCTTTCCCTGTCCATAATGCTAAATTGAGGCAGTAAAATAGAAATATAAATAGGAAACAGAATAGAAATATACAGTGATCACCCATTTTCTGCCCACTATCTTTTTTATCGAAATCCCAGTCGTATTAGTTAAGTCCATGCATGCTACGATCACGGTATGAATTTGAAGGCAAAATATTTTTTGCAGATCTTACATTAGGTCTTTCCCTGTCCATAATGCTAAATTGAGGAAGTAAAACAGAAATATAAATAGGAAACAGAAGAGAAATGTACAGTGATCACCCATTTTCTGCCCACAATCTTTTTCATGGAAATCCCACTCATATGAGTCGAGTCCATGCATGCTCTGATCACGGTATGAATTTGAAGGCAAATTATTTTTTTGCCGATCTTACATTAGGACTTTCAAAATCACTTTCACTTTCAGAAAAGTCAAAATATTTTTTGCAGATCTTAGATTAGGATTTTCCCTGTCCATAATGCTAAATTAAGGAAGTAAATTAGAAATATAAATAGGAAACAGAAGAGAAATGTACAGTGATCACCCATTTTGTGCCCACAATCTTTTTCATCGAAATCCCAGTCATATGAGTCGAGTCCATGCATGCTACGATCACGGTATGAATTTGAAGGCAAAATATTTTTTTGCAGATCTTAGATTAGATCTTTCCGTGTCCACAATGCTAAATTAAGGAAGTTAAATATAAATATAAATAGGAAATAGAAGAGAAATGTACAGTGATCACCCATTTTGTGCCCACAATCTTTTTCATGGAAATCCCAGTCATATGAGTCGAGTCCATTGACGCTACAATCACGGTATGAATTTGAAGGTAAAATATTTTTTTGCAGATCTTAGATTAGGTCTTTCTCTGTCCACAAAGCTAAATTAAGGAAGTTAAATATAAATATCAATAGGAAACAGAAGAGAAATATACAGTGATCACCCATTTTCTGCCCACAATCATTTTCATGGAAATCCCAGTCATATGAGTCGAGTCCATGCATGCTACGATCACGGTATGAAATTGTAGGCAAAATATTTTTTTGCAGATCTTACATTAGGTCTTTCCCTGTCCATAATGCTAAATTAAGGAAGTAAAATAGAAATATAAATAGGAAACAGAAGAGAAATGCACAGAGATCACCCATTTTCTGCCCACAATCTTTTTCATGGAAATCCCAGTCATATGAGTCGAGTCCATGCATGCTACGATCACGGTCTGAATTTAAGACAAAATATTTTTTGCAGATCTTAGATTAGGTCTTTCCCTGTCCATAATACTAAATTAAGGAAGTCAAATATAAATATAAATAGGAAAGAAAAGAGAAATATACAGTGATCACCCATTTTCTGCCCATAATCTTTTTCATCGAAATCCCAGGCATATGAGTCGAGACCATGCATGCTACACACACGGCATGAATTTGACGGCAAAATATTTTTTTGCATATCTTAGATTAGGTCTTTCCCTGTCCACAATGCTAAATTAAGGAAGTAAAATATAAATATAAATAGGAAACAGAAGAGAAATGTACAGTGTTCACCCATTTTCTGCCCAAATCTTTTTCATGGAAATCCCAGTCATATGAGTCGAATGCATGCATGCTATGATCACGGTATGAATTTGAAGGCTAAATATTTTTTTGCATATCTTAAATTAGGTCTTTCCCTGTCCATTAGGCTAAATTAAGGAAGTAAAATAGGAATAATAATAGGAAACAGAAGAGAAATGCACAGAGATCACCCGTTTTTTGCCCACAATCTTTTTCATGGAAATCCCAGTCATATGAGTCGAGTCCATGCATGCTACGATCATGGTATGAATTTGAAGGCAAAATATTTTTTTGCAGATCTTAGATTAGGTCTTTCCCTGTCCACAATGCTAAATTAAGGAAGTAAAATAGAAATAGAAATAGGAATCAGAAGAGGAATGTACATTGATCGCCCATTTTGTGCCCACAATCTTTTTCATGGAAATCCCAGTCATATGAGTCGAGTCCATGCATGCTACGATCACGGTATGAATTTGAAGGCAAAATATTTTTTTGCAGATTTTAGATTAGGCCTTTCCCTGTCCATAATGCTCAATTAAGGAAGTAAAATATAAATATAAATAGGAAACAGAAGAGTAATGTACAGTGATCACCCATTTCGTGCCCACAATCTTTTTCATGGAAATCCCAGTCATATGAGTTGAGTCCACGCATGCTTCGATCACGGTATGAATTTGAAGGCAAAATATTTTTTTGAAGATCTTAGATTAGGTCTTTCCCTGTCCACAATGCTAAATTAAGGAAGTTAAATATAAATATAAATAGGAAACAGAAGAGAAATGTACAGTGATCACCCATTTTGTGCCCAAAATCTTTTTCATGGAAATCCCAGTCATATGAGTCGAGTCCACGCATGCTACGATCACGGTATGAATTTGAAGGCAAAATATTTTTTTGAAGATCTTAGATTAGGTCTTTCCCTGTCCACAATGCTAAATTAAGGAAGTTAAATATAAATATAAATAGGAAACAGAAGAGAAATGTACAGTGATCACCCATTTTCTGCCCACAATCTTTTTCATGGAAATCCCAGTGATATGAGTCGAGTCCATGCATGCTACGATCACGGTATGAATTTGAAGGCAAAATATTTTTTTGCAGATCTTAGATTTGGTCTTTCCCTGTCCATAATGCTCAATTAAGGAAGTAAAATATAAATATAAATAGGAAACAGAAGAGAAAGTTACTGTGATCTCCCATTTTCTGCCCACTACCTTTTTCATGGAAATCCCAGTCATATGAGTCGAGTCCATGCATGCTACGATCACTGTATGAATTTGAAGGCAAAATATTTATTTGCAGATTTTAGATTAGGTCTTTCCCTGTCCATAATGCTAAATTGAGGAAGTAAAATAGAAATATAAATAGGAAACAGAAGAGAAATGTACAGTGATCACCCATTTCCTTCCCACAATCTTTTTCATGGATAAACCAGTCATATGAGTCGAATCTATGCATGCTACGATCACGGTATGAATTTGAAGGCAAAATATTTTTTGTAGATCTTAGATTAGGTCTTTCCCTGTCCATAATGCTAAAGTGAGGAAGTAAAATATAAATATCAATAGGAAACAGAAGAGAAATGTACAATGATCACCCATTTTCTGCCCACAATCATTTTCATGGAAATCCCAGTCATATGAGTCGAGTCCATGCATGCTACGATCACGGCATGAATTTGACGGCAAAATATTTTTTTGCATATCTTAGATTAGGTCTTTCCCTGTCCACAATGCTAAATTAAGGAAGTAAAATATAAATATAAATAGGAAACAGAAGAGAAATGTACAGTGTTCACCCATTTTCTGCCCACAATCTTTTTCATGGAAATCCCAGTCATATGAGTCGAATGCATGCATGCTATGATCACGGTATGAATTTGAAGGCTAAATATTTCTTTGCATATCTTAAATTAGGTCTTTCCCTGACCATTAGGCTAAATTAAGGAAGTAAAATAGGAATAATAATAGGAAACAGAAGAGAAATGCACAGAGATCACCCGTTTTTTGCCCACAATCTTTTTCATGGAAATCCCAGTCATATGAGTCGAGTCCATGCATGCTACGATCATGGTATGAATTTGAAGGCAAAATATTTTTTTGCAGATCTTAGATTAGGTCTTTCCCTGTCCACAATGCTAAATTAAGGAAGTAAAATAGAAATAGAAATAGGAATCAGAAGAGGAATGTACATTGATCGCCCATTTTGTGCCCACAATCTTTTTCATGGAAATCCCAGTCATATGAGTCGAGTCCATGCATGCTACGATCACGGTATGAATTTGAAGGCAAAATATTTTTATGCAGATTTTAGATTAGGCCTTTCCCTGTCCATAATGCTCAATTAAGGAAGTAAAATATAAATATAAATAGGAAACAGAAGAGAAATATACAGTGATCACCCATTTTCTGCCCACAATCTTTTTCATGGAAATCCCAGTCATATGAGTCGAGTCCATGCATGCTACGATCACGGTATGAATTTGTAACCAAAATATTTTTTGCAGATCTTAGATTAGGTCTTTTCCTATCCATAATGCTAAATTGGGGAAGTAAAATAAAAATATAAATAGGAAACAGAAGAGAAATATACAGTGATCACCCATTTTCTGCCCACAATCATTTTCATGGAAATCCCAGTCATATGAGTCGATTCCATGCATGCTACGATCACGGTATGAAATTGTAGGCAAAATATTTTTTTGCAGATCTTACATTAGGTCTTTCCCTGTCCATAATGCTAAATTAAGGAAGTAAAATAGAAATATAAATAGGAAACAGAAGAGAAATGCACAGAGATCACCCATTTTCTGCCCACAATCTTTTTCATGGAAATCCCAGTCATATGAGTCGAGTCCATGCATGCTACGATCACGGTCTGAATTTAAGACAAAATATTTTTTGCAGATCTTAGATTAGGTCTTTCCCTGTCCATAATACTAAATTAAGGAAGTCAAATATAAATATAAATAGGAAAGAAAAGAGAAATATACAGTGATCACCCATTTTCTGCCCATAATCTTTTTCATCGAAATCCCAGGCATATGAGTCGAGACCATGCATGCTACACACACGGCATGAATTTGACGGCAAAATATTTTTTTGCATATCTTAGATTAGGTCTTTCCCTGTCCACAATGCTAAATTAAGGAAGTAAAATATAAATATAAATAGGAAACAGAAGAGAAATGTACAGTGTTCACCCATTTTCTGCCCACAATCTTTTTCATGGAAATCCCAGTCATATGAGTCGAATGCATGCATGCTATGATCACGGTATGAATTTGAAGGCTAAATATTTTTTTGCATATCTTAAATTAGGTCTTTCCCTGTCCATTAGGCTAAATTAAGGAAGTAAAATAGGAATAATAATAGGAAACAGAAGAGAAATGCACAGAGATCACCCGTTTTTTGCCCACAATCTTTTTCATGGAAATCCCAGTCATATGAGTCGAGTCCATGCATGCTACGATCATGGTATGAATTTGAAGGCAAAATATTTTTTTGCAGATCTTAGATTAGGTCTTTCCCTGTCCACAATGCTAAATTAAGGAAGTAAAATAGAAATAGAAATAGGAATCAGAAGAGGAATGTACATTGATCGCCCATTTTGTGCCCACAATCTTTTTCATGGAAATCCCAGTCATATGAGTCGAGTCCATGCATGCTACGATCACGGTATGAATTTGAAGGCAAAATATTTTTTTGCAGATTTTAGATTAGGCCTTTCCCTGTCCATAATGCTCAATTAAGGAAGTAAAATATAAATATAAATAGGAAACAGAAGAGTAATGTACAGTGATCACCCATTTCGTGCCCACAATCTTTTTCATGGAAATCCCAGTCATATGAGTTGAGTCCACGCATGCTTCGATCACGGTATGAATTTGAAGGCAAAATATTTTTTTGAAGATCTTAGATTAGGTCTTTCCCTGTCCACAATGCTAAATTAAGGAAGTTAAATATAAATATAAATAGGAAACAGAAGAGAAATGTACAGTGATCACCCATTTTGTGCCCAAAATCTTTTTCATGGAAATCCCAGTCATATGAGTCGAGTCCACGCATGCTACGATCACGGTATGAATTTGAAGGCAAAATATTTTTTTGAAGATCTTAGATTAGGTCTTTCCCTGTCCACAATGCTAAATTAAGGAAGTTAAATATAAATATAAATAGGAAACAGAAGAGAAATGTACAGTGATCACCCATTTTCTGCCCACAATCTTTTTCATGGAAATCCCAGTGATATGAGTCGAGTCCATGCATGCTACGATCACGGTATGAATTTGAAGGCAAAATATTTTTTTGCAGATCTTAGATTTGGTCTTTCCCTGTCCATAATGCTCAATTAAGGAAGTAAAATATAAATATAAATAGGAAACAGAAGAGAAAGTTACTGTGATCTCCCATTTTCTGCCCACTACCTTTTTCATGGAAATCCCAGTCATATGAGTCGAGTCCATGCATGCTACGATCACTGTATGAATTTGAAGGCAAAATATTTATTTGCAGATTTTAGATTAGGTCTTTCCCTGTCCATAATGCTAAATTGAGGAAGTAAAATAGAAATATAAATAGGAAACAGAAGAGAAATGTACAGTGATCACCCATTTCCTTCCCACAATCTTTTTCATGGATAAACCAGTCATATGAGTCGAATCTATGCATGCTACGATCACGGTATGAATTTGAAGGCAAAATATTTTTTGTAGATCTTAGATTAGGTCTTTCCCTGTCCATAATGCTAAAGTGAGGAAGTAAAATATAAATATCAATAGGAAACAGAAGAGAAATGTACAATGATCACCCATTTTCTGCCCACAATCATTTTCATGGAAATCCCAGTCATATGAGTCGAGTCCATGCATGCTACGATCACGGCATGAATTTGACGGCAAAATATTTTTTTGCATATCTTAGATTAGGTCTTTCCCTGTCCACAATGCTAAATTAAGGAAGTAAAATATAAATATAAATAGGAAACAGAAGAGAAATGTACAGTGTTCACCCATTTTCTGCCCACAATCTTTTTCATGGAAATCCCAGTCATATGAGTCGAATGCATGCATGCTATGATCACGGTATGAATTTGAAGGCTAAATATTTCTTTGCATATCTTAAATTAGGTCTTTCCCTGTCCATTAGGCTAAATTAAGGAAGTAAAATAGGAATAATAATAGGAAACAGAAGAGAAATGCACAGAGATCACCCGTTTTTTGCCCACAATCTTTTTCATGGAAATCCCAGTCATATGAGTCGAGTCCATGCATGCTACGATCATGGTATGAATTTGAAGGCAAAATATTTTTTTGCAGATCTTAGATTAGGTCTTTCCCTGTCCACAATGCTAAATTAAGGAAGTAAAATAGAAATAGAAATAGGAATCAGAAGAGGAATGTACATTGATCGCCCATTTTGTGCCCACAATCTTTTTCATTGAAATCCCAGTCATATGAGTCGAGTCCATGCATGCTACGATCACGGTATGAATTTGAAGGCAAAATATTTTTATGCAGATTTTAGATTAGGCATTTCCCTGTCCATAATGCTCAATTAAGGAAGTAAAATATAAATATAAATAGGAAACAGAAGAGTAATGTACAGTGATCACCCATTTCGTGCCCACAATCTTTTTCATGGAAATCCCAGTCATATGAGTTGAGTCCATGCATGCTTCGATCACGGTATGAATTTGAAGGCAAAATATTTTTTTGAAGATCTTAGATTAGGTCTTTCCCTGTCCACAATGCTAAATTAAGGAAGTTAAATATAAATATAAATAGGAAACACAAGAGAAATGTACAGTGATCACCTATTTTCTGCCCACAATCTTTTTCATGGAAATACCAGTGATATGAGTCGAGTCCATGCATGCTGCTATCACGGTATGAATTTGAAGGCAAAATATTTTTTTGCAGATTTTAGATTAGGTCTTTCCCTATCCATAATGCTAAATTGAGGAAATAAAATAGAAATATAAATAGGAAACAGAAGAGAAATGTACAGTGATCACCCATTTCCTTCCCACAATCTTTTTCATGGATAAACCAGTCATATGAGTCGAATCTATGCATGCTACGATCACGGTATGAATTTGAAGGCAAAATATTTTTTGTAGATCTTAGATTAGGTCTTTCCCTGTCCATAATGCTAAAGTGAGGAAGTAAAATATAAATATAAATAGGAAACAGAAGAGAAATGTACAGTGTTCACCCATTTTCTGCCCACAATCTTTTTCATGGAAATCCCAGTCATATGAGTCGAGTCCATGCATGCTACGATCATGGTATGAATTTGAAGGCAAAATATTTATTTGCAGATCTTAGATTAGGTCTTTCCCTGTCCACAATGCTAAATTAAGGAAGTTAAATATAAATATAAATAGGAAACAGAAGAGAAATGTACAGTGATCACCAATTTTGTGCCCAAAATCTTTTTCATGGAAATCCCAGTCATATGAGTCGAGTCCACGCATGCTGCGATCACGGTATGAATTTGAAGGCAAAATATTTTTTTGAAGATCTTAGATTAGGTCTTTCCCTGTCCACAATGCTAAATTAAGGAAGTTAAATATAAATATAAATAGGAAACAGAAGAGAAATGTACAGTGATCACCCATTTTCTGCCCACAATCTTTTTCATGGAAATCCCAGTGATATGAGTCGAGTCCATGCATGCTACGATCACGGTATGAATTTGAAGGCAAAATATTTTTTGTAGATCTTAGATTAGGTCTTTCCCTGTCCATAATGCTAAAGTGAGGAAGTAAAATATAAATATAAATAGGAAACAGAAGAGAAATGTACAGTGTTCACCCATTTTCTGCCCACAATCTTTTTCATGGAAATCCCAGTCATATGAGTCGAGTCCATGCATGCTACGATCATGGTATGAATTTGAAGGCAAAATATTTATTTGCAGATCTTAGATTAGGTCTTTCCCTGTCCACAATGCTAAATTAAGGAAGTTAAATATAAATATAAATAGGAAACAGAAGAGAAATGTACAGTGATCACCCATTTTGTGCCCAAAATCTTTTTCATGGAAATCCCAGTCATATGAGTCGAGTCCACGCATGCTGCGATCACGGTATGAATTTGAAGGCAAAATATTTTTTTGAAGATCTTAGATTAGGTCTTTCCCTGTCCACAATGCTAAATTAAGGAAGTTAAATATAAATATAAATAGGAAACAGAAGAGAAATGTACAGTGATCACCCATTTTCTGCCCACAATCTTTTTCATGGAAATCCCAGTGATATGAGTCGAGTCCATGCATGCTACGATCACGGTAGGAATTTGAAGGCAAAATATTTTTTTGCAGATCTTAGATTGGGTCTTTCCCTGTCCATAATGCTCAATTAAGGAAGTAAAATATAAATATAAATAGGAAACAGAAGAGAAATGTACTGTGATCTCCCATTTTCTGCCCACTACCTTTTTCATGGAAATCCCAGTCATATGAGTCGAGTACATGCATGCTACGATCACTGTATGAATTTGAAGGCAAAATATTTTTTTGCAGATTTTACATTAGGTCTTTCCCTGTCCATAATGCTAAATTGAGGAAGTAAAATAGAAATATAAATAGGAAACAGAAGAGAAATGTACAGTGATCACCCATTTCCTTCCCACAATCTTTTTCATGGATAAACCAGTCATATGAGTCGAATCTATGCATGCTACGATCACGGTATGAATTTGAAGGCAAAATATTTTTTGTAGATCTTAGATTAGGTCTTTCCCTGTCCATAATGCTAAAGTGAGGAAGTAAAATATAAATATCAATAGGAAACAGAAGAGAAATGTACAATGATCACCCATTTTCTGCCCACAATCTTTTTCATGGAAATCCCAGTCATATGAGTCGAGTCCATGCATGCTACGATCACGGCATGAATTTGACGGCAAAATATTTTTTTGCATATCTTAGATTAGGTCTTTCCCTGTCCACAATGCTAAATTAAGGAAGTAAAATATAAATATAAATAGGAAACAGAAGAGAAATGTACAGTGTTCACCCATTTTCTGCCCACAATCTTTTTCATGGAAATCCCAGTCATATGAGTCGAATGCATGCATGCTATGATTACGGTATGAATTTGAAGGCTAAATATTTTTTTGCATATCTTAAATTAGGTCTTTCCCTGTCCATTAGGCTAAATTAAGGAAGTAAAATAGAAATAATAATAGGAAACAGAAGACAAATGCACAGAGATCACCCATTTTTTGCCCACAATCTTTTTCATGGAAATCCCAGTCATATGAGTCGAGTCCATGCATGCTACGATCATGGTATGAATTTGAAGGCAAAATATTTTTTTGCAGATCTTAGATTAGGTCTTTCCCTGTCCACAATGCTAAATTAAGGAAGTAAAATAGAAATAGAAATAGGAATCAGAAGAGGAATGTACATTGATCGCCCATTTTGTGCCCACAATCTTTTTCATGGAAATCCCAGTCATATGAGTCGAGTCCATGCATGCTATGCTCACGGTATGAATTTGAAGGCAAAATATTTTTTTGCAGATTTTAGATTAGGCCTTTCCCTGTCCATAATGCTAAATTAAGGAAGTAAAATATAAATATAAATAGGAAACAGAAGAGAAATGTACAGTGATCACCCATTTTGTGCCCACTATGTTTTTCATGGAAATCCCAGTCATATGATTCGAATCTATGCATGCTACGATCACGGTATGAATTTGAAGGCAAAATATTTTTTGTAGATCTTAGATTAGGTCTTTCCCTGTCCATAATGCTAAAGTGAGGAAGTAAAATAGAAATATAAATAGGAAACAGAAGAGAAATGTACAGTGTTCACCCATTTTCTGCCCACAATCTTTTTCATGGAAATCCCAGTCATATGAGTCGAGTCCATGCATGCTACGATCATGGTATGAATTTGAAGGCAAAATATTTATTTGCAGATCTTAGATTAGGTCTTTCCCTGTCCACAATGCTAAATTAAGGAAGTAAAATAGAAATATAATTAGGAATCAGAAGAGTAATGTACAGTGATCACCCATTTCGTGCCCACAATCTTTTTCATGGAAATCCCAGTCATATGAGTCGAGTCCACGCATGCTTCGATCACGGTATGAATTTGAAGGCAAAATATTTTTTTGAAGATCTTAGATTAGGTCTTTCCCTGTCCACAATGCTAAATTAAGGAAGTTAAATATAAATATAAATAGGAAACAGAAGAGAAATGTACAGTGTTCACCCATTTTCTGCCAAAATCTTTTTCATGGAAATCCCAGTCATATGAGTCGAATCCATGCATACTATGATCACGGTATGAATTTGAAGGCTAAATATTTTTTTGCATATCTTAAATTAGGTCTTTCCCTGTCCATAAGGCTAAATTAAGGAAGTAAAATAGAAATAATAATAGGAAACAGAAGAGAAATGCACAGAGAACACCCATTTTTTGCCCACAATCTTTTTCATGGAAATCCCAGTCATAAGAGTTAAGTCCATGCATGCTACGATCACGGTATGAATTTGAAGGCAAAATTTTTTTGTAGATCTTAGATAAGTTTTCCCTGTCCACAATGCTAAATTAAGGAAGTTAAATAGAAATATAAATAGGAAACAGAAGAGAAATGTACAGTGATCACCCATTTTCTGCCCACAATATTTTTCATTGAAATCCCAGTCATATGAGTCGAGTCCATGCATGCTACGATCACGGTATGAATTTGAAGGCAAAATATTTTTTTGAAGATCTTAGATTAGGTCTTTCCCTGTACATAATGCTTAATTAAGGAAGTAAAATAGAAATATAAATAGGAAACAGAAGAGAAATGCACAGAGATCACCCATTTTCTGCCCACAATCTTTTTCATGGAAATCCCAGTCATATGAGTCAAGTCCATGCATGCTACGATGACGGTATGAATTTGAAGGCAAAATATTTTTTTGCAGAACTTAGATTAGGTCTTTCCCTGTCCACAATGCTAAATTAAGGAAGGAAAATATAAATATAAATAGGAAACAGAAGAGAAATGAAAAGAGATCACCCATTTTCTGCCCACAATCTTTTTCATGGAAATCCCAGTCATATGAGTCGAGTCCATGCATGCTACGATTACGGTATGAATTTGAAGGCAAAATATTTTTTTGCAGATCTTAGATTAGGTCTTTCCCTGTCCATAATGCGAAATTAAGGAAGTAAAATATAAATATAAATAGAAAACAGAAGAGAAATGCACAGAGATTACCCATTTTGTGCCCACAATCTTTTTCATGGAAATCCCAGTCATATGAGTCGAGTCCATGGATGCTACGGTCACGGAATGAATTTGAAGGCAAAATATTTTTCTGCAGATCGTAGATTAGGACTTTCCCTGACCATAATGCTAAATTAAGGAAGTAAAATAGAAATGTAAATAAAAAACAGAAGAGAAATGCACAGAGATCACCCATTTTCTGCCCACAATCTTTTTCATGGAAATCCCAGTCATATGAGTCGAGTTCATGCATGCTACGATCACGGTATGAATTTGAAGGCAAAATATTTTTTTGCAGATCTTAGATTAGGACTTTCCCTGACCATAATGCTAAATTAAGGAAGTAAAATAGTAATAAAAATAGGAAACAGAAGAGAAATGCACAGAGATCACCCATTTTCTGCCCACAATCTTTTTCATGGAAATCCCATTCATATGAGTCGAGTCCATCCATGCTACGATCACGGTATGAATTTGAAGGCAAAATATTTTTTTGCAGATCTTAGATTAGGTCTTTCCCTGTCCATAATGCTAAATTAAGGAAGTAAAATAGAAATATAAATAGGAAACAGAAGAGAACTACACAGAGATCACCCATTTTCTGCCCACAATCTTTTTCATGGAAATCCCAGTCATATGAGTCGAGTTCATGCATGCTACGATCACGGTATGAATTTGAAGGCAAAATATTTTTTTGCAGATCTTAGATTAGGTCTTTCCCTGTCCATAATGCTAAATTAAGGAAGTAAAATATAAATATAAATAGGAAAAAGAAGAGAATTGCACAGAGATCACCCATTTTCTGCCCACAAACTTTTTCATGGAAATCCCAGTCATATGAGTCGAGTCCATGCATGCTACGATCACGGTATGAATTTGAAGGCAAAATGTTTTTTTGCAGATCTTAGATTAGGTCTTTCCCTGCCCATAATGCTAAATTAAGGAAGTAAAAATGATATATAAATAGGAAACAGAAGAGAAATGCACAGAGATCACCCATTTTCTGCCCACAAGCTTTTTCATGGAAATCCCAGTCATATGAGTCGAGTCCATGCATGCTACGATCACGGTATGAATTTGAAGGCAAAATATTTTTTTGCAGATCTTAGATTTGGTCTTTCCCTGTCCACAATGCTAAATTAAGGAAGGAAAATATAAATATAAATAGGAAACAGAAGAGAAATGAAAAGAGATCACCCATTTTCTGCCCACAATCTTTTTCATGGAAATCCCAGTCATATGAGTCGAGTCCATGAATGCTACGATTACGGTATGAATTTGAAGGCAAAATATTTTTTTGCAGATCTTAGATTAGGTCTTTCCCTGTCCATAATGCGAAATTAAGGAAGTAAAATATAAATATAAATAGGAAACAGAAGAGAAATGCACAGAGATTACCCATTTTGTGCCCACAATCTTTTTCATGGAAATCCCAGTCATATGAGTCGAGTCCATGGATGCTACGGTCACGGAATGAATTTGAAGGCAAAATATTTTTCTGCAGATCGTAGATTAGGACTTTCCCTTACCATAATGCTAAATTAAGGAAGTAAAATAGAAATGTAAATAAAAAACAGAAGAGAAATGCACAGAGATCACCCATTTTCTGCCCACAATCTTTTTCATGGAAATCCCAGTCATATGAGTCGAGTTCATGCATGCTACGATCACGGTATGAATTTGAAGGCAAAATATTTTTTTGCAGATCTTAGATTAGGACTTTCCCTGACCATAATGCTAAATTAAGGAAGTAAAATAGTAATAAAAATAGGAAACAGAAGAGAAATGCACAGAGATCACCCATTTTCTGCCCACAATCTTTTTCATCAAAATCCCAGTCATATGAGTCGAGTCCATGCATGCTACGATTACGGTATGAATTTGAAGGCAAAATATTTTTTTGAAGATCTTAGATTAGGTCTTTCCCTGTCCATAATGCTAAAGTAAGGAAGTAAAATAGAAATATAAATAGGAAACAGAAGAGAAATGTACAGTGATCACCCATTTTCTGCCCACAATCTTTTTCATGGAAATCCCATTCATATGAGTCGAGTCCATCCATGCTACGATCACGGTATGAATTTGAAGGCAAAATATTTTTTTGCAGATCTTAGATTAGGACTTTCCCTGACCATAATGCTAAATTAAGGAAGTAAAATAGTAATAAAAATAGGAAACAGAAGAGAAATGCACAGAGATCACCCATTTTCTGCCCACAATCTTTTTCATGGAAATCCCATTCATATGAGTCGAGTCCATCCATGCTACGATCACGGTATGAATTTGAAGGCAAAATATTTTTTTGCAGATCTTAGATTAGGTCTTTCCCTGTCCATAATGCTAAATTAAGGAAGTAAAATAGAAATATAAATAGGAAACAGAAGAGAACTACACAGAGATCACCCATTTTCTGCCCACAATCTTTTTCATGGAAATCCCAGTCATATGAGTCGAGTTCATGCATGCTACGATCACGGTATGAATTTGAAGGCAAAATATTTTTTTGCAGATCTTAGATTAGGTCTTTCCCTGTCCATAATGCTAAATTAAGGAAGTAAAATATAAATATAAATAGGAAAAAGAAGAGAATTGCACAGAGATCACCCATTTTCTGCCCACAAACTTTTTCATGGAAATCCCAGTCATATGAGTCGAGTCCATGCATGCTACGATCACGGTATGAATTTGAAGGCAAAATGTTTTTTTGCAGAACTTAGATTAGGTCTTTCCCTGTCCATAATGCTAAATTAAGGAAGTAAAAATGATATATAAATAGGAAACAGAAGAGAAATGCACAGAGATCACCCATTTTCTGCCCACAAGCTTTTTCATGGAAATCCCAGTCATATGAGTCGAGTCCATGCATGCTACGATCACGGTATGAATTTGAAGGCAAAATATTTTTTTGCAGATCTTAGATTAGGTCTTTCCCTGTCCACAATGCTAAATTAAGGAAGGAAAATATAAATATAAATAGGAAACAGAAGAGAAATGAAAAGAGATCACCCATTTTCTGCCCACAATCTTTTTCATGGAAATCCCAGTCATATGAGTCGAGTCCATGCATGCTACGATTACGGTATGAATTTGAAGGCAAAATATTTTTTTGCAGATCTTAGATTAGGTCTTTCCCTGTCCATAATGCGAAATTAAGGAAGTAAAATATAAATATAAATAGGAAACAGAAGAGAAATGCACAGAGATTACCCATTTTGTGCCCACAATCTTTTTCATGGAAATCCCAGTCATATGAGTCGAGTCCATGGATGCTACGGTCACGGAATGAATTTGAAGGCAAAATATTTTTCTGCAGATCGTAGATTAGGACTTTCCCTTACCATAATGCTAAATTAAGGAAGTAAAATAGAAATGTAAATAAAAAACAGAAGAGAAATGCACAGAGATCACCCATTTTCTGCCCACAATCTTTTTCATGGAAATCCCAGTCATATGAGTCGAGTTCATGCATGCTACGATCACGGTATGAATTTGAAGGCAAAATATTTTTTTGCAGATCTTAGATTAGGACTTTCCCTGACCATAATGCTAAATTAAGGAAGTAAAATAGTAATAAAAATAGGAAACAGAAGAGAAATGCACAGAGATCACCCATTTTCTGCCCACAATCTTTTTCATGGAAATCCCAGTCATATGAGTCGAGTTCATGCATGCTACGATCACGGTATGAATTTGAAGGCAAAATATTTTTTTGCAGATCTTAGATTAGGTCTTTCCCTGTCCATAATGCTAAATTAAGGAAGTAAAATATAAATATAAATAGGAAAAAGAAGAGAATTGCACAGAGATCACCCATTTTCTGCCCACAAACTTTTTCATGGAAATCCCAGTCATATGAGTCGAGTCCATGCATGCTACGATCACGGTATGAATTTGAAGGCAAAATGTTTTTTTGCAGATCTTAGATTAGGTCTTTCCCTGTCCATAATGCTAAATTGAGGAGGTAAAATATAAATATGAATAGGAAACAGAAGAGAAATGTACAGTGATCACCCATTTTCTGCCCACAATCTTTTTCATGGAAATCCCATTCATATGAGTCGAGTCCATCCATGCTACGATCACGGTATGAATTTGAAGGCAAAATATTTTTTTGCAGATCTTAGATTAGGTCTTTCCCTGTCCATAATGCTAAATTAAGGAAGTAAAATAGAAATATAAATAGGAAACAGAAGAGAACTACACAGAGATCACCCATTTTTTGCCCACAATCTTTTTCATGGAAATCCCAGTCATATGAGTCGAGTTCATGCATGCTACGATCACGGTATGAATTTGAAGGCAAAATATTTTTTTGCAGATCTTAGATTAGGTCTTTCCCTGTCCATAATGCTAAATTAAGGAAGTAAAATATAAATATAAATAGGAAAAAGAAGAGAATTGCACAGAGATCACCCATTTTCTGCCCACAAACTTTTTCATGGAAATCCCAGTCATATGAGTCGAGTCCATGCATGCTACGATCACGGTATGAATTTGAAGGCAAAATGTTTTTTTGCAGAACTTAGATTAGGTCTTTCCGTGTCCATAATGCTAAATTAAGGAAGTAAAAATGATATATAAATAGGAAACAGAAGAGAAATGCACAGAGATCACCCATTTTCTGCCCACAAGCTTTTTCATGGAAATCCCAGTCATATGAGTCGAGTCCATGCATGCTACGATCACGGTATGAATTTGAAGGCAAAATATTTTTTTGCAGATCTTAGATTAGGTCTTTCCCTGTCCACAATGCTAAATTAAGGAAGGAAAATATAAATATAAATAGGAAACAGAAGAGAAATGAAAAGAGATCACCCATTTTCTGCCCACAATCTTTTTCATGGAAATCCCAGTCATATGAGTCGAGTCCATGCATGCTACGATTACGGTATGAATTTGAAGGCAAAATATTTTTTTGCAGATCTTAGATTAGGTCTTTCCCTGTCCATAATGCGAAATTAAGGAAGTAAAATATAAATATAAATAGGAAACAGAAGAGAAATGCACAGAGATTACCCATTTTGTGCCCACAATCTTTTTCATGGAAATCCCAGTCATATGAGTCGAGTCCATGGATGCTACGGTCACGGAATGAATTTGAAGGCAAAATATTTTTCTGCAGATCGTAGATTAGGACTTTCCCTTACCATAATGCTAAATTAAGGAAGTAAAATAGAAATGTAAATAAAAAACAGAAGAGAAATGCACAGAGATCACCCATTTTCTGCCCACAATCTTTTTCATGGAAATCCCAGTCATATGAGTCGAGTTCATGCATGCTACGATCACGGTATGAATTTGAAGGCAAAATATTTTTTTGCAGATCTTAGATTAGGACTTTCCCTGACCATAATGCTAAATTAAGGAAGTAAAATAGTAATAAAAATAGGAAACAGAAGAGAAATGCACAGAGATCACCCATTTTCTGCCCACAATCTTTTTCATGGAAATCCCAGTCATATGAGTCGAGTTCATGCATGCTACGATCACGGTATGAATTTGAAGGCAAAATATTTTTTTGCAGATCTTAGATTAGGTCTTTCCCTGTCCATAATGCTAAATTAAGGAAGTAAAATATAAATATAAATAGGAAAAAGAAGAGAATTGCACAGAGATCACCCATTTTCTGCCCACAAACTTTTTCATGGAAATCCCAGTCATATGAGTCGAGTCCATGCATGCTACGATCACGGTATGAATTTGAAGGCAAAATGTTTTTTTGCAGATCTTAGATTAGGTCTTTCCCTGTCCATAATGCTAAATTGAGGAGGTAAAATATAAATATGAATAGGAAACAGAAGAGAAATGTACAGTGATCACCCATTTTCTGCCCACAATCTTTTTCATGGAAATCCCATTCATATGAGTCGAGTCCATCCATGCTACGATCACGGTATGAATTTGAAGGCAAAATATTTTTTTGCAGATCTTAGATTAGGTCTTTCCCTGTCCATAATGCTAAATTAAGGAAGTAAAATAGAAATATAAATAGGAAACAGAAGAGAACTACACAGAGATCACCCATTTTCTGCCCACAATCTTTTTCATGGAAATCCCAGTCATATGAGTCGAGTTCATGCATGCTACGATCACGGTATGAAATTGAAGGCAAAATATTTTTTTGCAGATCTTAGATTAGGTCTTTCCCTGTCCATAATGCTAAATTAAGGAAGTAAAATATAAATATAAATAGGAAAAAGAAGAGAATTGCACAGAGATCACCCATTTTCTGCCCACAAACTTTTTCATGGAAATCCCAGTCATATGAGTCGAGTCCATGCATGCTACGATCACGGTATGAATTTGAAGGCAAAATGTTTTTTTGCAGATCTTAGATTAGGTCTTTCCCTGTCCATAATGCTAAATTAAGGAAGTAAAAATGATATATAAATAGGAAACAGAAGAGAAATGCACAGAGATCACCCATTTTCTGCTCACAAGCTTTTTCATGGAAATCCCAGTCATATGAGTCGAGTCCATGCATGCTACGATCACGGTATGAATTTGAAGGCAAAATATTTTTTTGCAGATCTTAGATTAGGTCTTTCCCTGTCCATAATGCTAAATTAAGGAATTAAAATATAAATATAAATAGGAAACAGAAGAGAAATGCACGGAGATCAATCATTTTCTGCACACAGTCTTTTTCATCGAAATCCCAGTCATATGAGTCGAGTCCATGCATGCTACGATCACGGTATGAATTTGAAGGCAAAATATTTTTTTGCAGATCTTAGATTAGGTATTTCCGTGTCCATAATGCTAAATTAAGGAAGTAAAATATAAATATAAATAGGAAACAGAAGAGAAATGCACAGAGATCACCCATTTTCTGCCCACAATCTTTTTCATGGAAATCCCTGTCATATGAGTCGAGTCCATGCATGCTACGATCACGGTATGAATTTGAAGGCAAAATATTTTTTTGCAGATCTTAGATTAGGTCTTTCCCTGTCCGTAATGCTAAATTAAGGAAGTAAAATATAAATATCAAAAGGAAACAGAAGTGAAATGCACAGAGATCAACCATTTTCTGCCCACAGTCTTTTTCATCGAAATCCCAGTCATATGAGTCGAGTCCCTGCATGCTACGATCACGGTGTGAATTTGAAGGCAAAATATTTTTTTGCAGATCTTAGATTAGTTCTTTCCCTGTTCACAATGCTAAATTAAGGAAGTTAAATATAAATATAAATAGGAAACAGAAGAGAAATGTACAGTGATCACCCATTTTGTGCCCACAATCTTTTTCATGGAAATCCCAGTCATATGAGTCGAGACCATGCATGCTACGATCACGGTATGAATTTGAAGGCAAAATATTTTTCTGCAGATCTTAGATTAGGTCTTTCCCTGTCCATAAGGCTAAATTAAGGAAGTAAAATATAAATATAAATAGGAAACAGAAGAAAAATGTACAATGATCACCCATTTTCTGCCCACAATCTTTTTCATGGAATTCCCAGTCATATGAGTCGAGTCCATGCATGATACGATCACGGTATGAATTTGAAGGCAAAATATTTTTTGGCTGATCTTAGATGAGGTCTTTCCCTGTCCATAATGGTAACTTAAGGAATAAAATTGAAATATAAATTCCAAACAAAAGAGAAATGCACAGAGTTCACCCATTTTCTGCCCACAATCTTTTTCATGGAAATCCCAGTCATATGAGTTAAGTCCATGCATGCTACGATCACGGTATGAATTTGAAGGCAAAATTTTTTTGTAGATCTTAGATAAGTTTTCCCCGTCCACAATGCTAAATTAAAGAAGTTAAATAGAAATATAAATAGGAAACAGAAGAGAAATGTACAGTGATCACCCATTTTCTGCCCACAATCTTTTTCATCGAAATCCCAGTCATATGAGTCGAGTCCATGCATGCTACGATCACGGTATGAATTTGAAGGCAAAATATTTTTCTGCAGATCTTAGATTAGGTCTTTCCCTGTCCACAATGCTAAATTAAGGAAGTTAAATATAAATATAAATAGGAAACAGAAGAGAAATGTACAGTGATCACCCATTTTCTGCCCACAATCTTTATCATGGAAATCCCAGTGATATGAGTCGAGTCCATGCATGCTACGATCACGGTATGAATTTGAAGGCAAAATATTTTTTTGAAGATCTTAGATTAGGTCTTTCCCTGTCCATAATGCTAAATTAAGGAAGTGAAAATGATATATAAATAGGAAACAGAAGAGAAATGCACAGAGATCACCCATTTTCTGCCCACAATCTTTTTCATGGAAATCCCACTCAAATGAGTCGAGTCCATGCATGCTACGGTCACGGTATGAATTTGAAGGCAAAATATTTTTTTGCAGATCTTAGATTAGGTCTTTCCCTGTCCATAATGCTAAATTAAGAAAGTAAAATAGAAATATAAATAGGAAACAGAAGAGAAATGCACAGAGATCACCCATTTTCTGCCCACAATCTTTTTCATGGAAATCCCAGTCATATGAGTCTAGTCCATGCATGCTACGATCACGGTATGAATTTGAAGGCAAAATATTTTTTTGCAGATCTTAGATTAGGTCTTTCCCTGTCCATAATGCTAAATTAAGGAAGTAAAATATAAATATAAATAGGAAACAGAAGAGAAATGTGCAGTGATAACCGATTTTCTGCCCATAATCTTTTTCATGGAAATCCCAGTCAGATGAGTCAATCCATGCATGCTACGATCACGGTATGAATTTGAAGGCAAAATATTTTTTTGCAGAGCTTAGATTAGGTCTTTCACGTTCCATAATGCTTAATTGAGGAAGTAAAATATAAATATAAATAGGAAACCGAAGAGAAATATACAGTGATCACCCATTTTCTGCCCACAATATTTTTCATGGAAATCCCAGTCATATGAGTCGAGTCCATGCATGCTACGATCACGGTATGAATTTGAAGGCAAAATATTTTTTTGCAGATCTTAGATTAGGTCTTTCCCTGTCCACAATGCTAAATTAATGAAGTTAAATATAAATATAAATAGGAAACAGAAGAGAAATGTACAGTGATCACCCATTTTCGGCCCACAATCTTTTTCATTGAAATCCCAGTCATATTAGTCGAATCCATACATGCTACGATCACGGTATGAATTGGACGGCAAAATATTTTTGTGCAGATCTTATATTAGGTCTTTCCCTGTCCATAATGCTAATTTGAGGAGGTAAAATATAAATATAAATAGGAAACAGAAGAGAAATGTACAGTGATCACCCATTTTGTGCCCACAATCTTTTTCATGGAAATCCCAGTCATATGAGTCCAGTCCATACATGCTTTGATCACGGTATGAATTTGAAGGCAAAATATTTTTTTGCTGATCTTAGTTTAGGTCTTTCCATGTACAAAATGCTAAATTGAGGACTTAAATATAAATATAAATAGGAAACAGATTAGAAATGTACAGTGATCACCCATTTTATGCCCACAATCTTTTTCATGGAAATCCCAGTCATATAAGTCGAGTCCATGCATGCTACGATCACGGAATGAATTTGAAGGCAAAATATTTTTTTGCAGATTTTAGATTAGGTCTTTCCCTGTCCATAATGCTAAATTAAGGAAGTAAAATATAAATATAAATAGGAAACAGAAGAGAAATGCACAGAGATCACCCATTTTCTGCCAACAATCTTTTTCATGGAAATCCCAGTCATATGAGTCGAGTTCATGCATGCTACGATCACGGTATGAATTTGAAGGCAAAATATTTTTTGCAGATCTTAGATTAGGTCTTTCCCTGTCTATAATGGTAAATTAAGGAAGTAAAATAGAAATATAAATAGGAAACAGAAGAGAAATGCACAGACATCACCCATTTTCTGCCCTCAATCTTTTTCATTGAAATCCCAGTCATATGAGTCGAGTCCATGCATGCTACGATCACGGTATGAATTTGAAGGCAAAATATTTTCTTGCAGATCTTAGATTAGGGCTTTCCCTGTCCATAATGCTAAATTAAGGAAGTAAAATAGAAATATAAATAGGAAACAGAAGAGAAATGCACAGACATCAACCATTTTCTGCCCACAATCTTTTTCATTGAAATCCCAGTCATATGAGTCGAGTCCATGCATGCTACGATCACGGTATCAATTTGAAGGCAAAATATTTTTTGCAGATCTTAGATTAGGTCTTTCCCTGTCCATAAGGCTAAATTAAGGAAGTAAAATAGAAATATGAATAGGAAACAGAAGAGAAATGCACAGACATCACCCATTTTCTGCCCACAATCTTTTTCATGGAAATCCCAGTCATATGAGTCGAGTTCATGCATGCTACGATCACGGTATGAATTTGAAGGCAAAATATTTTTTGCAGATATTAGATTAGGTCTTTCCCTGTCCATAATACTAAATTAAGGAAGTAAAATATAAATATAAATAGGAAACAGAAGAGAAATGCACAGACATCACCCATTTTCTGCCCACAATCTTTTTCATTGAAATCCCAGTCATATGAGTCGAGTCCATGCATGCTACGATCACGGTATGAATTTGAAGGCAAAATATTTTTTGCAGATCTTAGATTAGGTCTTTCCCTGTCCATAAAGCTAAATTAAGGAAGTAAAATAGAAATATAAATAGGAAACAGAAGAGAAATGCACAGACATCACCCATTTTATGCCCACAATCTTTTTCATGGAAATCCCAGTCATATGAGTCGAGTTCATGCATGCTACGATCACGGTATGAATTTGAAGGCAAAATATTTCTTGCAGATCTTAGATTAGTTCTTTCCCTGTCCATAATGCTACATTAAGGAAGTAAAATATAAATATAAATAGGAAACAGAAGAGAAATGCACAGACATCACCCATTTTCTGCACACAATCTTTTTCATTGAAATCCCAGTCATATGAGTCGAGTCCATGCATGCTACGATCACGGTATGAATTTGAAGGCAAAATATTTTTTTGCAGATCTTAGATTAGGTATTTCCCTGTCCATAAGGCTAAATTAAGGAAGTAAAATATAAATATAAATAGGAAACAGAAGAGAAATGCACAGACATCAACCATTTTATGCCCACAAACTTTTTCATGGAAATCCCAGTCATATGAGTCGAGTCCATGCACGCTACGTTCTTGGAATGAATTTGAAGGCAAAATTTTTTTTTGCAGATCTTAGATTAGGTCTTTCCCTGTCCATAATGCTAAATTAAGGAAGTAAAATATAAATATAAATAGGAAACAGAAGAGAAATATACAGTGATCACCCATTTTGTGCCCACTATCTTTTTCATGGAAAATCCCAGTCATATGAGTCGAGTCCATGCATGCTACAATCATGGTATGAATTTGAAGGCAATATATTTTTTTGCAGGTCTTAGATTATGTCTTTCCCTGTCCATAATGCTAAATTAAGGACCTAAAATAGAAATATGAATAAAAAATAAGAAGAGGAATGTACAGTGATCACCCATTTTGTGCCCACAATCTTTTTCATGGAAATCCCAGTCATATGAGTCGAGTCCATACATGCTACGATCACGGTATGAATTGGACGGCAAAATATTTTTGTGCAGATCTTATATTAGGTTTTCCCTGTCCATAATGCTAATTTGAGGAGGTAAATATAAATATAAATAGGAAACAGAAGAGAAATGTACAGTGATCACCCATTTTGTGCCCACAATCTTTTTCATGGAAATCCCAGTCATATGAGTCCAGTCCATACATGCTACGATCACGGTATGAATTTGAAGGCAAAATATTTTTTTGCTGATCTTAGTTTAGGTCTTTCCCTGTACAAAATGCTAAATTGAGGAGTTAAATAGAAATATAAATAGGAAACAGAAGAGAAATGTAAAGTGATCACCAGTTTGTGCCCACAATCTTTTTCATGGAAATCCCAGTCATATGAGTCGAGTCCATGCATGATACGATCACGATATGAATTTGAAGGCAAAATATTTTTTTGCAGATCTTAGATTAGGTCTTTCCCTGTCCATAATGCCAAATTTAGAAAGTAAAATAAAAATATGAATAGGAAACAGAAGAGAAATGTACAGTGATCACCCATTTTCTGCCCACAATCTTTTTCATGGAAATCCAAGTCATATGAGTCGAGTCCATGCATGCTACGATCACGGTATGAATTTGAAGGCAAAATATTTTATTGCAGATCTTAGATTAGGTCTTTCCCTGTACATAATACTAAATTGAGGAAGTAAAATATAAATATAAATAGGAAACAGAAGAGAAATGTACAGTGATCACCCATTTTCTGCCCAAAATCTTTTTCATGGAAATCCCACTCATATGAGTCGAGTCCATGCATGCTACGGTCACGGTATGATTTTGAAGGCAAAATATTTTTTCGCAGATCTTAGATTATGTCTTTTCCTGTCCATAATGCTAAATTGAGGTGTTAAATAGAAATATAAATAGTAAACAGAAGAGAAATGTACAGTGATCACCCATTTTATGCCCACAATCTTTTTCATGGAAATCCCATTCATATGAGTCGAGTCCATGCATGCTACGATCACGGTATGAATTTGAAGGCAAAATATTTTTGTGCAGATCTTAGATTAGGTCTTTCCCTGTCCATAATGCTAAATTGAGGAGGTACAATACAAATATAAATAGGAAACAGAAGAGAAATGTACAGTGATCACCCTTTTTCTGCCCACAATCTTTTTCATGGAAATCCCAGTCATATTAGTCGAGTCCATGCATGCTACGATCACGGTATGAATTTGAAGCAAAATATTTTTTTGCAGATCTTAGATTAGGTCTTTCCCTGTCCATAATGCTCAATTGAGGAAGTAAAATATAAATATCAATAGGAAACAGAGGAGAAATATACAGTGATCACCTATTTTCTGCCCACAATCTTTTTTATAGAAATCCCAGTCATATGAGTCGAGTCCATGCATGCTACGATCACGGTATGAATTTGAATGCAAAATATTTTTTGCAGATCTTAGATTAGGTCTTTCCCTGTCCATAATGCTAAATTGAGGAAGTAAAATAGAAATATAAATACGAAACAGAAGAGAAATGTACAGTGATCACCCATTTTCTGCCCACAATCTTTTTCATGGTAATCCCAGTCATATGAGTAGAGTCCACGCATGTAATGATCACGGTATGTATTTGAAAGCAAAATATTTTTCTACAGATCTTAGATTAGGTCTTTCCCTGTCCATAATGCCAAATGAAGGAAGTAACATACAAATATAAATAGGAAACAGAAGAGAAATGTACAGTGATCACCCATTTTCGGCGCACAATCTTTTTCATGGAAATCCCAATCATATGAATCGAGTTCATGCATGCTACGATCACAGTATGAATTTGAAGGCAAAATATTTTTGTGGAGAGATTAGATTAAGACTTTCCCTGTCCATAATTGAGGAAGTATAAAAGAAATATAAATAGGAAACAGAAGAGAAATGTACAGTGATCACCCATTTTCTGCCCAGAATCTTTTTCATGGAAATCCCAGTCATATGAGTCAAGTTCCTGCATGCTACGATCATTGTATGAATTTGAAGGCGAAATATTTTTGTGCAGATTTTAGATTAGGTCTTTCCCTGTCCATAATGCTTAATTAAGGAGGTAAAATAGATATATAAATAGGAAACAGAGGAGAAATATACAGTGATCACCTATTTTCTGCCCACAATCTTTTTTATGGAAATCCCAGTCATATGAGTCGAGTCCATGCATGCTACGATCACGGTATGAATTTGAATGCAAAATATTTTTTGCAGATCTTAGATTAGGTCTTTCCCTGTCCATAATGCTAAATTGAGGAAGTAAAATATAAATATAAATACGAAACAGAAGAGAAATGTACAGTGATCACCCATTTTGTGTCCACAATCTTTTTCATGGTAATCCCAGTCATATGAGTAGAGTCCACGCATGTAATGATCACGGTATGTATTTGAAAGCAAAATATTTTTCTACAGATCTTAGATTAGGTCTTTCCCTGTCCATAATGCCAAATGAAGGAAGTAACATACAAATATAAATAGGAAACAGAAGAGAAATGTACAGTGATCACCCATTTTGTGCCCACAATCTTTTTCATGGAAATCCCAGTCATATGAGTCCAGTCCATACATGCTACGATCACGGTATGAATTTGAAGGCAAAATATTTTTTTGCTGATCTTAGTTTAGGTCTTTCCCTGTACAAAATGCTAAATTGAGGAGTTAAATAGAAATATAAATAGGAAACAGAAGAGAAATGTACAGTGATCACCGATTTTCAGCCCACAGTATTTTTCATGGAAATCCCATTCATATGAGTCGAGTCCATGCATGCTACGATCACGCTATGAATTTGAAGGGAAAATATTTTTGTGCAGATCTTAGATTAGGTCTTACCCTGTCCATAATGCTAAATTGAGGATGTAAAATAGAAATATAAATAGGAAACAGAAGAGATATGTATAGTGATCACCCATTTTCTGCCCACAATCTTTTTCATGGAAATCCCATTCATATGAGTCGAGTCCATGCATGCTACGATCACGCTATGAATTTGAAGGCAAAATATTTTTGTGCAGAGCTTAGATTAGGTCTTTCCCTGTCCATAATTCTAAATTGAGGAGGTAAAATATGAATGTAAATAGGAAACAGAAGAGAAATGTACAGTGATCACCCATTTTCAGCCCACAATCTTTTTAATGGAAATCCTAGTCATCTGAGTCGAGTTCGTGCATGCTACGATCATGGTATGAATTTGAAGGCAAAATATTTTTGTGCAGATTTTAGATTAGGTCTTTCCCTGTCCATAATGCCAAATGAAGGAAGTAACATACAAATATAAATAGGAAACAGAAGAGAAATGTACAGTGATCACGCATTTTCTGCCCGCAATCATTTTCAGGGAAATCCAAGTCATATGAGTCGAGTCCATGCATGCTACGATAACGGTATGAATTTGAAGACAAAATATTTTTGTGCAGATATTAGATTATGTCTTTCCCTGTCCATAATGCTAAATTGAGGAGGTAAAATATAAATATAAATAGGAAACAGAAGAGAAATGTACAGTGATCACCCATTTTCGGCCCACAATCTTTTTCATGGAAATCCCAGTCCTATGAGTCGAGTCCATGCATGCTACGATCACGGTATGAATTTGAAGGCAAAATATTTTTGTGCAGAGCTTAGATTAGGTCTTTCCCTGTCCATAATGCAAAATTGAGTAGGTAAAATAGAAATATAAATAGGAAACAGAAGAGAAATGTACAGTGATCACCCATTTTCGGCCTACAATCTTTTTCATGGAAATCCCAGTCATATGAGTCGAGTTCATGCATGCTACGATCACGGTATGAATTTGAAGGCAAAATATTTTTGTGCAGATCTTAGATGAGATCTTTCCCTGTCCATAATTGAGGAGGTATAATAGAAATATAAATAGCAAACAGAAGAGAAATGTACAGTGAGCACCCATTTTCTGCCGACAATCTTTTTCATGGAAATCCCAGTCATATGAGTCGAGTTCCTGCATGCTACGATCATGGTATGAATTTGAAGGCGAAATATTTTTGTGCAGATTTTAGATTAGGTCTTTCCCTGTCCATAATGATAATTAAGGAGGTAAAATAGAAATATAAATAGGAAACAGAAGAGAAATGTACAGTGATCACCCATTTTCGGCCCACAATCTTTTTCATGTAAATCGTAGTCATATGAGTCGAGTCCATGCATGCTAAGATCACGGTATGAATTTGAATGCAAAATATTTTTCTGCAGAGCTTAGATTAAGTCTTTCACTGTCCATAATGCTAAATTGAGGAGGTAAAATATAAATATAAATAGGAAACAGAAGAGAAATGTACAGTGATCACCCGTTTTCTGCCCACAATCTTTTTCATGGAAATCTCAGTCATATGAGTCGAGTCCATGCATGCTACGATCACGGTATGAATTTGAAGGCGAAATATTTTTGTGCAGATTTTAGATTAGGTCTTTCTTTGTCCATAATGCTAAATAGAGGAGGTAAAATAGAAATATAAATCGGAAACAGAATAGAAATGTACAGTGATAACCCATTTTCGGCCCACAATCTTTTTCATGGAAATCCTAGTCATATGAGTCGAGTCCATGCATGCTACGATCACGGTATGAATTTGAAGGCAAAATATTTTTTTGCAGATCTTAGATTAGGTCTTTCCCTGTCCATAATGCTAAATTGAGGAAGTAAAATAGAAATAGTAATGGGAAACAGAAGAGAAATATACAGTCATCACCCATTTTGTGCCCACAATCTTTTTCATTGAAATCCCAGTCATATGAGTCGAGTCCATGCATGCTACGATCACGGTATGAATTTGAAGGCAAAATATTTTTTTGCAGATCTTAGATTAGGTCTTTTCCTGTCCATAATGCTAAATTGAGGAAGTAAAATAGAAATAGTAATGGGAAACAGAAGAGAAATATACAGTGATCACGCATTTTGTGCCCACCATCTTTTTCATGGATATCCCAGTCATATGAGTCGAGTCCATTCATGCTACGATCACGGTATGAATTTGAAGGCAAAATATTTTTTTGCAGATCTTAGAATAGGTTTTTCCCTGTCTATAATGCTTAATGAAGGAAGTAAAATAGAAATATAAATAGGAAATAGAAGAGAAATGTACAGTGATCACCGATTTTCTGCCCACAATCTTTTTCATGGAAATCCCAGTCTTGTGAGTCGAGTCCATGCATGCTAGGATCACGGTATGAATTTGAAGGCAAAATATTTTTTGTAGACTTTGATTAGGTCTTTCCCTGTCCATAATGCTAAATGAAGGAAGTAAAATATAAATAGGAAAAAGAAGAGAAATGTACAGTGATCACCCATTTTCTGCCCACAATATTTTTCATGGAAATCCCAGTCATATGAGTCAAGTCCATGTATGCTACGATCACCGTATTGATTGGAAGGAAAAATATTTTTTTTTAAATTTTAGTATATGTCTTTCCCTCTCCATAATGCTAAATTAAGGAAGTAAAATATAAATACAAATAGGAAACAACAGAAAGATAGTGATCACCCATTTTTTGCCCACAATCTTTTTCATGGAAATCCCACTCATATGAGTCGAGTCCCTACATGCTACGATCACGGTATGAATTTGAAGGCAAAATATTTTTTTGCAGATTTTAGATTAGGTCTTTCCCTGTCCATAATGCTAAATTTAGGAAGTAAAATTCAAATATAAATAGGAAACAGAAGAGAAATGTACAGTGATCACCCATTTTCTGCCCACAATCTTTTTCATGGAAATCCCAGTCATATGTGTCGAGTCCATGCATGCTACGATCACGGTATGAATTTGAAGGCAAAATATTTTTTTGCAGATCTTAGATTAGGTCTTTCCCTGTCCATAGTGCTAAATTGAGGAAGTAAAATAGAAATATAAATAGGAAACAGTAGAGAAATGTACAGTGATTACCCATTTTCTTTCCCACTCACTTTTTCATGGAAATCCCAATCATATGAGTCGAGTCCATGCATGCTCTGATCACGGTATGAATTTGAAGGCAAAATATTTTTTTGCAGATTTTAGATTAGGTCTTTCCCTGTTCATAATGCTAAATTGAGGAAGTAAAATAGAAATATAAATAGGAAACAGAAGAGAAGTGTACAGTGATCACCCATTTTCTGCCCACAATCTTTTTCATGGAAATCCCAGTCATCTGAGTCAAGTCCATGCATGCTACGATCACGGTATGAATTTGAAGGCAAAATATTTTTTTGCAGATCTTAGATTAGGTCTTTCCCTGTTCATAATGCTAAATTAAGGAAGTAAAATATAAATATAAATAGGAAACCGAAGAGAAATATACAGTGATCACCCATTTTCTGCCCACAATCTTTTTTATGGAAATCCCAGTCATATGAGTCGAGTCCATGCATCCTACGTTCACGGAATGAAGTTCATGGCAAAATATTTTTTTGCAGATCTTGATTAGATCTTTCCCTGTCCATGATACTAAATTGAGGAAGTAAAATAGATATATAAATAGGAAACAGAAGAGAAATATACAGTGATCTCCCATTTTCTGCCCACAATCTTTTTCATGGAAATCCCAGTCATATGAGTCGAGTCCATGCATGCTACGATTACGGTATGAATTTGAAGGCAAAATATTTTTTTGCAGATCTTAGATTAGGTCTTTCCCTCTCCATAAAGCTAAATTGAGGAAGTAAAATAGAAATATAAATAGGAAACAGAAGAGAAATATACCGTGATCACCCACTTTGTGCCCACAATCTTTTTCATGGAAATCCCAGTCATATGAGTTGAGTCCATGCATGCTACGTTCACGGTATGAATTTGAAGGCAAAATATTTTTTTTCAGATTTTAGATTAGGTCTTTCCCTGACCATACTGCTAAATTAAGGAAGTAAAATAGAAATATAAATAGGAAATAGAAGAGAAATATACAGTGATCACCCATTTTCTGCCCACAATCTTTATCATGGAAATCCCAGTTATATGAGTCGTATCCATGCATGCTACGATCACGGTATGAATTTGAAGGCAAAATATTTTTTTGCAGATCGTAGATTAGGTCTTTCCCTGTCCACAATGCTAAATTAAGGAAGTAAAATATAAATATCAATAGGAAACAGAAGAGAAATGTATAGTGATCGCCCATTTTCTACCCACAATCTTTTTCATGGAAATCCCAGTCATATGAGTCAAGTCCATGCATGCTACGATCATGGTAAGAATTTCAAGGCAAAATATTTTTTGCAGATCTTAGATTAGGTCTTTCCCAGTCCATAATGCTAAATTGAGGAAGTAAAATATAAATATAAATAGCAAACAGAAGAGAAATATACAGTGATCACCCATTTTGTGCCCACTACCTTTTTCATGGAAATCCCAGTCATATGATTCGATTCCATGCATGCTACGATCACGGTATAAATTTGAAAGCAAATTATTTTTTTGCAGATATTAGATTAGGTCTTTCCCTGTCCATAATGCTAAATTAAGGAAGTAAAATAGAAATATAAATAGGAAATAGAAGAGAAATATACAGTGATCACCCATTTTCTGCCCACAATCTTTATCATGGAAATCCCAGCTATATGAGTCATATCCATGCATGCTACGATCACGGTATGAATTTGAAGGCAAAATATTTTTTTGCAGATCGTAGATTAAGTCTTTCCCTGTCCATAATGCTAAATTGAGGAAGTAAAATATAAATATAAATAGGAAACAGAAGAGAAATGTACAGTGATCACCCATTTTCTGCCCACAATCTCTTTCATGGAAATCCCAGTCATATGAGTCTGATCCATGCATGCTATGATCACGGTATGAATTTGAAGCAAAATATTTTTTTGCAGATCTTAGATTGGGTCTTTCCCTGTCCATAATACTAAATTGAGGAAGTAAAATATAAATATGAATAGGAAACAGAAGAGAAATATACAGTGATCACCCATTTTCTGCCCACAATCTTTATCATGGAAATCTCAGCTATATGAGTCATATCCATGCATGCTACGATCACGGTATGAATTTGAAGGCAAAATATTTTTTTGCAGATCGTAGATTAGGTCTTTCCCTTCCCATAATGCTAAATTAAGGAAGTAAAATATAAATATAAATAGGAAACAGAAGAGAAATGTACAGTGATCCCCCATTTTCTGCCCACAATCTCTTTCATGGAAATCCCAGTCATATGAGTCGGATCCATGCATGCTATGATCACGGTATGAATTTGAAGGGAAAATATTTTTTTGCAGATCTTAGATTAGGTCTTTCCTTTTCATAATGCTAAATTGAGGAAGTAGAGTATAAATATAAATAGGAAACAGAAGATAAATGTTCAGTGATCACCCATTTTCTACCCACAATCTTTTTCATGGAAATCCCAGTCATATGAGTCAAGTCCATGCATGCTACGTTCATGGTATGAATTTCATGTCAAAATATTTTTTGCAGATCTTAGATTAGGTCTTTCCCTGTCCATAATGCTAAATTGAGGAAGTAAAATAGAAATATAAATAGGAAACAGAAGAGAAATGTACAGTGATCACCCATTTTCTGCCCACAATCTCTTTCATGGAAATCCCAGTCATATGAGTCGGATCCATGCATGCTATGATCACGGTATGAATTTGAAGCAAAATATTTTTTTGCAGATCTTAGATTGGGTCTTTCCCTGTCCATAATACTAAATTGAGGAAGTAAAATATAAATATGAATAGGAAACAGAAGAGAAATATACAGTGATCACCCATTTTCTGCCCACAATCTTTATCATGGAAATCTCAGCTATATGAGTCATATCCATGCATGCTACGATCACGGTATGAATTTGAAGGCAAAATATTTTTTTGCAGATCGTAGATTAGGTCTTTCCCTTCCCATAATGCTAAATTAAGGAAGTAAAATATAAATATAAATAGGAAACAGAAGAGAAATGTACAGTGATCACCCATTTTCTGCCCACAATCTCTTTCATGGAAATCCCAGTCATATGAGTCGGATCCATGCATGCTATGATCACGGTATGAATTTGAAGGCAAAATATTTTTTTGCAGATCTTAGATTAGGTCTTTCCTTTTCATAATGCTAAATTGAGGAAGTAGAATATAAATATAAATAGGAAACAGAAGAGAAATGTTCAGTGATCACCCATTTTCTACCCACAATCTTTTTCATGGAAATCCCAGTCATATGAGTCAAGTCCATGCATGCTACGTTCATGGTATGAATTTCATGTCAAAATATTTTTTGCAGATCTTAGATTAGGTCTTTCCCTGTCCATAATGCTAAATTGAGGAAGTAAAATAGAAATATAAATAGGAAACAGAAGAGAAATGTACAGTGATCACCCATTTTCTGCCCACAATCTCTTTCATGGAAATCCCAGTCATATGAGTCGGATCCATGCATGCTATGATCACGGTATGAATTTGAAGCAAAATATTTTTTTGCAGATCTTAGATTGGGTCTTTCCCTGTCCATAATACTAAATTGAGGAAGTAAAATATAAATATGAATAGGAAACAGAAGAGAAATATACAGTGATCACCCATTTTCTGCCCACAATCTTTATCATGGAAATCTCAGCTATATGAGTCATATCCATGCATGCTACGATCACGGTATGAATTTGAAGGCAAAATATTTTTTTGCAGATCGTAGATTAGGTCTTTCCCTTCCCATAATGCTAAATTAAGGAAGTAAAATATAAATATAAATAGGAAACAGAAGAGAAATGTACAGTGATCACCCATTTTCTGCCCACAATCTCTTTCATGGAAATCCCAGTCATATGAGTCGGATCCATGCATGCTATGATCACGGTATGAATTTGAAGGCAAAATATTTTTTTGCAGATCTTAGATTAGGTCTTTCCTTTTCATAATGCTAAATTGAGGAAGTAGAATATAAATATAAATAGGAAACAGAAGAGAAATGTTCAGTGATCACCCATTTTCTACCCACAATCTTTTTCATGGAAATCCCAGTCATATGAGTCAAGTCCATGCATGCTACGTTCATGGTATGAATTTCATGTCAAAATATTTTTTGCAGATCTTAGATTAGGTCTTTCCCTGTCCATAATGCTAAATTGAGGAAGTAAAATAGAAATATAAATAGGAAAAAGAAGAGAAATGTACAGTGATCACCCATTTTCTGCCCACAATCTTTTTAATGGAAATCCCAGTCATATGATTTCTGTCGTCTCCTTTGAAAATTAAAGGCATATAAAAAACAGTTTGCTCGATGAATCTGGAATACCACTGTTTCGTTTCTATAGAATACTTATAAAATTGATATCAAATGTGATGGATATTTTCCTTAAACCAGCGTTAAAATTTTTTTTCATTCAGTTGAATAAGGACAACGTGGGATTGGATGAAGTGGCAACTTGTTACGGGATTTTTTGGAATTTTTATTACAGCCCAAAAGTGGGGGATCAGTCATATTTCACTTTTTATATTTTTACATTGAATGAAATAATTTAAAAATTAGTATTAAATTGTAGGATATTTATTAATTAATCCATGTCTACAAAGATTATACATTTTGTTGAATAGAGCAAACTGGAGGTGCAACCTTGTCTTTGGTGCATTCTTTGAAAATTTACGGCATCCAAAAACCGGTTTGATTGAGGACTCCGTATTTCAACTTTTCCGCATCTATAGAATAGTTATCAAATTGATATCATATGTTAGGGAATTACTTGCTTAATCCATGTTGGAAAAAAATTTTTTCAGGCGTTTGAATAGGACTTCTGATAAGGGATTTGATAGAATTTTAATACGGCCCAAACCAAAAGTTTCAATTCTTTTTAATTTTTTTCCATTAAATGAAATATTTACAAAATTAGTATTGTAGGAAATTTATCAATACAACCACTTATACAAGGATATTTAATTCAGATTTATAGGGAAACGTTCACCTTCGACAATGTCGCTGCTGTGAACGTTGGCAATTTAAGGTTGGCTCGATGAGATCACATTTCCACTTTGTCCTCTCTAGGGAATCCTCATGAAATAGATATCATTGTGTGGAATTTCCTGCTTACTCCATGGGTCAAAGAATTATTTCAGTCACTTGTGTGGGGAGAAAGTGACCTTCAATGATACGGGGCCTTGTGTTTGTTGGAAATTTCAGGCAGACCAAAACAGGAGGATCACTCACATTTAACTTCTTTATAACTTTTTTCCAGTAGATGAAATCTCTTCAAAATTGGGAGTAAATTGTGCGGAATCTCTCACTCTGTGCATGGCTGTAGCCATTTTTCATTCGCTTTTAGGCAGGAAAATGCAGTTTCGACCATGTCGCTGCTGTCACCGTTGGCAATTTACGGTGTCTGAAAAGCGGTTTGCTGGAGGAGATCGCATTTCAACTTTTTCCCCTCTAGGGGATCCTCATGACATAGATGTCAGATTTTGGGGAATTTCCTGCTGACTCCATCGGTCAAAGAATTATTTCAGTCGCTTGTGTGGGGAGGGAGTGACCTTCGACAATTCGGGACCTAGCGTTAGTGAATTTGTTGGAATTTTCATGCGGACCAAAACTGGGGGGCCTCCCCCAATTCAGTGCTTTATAAATTGTAATAGAAGCCTTAAAATGCCAATTTCCAATTTTTTTTATTTGTACACATTTTACTATTTATTCCTATAGAGTTTGATGCATGAGAAAAGAAAAAAGCAATTGCATTCCTTTTCGTGCTAGACATATGAATTAAATCTTTTTAAGACTTCGAACAATGCAGTTTTAGGCCCTAGAAGCCTCAGAAATGCCAATTTCCAAGATTTTTTATTTGTACACATTTTATTATTGATTCCTATACAGTTTGATGAATTAGAAAAGAAAAAAGCAATTGCTGTCCTTTCCGTGCAAGATATATGCCTTAAATCTGACATTGAACATTGCAGTTTTAGGCCCTAGTAGTAATAGTAGCCTCAAAAATGCTAATTTCCAAAATTTCTTATTTGTACACATTTTGTTACTGATTCCTATAGAGTTTGATGCATAAGAAAAGAAAAAAGCAATTGCAGTCCTTTTTGTGCAAGACATATGCTTTAAATATGACATCGAACAATGCACTTTAGTCCGTAGTAGTAATAGAAGGCACAGAAATGCCAATTTCCAAAATGTTGTATGTGTACACATTTTATTATTGATTCCGATACAGTTTGATGCATAAGAAAAGAAAAAAGCAATTGCTGTCCTTTTCCTGCAAGACATATGCCTTAAACCAGATATCGAACATTGCAGTTTTAGGCCCTAGTAGTAATAGGAGCCTCAAAAATGCCAATTTCCAAAATTTCTTATTTGTACACATTGTATTATTGATTCCTATACTGTTTGATGCATGAGAAAAGAAAAAAAAACATCTGCAGTCCTTTTCGTGCAAGACATATGCCTTAAATCAGTCATCGAAAATTGCAGTTTTAGGCCCTAGTAGTAATAGGAGCCTCAAAAATGCCAATTTCCAAAATTTCTTATTTGTACACATTTTATTACTGATTCCTATACAGTTTGATGCATAAGAAAAGAAAAAAGCAATTGCAGTCCTTTTTGTGCAAGACATATGCTTTAAATAAGACATTGAACAATGCACTTTAGTCCGTAGTAGTAACAGAAGCCTCAAAAATGCCAATTTCCAAAATGTTTTATTTGTACTAATTTTATTATTGATTCCTATACAGTTTGATGCATAAGAAAAGAGAAAAGCAATTGCAGTCCTTTTCGTGCAAGACATCTGCCTTAAATCTGACATCGAACATTGCAGTTTTAATCCTTACTAGTAATAGAAGACTCAAAAATACCAATTTCCAAAATGTTTTTTGTACACATTTTGTTATTGATTCCTATACAGTTTGATGAATAAAAAAAGAAAAAAGCAATTCCAGTCCTGTTTGTGCAAGAAACATGGCATAAATCAGACATCGAACATTGCACTATAAGACCTTACAAGTAATAGAAGCCTCAGAAATGCCAATTTCCATAATTTCTTATTTTAAAAATTTTTTATTATTGATTCCTATACAGTTTGATGCATAAGAAAAGAAAAAAGCTATTGCTGTCCTTTTCGTACAAGACATATACCTTAAATCAGACATCGAACATTGCAGTTTTAGGCCCTAGTAGTAATAGAAGCCTCAAAAATTCCAATTTCCAAAATTTCTTATTTGTACACATTTTATTATTGTCTCCTATACGGTTTGGTGCATAAGAAAAGAAAAAAGCAATTGCAGTCCTTTTCGTGGAAAACATATGACTTAAATCAATCATCGAACATTGTAGTTTTAGGGCCTAGTAGTACTAGAACCCTCAAAAATGCCAATTTCTAAAATATTTTTTTTTACACATTTTATTATTGATTCCTTTACAGTTTGATGCATAACAAAAGAAAAGAGCAATTGCTGTCCATTTCGTGCAAGAGATATGCCTTAAATCAGACATTGCAGTTTTAGCCCCTAGTAGTAATAGAAGCATGAAAAATTCCAATTTCCAAAATTTCTTATTTGTACACATTTCATTATTGATTCCTATACAGTTTGATGCATGAGAAAAGAAAAAAGCAATTGCAGTCCTTTTCGTGAAAGACGTATACCTTAAATCAGACATCGAACATTGTAGTTTTAGGCCCTAGTAGTAATAGAAGACAGAAAAAGACAATTTCCAAAATTTCTTATTTGTACACATTTTATTATTGATTCCTATAGAGTTTGATGCACAAGAAAAGAGAAAAGCAATTGCAGTCCATTTCGTGCAAGACATATGCCTTAAATCAAACATCGAACATTGTAGTTTTAGGCCGTAGTAGTAATAGAAGACTCAAAAATGACAATTTCCAAAATTTGTTATTGTTACACATTTTATTTTTGATTCCTATACAGTTTGATGCATGAGAAAAAAATTTGCAATTGCAGTCCTTTTCGTACACGACATATGCCTTAAATCAGACATCGAACATTGCAGTTTTAGGCCCTAGTAGTAATAGAAGCCTCAAAAATGTCTATTTCCAAAATTTCTTATTTGTACACATTTTATTATTGATTCTTATACAGTTTGATGCATAAGAATAGTAAAAAAACAATTGCTGTCCTTTTCGTGCAAGACATATGCCTTAAATCAGACATCGAACATTGCAGTTTTAGGCCCTAGTAGTAATAGAAGCCTCAAAAATGCCAATTTCGAAAATTTCTTATTTGTACACATTTTATTATTGATTCCGATACAGTTTGATGCATAAGAAAAGAAAAAAGCAATTGCAGTCCTTTTCGTGCAAGACATATGCCTTAAATCAGACATCGAACATTGCAGTTTTAGGCCCTAGTAATAATGGAAGCCTCTAACTTTGTCCTCTCTAGGCGATCTTCATGAAATAGGTATCAAATTGTGAGGAATTTCCTGCTGAATCCATGTGTTAAAGAATTATTTCAGTCGCTTGTGTAGGGAGGGAGTAACCTTCGACTATACAGGCCCTTGTGCTAGTGAATTTGTTGGAATTTTCATGTTTACGTAAACCGGGGGAACACTCACATTTCACTCCTTTATAAATTTTTAGCTGAAATATCTTCAAATTTGATATTAAAATGTGCCAACTATCTCAGTATATCCATGTCTACATGTTTTTTTTTATTTGGTTTTATAAGCAAAGTAATACTTCGACCTTGTCTCTGCTGTGACTCTTTGCAATTTATGGTGTCCGAGAAGCGGTTTGCTCGATGAGATCGCATTTCAACTTTTTCCTCTCCAGGGAATTCTTATGAAATTGATATCAGATTGTGCAGTATTTCCTGCGTAAACTATGCATCAAAGAATTATTTAACTCTCTTGTGTAGGGACAATTGACCTTCGATGATAGGGGACCTTGTGCTAGTGAATTTGTTGGAATTTTCATGCAGACCGAAACTGAGAGATCACTCACCTTTCACTTCTTTAGAACTTTTTTACATTAACTGAAATCTCTTCAAAATTGGTATTAAATTGTGCGGAATTTCTCAGTCCATCCATGTCTAGAATGATTTTCCATTTGGTTTTATAGGGCAAAGTTCAGCTTCGACCGTGTCGCTGCTGTGCCCGTTGACAAATTACGGTGTCGGAAAAGCAGTTTTCTCGATGAGATCGCATTTGAACTTTTCCTCTCCAGGGAATCCTTATGAAATTGATATCAGTTTCTGCAGAATTTCCTGCTTAATCCTTGAGTCAATGAATTATTTCAGTCTCTTGTGTAGGGAAGGAGTGACATTCGAAAATGCGGTACCTTGTGCTAGTGAATTTGTTGGAATTTCTTGCGGTCCAAAACTGGGGGATCGCTCAGAATTCACTTCTTTGTAATTTTTTTACAGTGGATGAAATCTCTTCAAAATTGGTATTAAATTGTGCGGAATGTCTCAGTCCTTCCATTTCTCCAAGGATTTGGTTTGATAGGGCCAAGTACAGAAGATCATGTCGAATTCGCCCCTGTCCGCACGTCATCAGTCATTTTTGTACCCGCCTTTTCAAACCTGCTAGCTAATAAATCAATAAATGACCCATGTAATCCTTGCTATTCGATTAGAAATGATAACTTTAACTTTGTAACGGTCTAAACGGGCCATGTTCAAAATAAAGAAGTGCAATAACCAGTTAACCATATAAACTATATCCTTAAAAAAAATTAACCCCAGAAGCGGCGGGAATATTTTGACACGTCGAAGTTAAATTCAAAATAATTACATAACAATAATAAAACTTCGAGACTTTGGTTGGCTGGTTTAAAAAGTCTTTAAGAATCAATATACCTTTGAAACAAATATGAATTTTCATCATTCTATTTAGAAATAATTTCCTAGTGAATGTCAAAGTTGAAATGAAAATTGATATGTTCCGAGGCGAAGTTAATCAGACTCATAGTTTGCGGTTTCAATTCCAAAGAGTCCCCACTTCAAGTTCAATTATTAGGTAAGAATTTGTAAGGCGGCGATAATGGTTCAGTGGTAAGATCTCTACCCACGAAATCTCTGATTGTAGGATCGTGCCAGACTCGCGGCTATGTTACATTTTTCTTACAACAGACCATGCCAACAAACATTAGGTTTATAAGTCAATAAAAATCTATAAGGTAGCGGTATGTCTGAGAAAAAATGGACTTGCTGTTACATGTTCAATTCTGGCAAGCAACCCATACTAATGGTTAGTTGTACGGGAAATCAATTATTCCTGTGCGTCCGTTGGAGATCTTATCGGCGTTGGATTTGCCATTATTGGCAAATCCGATGCTGGCAACTCTCCACTCCTAATCAACGTACTAAAACTCGCAAGAAAAACAGGGTGCGGCTTTTCTTTGGCCCGTTTTAAGCCCGGTCCGTTTCTTTACCGGCGGTGATTTTTCAGAGTCCCTCATTAGCAGCACGACCTTAGTGCTGTTAATGTAATTTTCTTTTCTTTAATTTGCATTACAACAAAACTCAAGAAAAACGGGCCAAGAAACCAAATAAAATTCAACAAAGCTTGGCTATGCCAAAAAACAAGTCACAAGTAAAAACGCAAAAAGAATAAGAAAAAGAAAATAAGACAAACCAAAAAATGAAAGTTCTGCTTAAAAAAGCCAGAAACTAAAGTGGGAGGAGGGTGAAAATTAGAATTTGACTAAAAAATTAAAAAGTAAGTCAAATAGAAAAAAATGGTATGCGGCTTGAAGCGGAAAACAAAACTAAAAAAAAAAAAGATGGAAGGGGTAAAAAGTTCAAACCACTAACAAAGATTTTAAAAAATCACACTTGGCTTCAATTCGCTAATATCCACACGTAAAAACTCAACTCTTGACGGGAGGTTCTTTGCTGGTTCATGTTATTTTCTTTGTTACACTCATTAGCTCTTTGAAGTACCACCTAAGAAGGAATATTAGAGTTTACCGATAAAAGATTTCTGTGTCGGAATATCGTAAATGGTGAGTGAAAATTATTTTAGTTTCAACAATTATTATACAATGTATTTTAAATGATTACGAATATTTAAACCGTTCGATATTTTATTATGTTTCAACAATATATAGTGCACAAATTAAGTTTTCAAATTGCGTTAATTTATCAGTTGCCTGATTTGTAGCACATCTTTCGTTTTCAAACAATTTACTTGTATATGGAAAATACGTTTTTGTTAATACATAGTTTAAAACTGAATAGATGTGAACTTTCTTATTGGTGGTGATACGCATTAAAATTGTCATGTTGGTAAAATGCGAAACTAACCTACGAGATACAACGAAAAATGTACGATTGTAATTTACATTCGCACACCTTACATCTCAAATATGTTAACCCATAAAACTGCAAAGATTGAAAATTACTTCACTCGTTAAAATACATTTTTATTCAAATTTAATCATCGCGTGCAACCAGAGTTGTGACTAGGCTCCCCGAAAACCAGAATGTACATACAGTTAATTTATAAAGTCTTTTCTAAAATGTAATATTCAAAGTTTCCCTACACCACAAGATCTCTCGCCACTGTATTACGTCTTTCATTTTGGGCCCAAACATTTCACTTCATATAGAAGGTAGGCATATAAAGTGTATATATATTAAACTCTTGTTCTGATAAAGAAAATTCTTGTGTCGAACCAAATTGGTCAGATACCTAAAAGTCATCAAGTTATCTTCAGTACTGTGGCTGTGAGGAAGTCAACCCCTTCCAATTATTAAACAAAGTGGAGGCAGGCTAAGTTTTAGTCCATTCTTTCACTACCTGAAACATATCGCACCATAGATTTGCAATTTTCAAATTCCTTTTTACAAAAATCATTTAATGTGTGTTCAGTCTTACAGTTTATCAAAACCAACATGTTTGCTATTGCGCTGAAAGTTTCAACATTTCTTTTACTTTTGTTAATGTGTCAGAACAACTGCACAACATTTCAGTAGTAAGCTTTTCTTAACTTTAGTATTTTCTATTTATATATTTTTCATAATCTAAGCAAAACATGGGACAAATTCATCTTGAAATAGATTCTTGATAATTTTAAATTCTGACACGCATCCACATATTCGATTAAAATCAAATCTTTGAAACTTATTGGTCAGGAGGATTTTTTAAAAAAATCCAGTCTATAATTAGGAGAAGAAATCTATTTTCTTGGATCATACACCGTTCTATTTAATTATAGATATTTTCGTGATGCTCTTTATCCTTCTATCTAGAGATTGATTTATTTGGAAAATATCTAAGAACTATGCAGACTGCAGTATTTATTTCGGATAAAACCAGGAAAGTAAAGTAATCTATTTTTACCTTTATTTATTTATTTTTGTTTATTTATTTTTACCTTTATTTAATTAATTATTAATTAAATATGTTGATATGAAAGAATGTTCATTTTACATAGACTGAAATTCATATGCCGAAACTTACCAACATTGGTTGGTTAACACGAATTTCAAGGAGAAAACATTGACTTTGATAATAAAATCTGACCGTACCAATATTTGTTCACCTGATTTAAAGTATCAAAATTTCATTTCAGTTAATAAAGATGTTTTTTTTTTGTTTCATTTCCTGCGACAGCAAAAATTCTATTTAAAATAATTTTGTAGAACTTTTTCTGAAATAAAAATCGGAAAATGAAAGGAAAAGAAAAATTAAATAATGAAACAGTCATATTGGTAATAAGTCAAGAGGCACGGTGGAGTATTTGATAGCGGCTTGGAGCCAAGTTCGAATTCCCTTGGAAAAGATATGAATCCTCTTCTTCTCACCAGCTATGGTTAAATAGCAGTACAGACCGGGTTCTATATTCCTGGATGGCATCTGGTCTACTGCAAAAAGAAATGGCAACCTACTGCGAGAAAAAAAAATCTGCCTCATCAGTCATGTATCGAAAGATACATGATCGCCTAAAAGTGTATCGCGCATGGCACTTAACTGAATCGGAGGACCGAGCTCGAATTCCCAGTTGAATCCATTACATTCGCTTACGTGTTAATTCCCTTGCGAAATGTATGAATGCACTTTTTCTTCCCAAGCTATGGGTAAATATCAGTACAGACCGGGTTCTGTAGCCTTGGATGGCATCTGATCTACTGCAGAAAGAAATGGCAACCTACCGCGAGAAAAAATCTGCCTCATCAGTCATGTATCGATAGGTACATGATCGCCTAAACGTGTATCATGCATGGCACATAACTGACTGGCGTGTTTATTAAGAAGATCGAGATCAGCAATATGTATCAGGTAATCTGGAGTTGAAATTATCTGGATACCAACAAGGTCTTTGAATCTAGCCAAGTTGTCTGGCGGAAGGCAGGTAACAACTGTTTCCATTAAATAACCCTTGCGTGATTAGATGGATAAGTTTCAATGCTTTTTTAAATTGTAAAAGTTAAAGGAGGTTTAATTTCGCTACTCAAATGTACGTGATGTGATGCCAGTCATCAAGGATAAGTTATTCTTAGGCTTAGACAGTAAACAAAATTCCGAGATATTTGATGCCCAAACTTAAAGCATATCAGAAATGTATATTTAAAACAATAAGTTTAAATACGTTAGTTTTTCGTTTGTATTTTTAAAACATCAGTTGAACGTCAAGAAAACGAAAACAAATTTGAAATGAATTAAACGTTTATGATGTGAAAAGTTGAAATAGCAATCAAATATTTTTTATCTTCTTTAAATGTGCAATTATAATGACTTTAAAAACATTTCAGATCCATTATTGCATAGGGAGCTTAGCTTATCATTTCTGAATACGGAGATGCCAGTTCAGGACCTCTAAAACCAGACATAGTTCAGATACAATAGATACTTTGGAGTTGTGCATTCTTCAAAAAGATAATAAATGGAATTGTGGCCCAATTTGGACTCTAATGAGATTATTTCCTTTTTTACAAATTATTTAAGATCTTTTATTATGCTTCATTTTTACCTACTTGCAAAAATTAAAATCGAAATAAAAGTTATCAGCAAGGATTTTATTTAATTGTTGTGTATAAAGCTTTTCTAATTTTTAATCATATCCAGAGATGAGAGATTAAAAGAAAGTCTTAAAAATGAGTTATCTGTCTACGCTGATTTTGCAAGGTAAAATTATTTCCCTCTTTAGAAAAAGAAGTTCGGACTTGAAAAAGGAATATTTTTGAAAATATAAATTGATACATTATTTTCAGACATAATCATTGGAATCTGTCGGAAGAAGGGATGGTGTCTACATGTGATAATTTTTTAAAAATAAATCAAAGGCACTAAATTTTTTATGTTTTTTTTTCTTTCTTTTTAAGTCTCTTTCTCTTTTTTTATTCCGTAATATCTTCCCTGTCATACCAAAGGGTATTTTTTGAGGGGTGGAAAACATCAAAATTCACGGTCTTTTAGGTATTGAAGAGTGGATACATCGAAGCTGGTAAGTTCCATGAATTCTAGAAGCGGATACTGGATTATTAAAGTGATACAGACGAGAATTCGGCTTAAAGAAAGCAATCAACCAATGTATTTTCAAGCCCGAAAAGTTCATGCTCATATGTTACCCTTGGTTGTTACTAAGCTGAAAATGTGTTGGAACAAGGAATATTAGAAAAAGTCAGCTAGGATGGTAGCAGTTAGGATTCATCCACTGTGCTGATATGCAAGTACAATGAAGATTTAAGAATTTGTGGCAATTATAAGATTGGCGTGAATCACCAAAACTGTTCTGATTCATTGCCACTGCCAAACACTGAAATAACGTACCATGAGTTTGCTGGTATTAAATAATTTGCTAAAGTTAACTTCAAGTCAGCATATAATCAGATAACAATTGATAGCAAGTTTCAAGAAGTCACCAAAATGAACATATTATTGGATTAAACAGAAGGACGTTTGGAGTTAAAAATTTAAAACACAAAATCAAAAAAACGATCGAAAATGTTTTAGAGGTGATTAAAAATATAATTGTATATGAGGACAATATTGGCATTGGTGCTTGCAGAAAAGAAGCGCTAAACAGTAAAACGGGGCAAGTTTGAGAAAATTAAATAGGACTGTATGACAATTAATCGTGATAAATGCAAGTTTAATTGGGAAAATCATACTTAGGATATCAAATATCCAAAGACGGTATATTGCTGGATGATAAACTCGTAAGATTTGAGAGAGAGCTGCACCCAGAAATAAGAGTCAGAATCTTTTTTGTGATTAACCAATTTCTATAACAGATATCTACCGCGATATAGTGGAACGATTTAACAAAATAAGGAAGAAGAATACCGAATTTCAATGGACAAAAAGACAGGAGGTTGCTTTCGAGAAATTAAAAAATAAAACACTCGTAAACAAAGGAGTTGTTAAAATTTTGGACTCGGCGAAAAAATTGACGTTAACTACTGATGTCAGTGACTGTGCTATAGCCGCAATGTTGTCACATGGGGTTATTACCTTGTAATGTACTTATCCGGAAAACTAACATTGACGGAGGCGAATTATTTAAATATTGACAAGGAGGAGGAAATAGCGATTGTGTGGAGCAAAGAAAGAGCTAGATTTTTTTTTTTTTTTTTTTTTTTGCTGGGTAGGACATTTCTATCGAAATCTGATCATAAGCCTTTGGAATTTATATTCAACACCAGAAGAGAGTTCCCAAATGTCAAATCTGCAAGGATATTAATATGGACGATTAGGCTGATGTCGTTTGACTTTGACATTGTATATATTAAAGGAAATACTATTCCGTATGTTGATGCATTATCTTGGTTAAAGTTTGGGAGTAAAAATATTGAAGTAATCGGAAATATTGCGGATAGTTTTTTGTACGAGATAGAAATGGATGTATTATCCTTAAAAGGGCTTAGGCTGGGAAATAGACAGGGACCAGTGTTGAATAGAATTCTGGGTAGAAATAAAGAGAAATACATGGAAGAATTGCTGTATGACCGAGAGACCTTTTAAAGAATCAAGACACAACGATAGAAAAAGAAATTATGTGTAATGAAGATATCCTAGTACCTCCACAGTCTCCGAGAAAAGAATTAATTAAAGCCGTGCACAACGATATACATGGAAGTATATTGGTTACGCATATGTGTTTAACATTGTAAGCATGGTGGCCAGGCTATTCAAGAGGGTGGAAGAACATGGTAAAAAAAAACCCCAAAGTGTGCAGAAATAAAGAAATTTAGGCAAACTAAAATTCACTTCTGGCCAAAGGAAATGGAGCCCTGGACGCGAGTACATGTGGGTCATGCCACCATTAAAGCTATGTAGCATGAGTATTGTTCTCTTGACGGTCGTTCAAACAGAATGTTCGTAAGTGCTGCTTGTTTGGTATTTACATTGTTTTTCCTTCACCGGTTTTCTTACCAGTGATCACTTTATTCATTTCATCTTTTCGGTGGGCCTCTCTTCCCGACATGCTCCCCCTCCCATGACCACAAGGCCTATGAATTGTGTTCATAGGACGGGTAATCATGTGCCGGTCCTCGCATTTGTTGGGTTAATAATCTAGGTGGTTGTGATACCTTTGTACTACGCCGTAGACCCTGATTTGTTGGCAGTTATACGATTTTGGGTTGTCTTCCGTCCACTTCCATTTTGTCCAAGACCCTGTCGTCGCATCCCGGCTCGTCTATTTCCATACTTTTCAGTGCGGTGTATGGTGGTTCGTCATCGATGGAAGCGGTTGTGATGTCCGGTAGTCTGGCATATCTACGACGGGTAATATCACCACTTCTGCTCTCGTCCATTACTTTGAGGGTAATGTACTGATGATATGTATTTTTTTTTTTATTCCCTAATCCTTAAGGAACGAATTGTATTTTTGGGAGTCAAATTGCGTTCTTCCGTCCGACGATATCTCCTCCGGTGCACCGTACATAAAGAACCAACTTCGTAAGGACTCGCATATTGTTTTAGCTTTCCCCGATGTTAATGAGGGCTACTTCCAGTGAGAAAAAGAGCACCATGACGCAATTCACTCAGCCAGAAATATGTATTGCTTGGCATTTGCACCAGAAGCTTCAGTACGAACATTTCATGGTGTTTAGATGTCAATCTGAAGACAGTGCAGAGGATTCCGAAAGAGTTGGATGAATCTAATTGTGATTACAAAGGCACAGCAGCTCAAAAAATTAACTCTGATTGTTCTGATAAGAAAAGAACATCAGACTCGACACGGAGGCCTACTTCAAGAAGTAGTGCTGCCCTGAATCAAGATGGTGTCTGCTGGGAGGTCAAAAGAGCTGTTATTCCTTTGACGCCACGATTAATGAATACACTTTCTACTCACTCAGTAATGTTTATTTATAAGAATATAAAAGTATATGATCCAATTACAATGTGATATTTATCATTTACTATTTTATGAAAAAATATATTTAAAACAAAATATTTTTATTAAAAAATTTACAAAAATAGAATATATATATATATATATATATATATATATATATATATATATATGCAGCTCAAGGCCTTTTTTACATGGAGTTTTCCGAACCCATAGGCTCGGGTAAAAATTACTCATAGACCCCTTATACACGGGCTTGGGTTGCTCTCTATCTCTTCGGCGTAGGTTCTATTCTGCCCGAAGATAGAAAGGTCGACAAACTCTAAGAGTCCTGTGGGCATTTACGTTTGACTCACCACTGAATCAAAATGTGACACAAGGTCAGTTTGTTTTAACGTGGGGACTTGTGTGTCAACACTCGGGCCACTAGATAAAACTGGTCTGAGCTAGTTATAGTCGGTTATCCCACCACTACAGAACAGATTTTACGGAACAAGTTCGAGGATTCTGTCCAGGCAGTGGGGAGAGGACAGTCACCAGCACGGAATAGATACTACAGCAGCATCTCTTCCAACGGGAAAACCCATCCTCTGATCGATTCGACTGCTTCGACATTTATCGGAGACCCCCCCACCACCACCACCACGACCACGACCACGAGGTGTGATGTGGTGCAAGGTCGGTTTTTAACATGGGACTCTCCGAGAGGGTATGTTTGGGCAAAAATTACTCGTAGACCTTGCATACTCGGGGTCGGGAAGTTGTCTGCTTCCCTAGACGATACTTTGCCGTTTGGCATAGTCTCGTCTGGGTTTCTCTCGCTCGGAGGCAGAGAGGTCGACAAGAGAGATACTGCTGGCCATGTGGACTAAAAATGCATTGATATAATTTACAATGGAGAGAGAAATCAACAAAAAAGACTAGCATTGATGGATGTACTAATATCTTTATCAGAACCTGGGTTCAAGATATCCCTTTATCGCAAGCCAACATTCACCGAACTATACCTCAACTTCGACCCCCAACAAAGTAACCTACAATATCGAGTAAAAGTCATGTGGCGATCCAGAGACATATGAACAAGAAATGGTCAGTATAAACAGTAGCCTAAAGTGTAATAACTACCTTGGGTAGATGAAAAAATCCCCCATAAACTGGGAAAGAAGTGTACAAAATGATAACAACACTCAGAAACCAATCTCGGTCTTCCCACCCTATGTAAATGGTTTATTGGGAAAGGTATAAAGGATCTGTGGTCTGTATATCATTAGAGCAACCTTCCGGTGTGGTTCAACACTACGTAAACACCTCTTTCGAGTAAGACCACCTATAAAGGAGAACAAGATTAAGGACTGTGCGTAACATCATCCCGTGGAATTGTGGCAAGAAATATGAAGGACAAACAGGCCGTCGCCTGAAGATAAGACTACAGGAACACCGTCAGGACATAACACGAGGGAAAATAAGAAGATCAGGCATGGCTGATCATATATGAAGGGAAGAGGGAGATCCCTGCCTCTGTGGGATTAACTTGATATAATAGAGAACATTAGTGAAAATACAAAAAAACTTAAGGAATCAGCGCCAGACTACAAAAATCTCGGCCAAGCATAGACATGAATGAAATATGGGAACCAGTAATACAGAGAGCTGGTGAAAAACAACAATAACAAAATTGTATATGCGCTCTGGTAATATATATATATATATATATATATTTGGTTGGTCCAAAAATAATTTCGTTTTCTCACATAGTAACATATGTTAGAAAACGAAATTATTTTTGCACCAACCTAATATATATATATGTGTGTGCGTATGTATTTATTGTACAATTACGTTTATAAGTCCGCAAAATTAATTCTCTGAAGTCTCTAAGGGCACCTGTGTGTGGATAAAAGTGTTGGTTAAGGGATCCAAAAGAGGAAAAATAAATAAATAAATAAAAACAAACTTGGAGGCTTGCGAATTAATATCCCAACTCATGACACGTGGAAGTAGAACAATATATCCCCATGGATTAAATAAGTGGTTTGGCTCGAAATTCTAGCGTATATCACCTGAAGAAGGCCTGAGCGTACAACGTCCGAAACCTCGTGAATATAGCAATAAAGATCAGGACAACAGCCCGAACAATATAATATATATATATGTATGTATGTGTATATATATATATATATATATATATATATATATATATATAAGTATATTGAATACGGCCAACAAGAAAGATTCTTTCATTCTTTTCTATCTGATAAAAATAAGGAAACCAAAAATGTATCTGGTAAGTTGGTAAGTTATTAAAAAATAAATTGGTATGGTGGTGATTTGCAGTTTAAGATCATTCTTGATTGTTATATATATATATTTATATATATTTCTTTATTCTGTTTATCTGGCCTTTCCTTTTTTGTTAACAAGTTTTGTTCCGCTAGAGCAGTGGTTCCCAAACTTTTTGGGGGGCCGCATGCTTCAACAAATGTTGTGATAAAAAATTACATTTAAAAGTAAAACAACAAGGGGCGGTGATCTCACTTTTCCCTTCATATGTGGTCAGCTCCGCCTGATTTTTCTATTTCCCCTCGTGTTATGGTTTTACGATGTTCTTGCAGTCTTAAGGGAGCAGCCCGTTTTTTCTTTCTTACCAAAACTGCAGGGGATGGTGAACACATAGTCCTCAATCAAGTTCTCCTCTATTTCTTAACCGAAAGACGTGTCTGAGAAGTTTTCAAAAACTTTTGAAGGTCGTCCAGATGTTATATAGATCTCAGATCTTTTGCATTTTTTTCCGATAATCCCTTCACATAAGTTGACCGAAGCTGTTTTCTGAATATAGTTATCCTCTTGTATCCTTCTATCCCAGTTTGTAGGAGCTGCTGTCATGTACCTAGATTAGTTGTTACGTTGTAGAGTACTGCTTCTACTGACCATTTCTTGGTCATATGTCTCTGAATCACCACTTATGACTTTTGCTCGATGTTGTAAGCAGGGGACAACTCCTTTCTTTACACTGTATGCCTGTTAGGAGTTGAAGTTGAGGTATAGGTCGGTGAATGTTGGCTTGCGGTATAGAGATGTCTTGAAGCTATGCTCTGTTCGAGATATTAGTGCAGTTTGCGAGTTTGATGTCGTTTTTTCTGTCCACTGGGAACTGTTTCGATGATCTTATTGAGTTCACTTGGTTCAGGAGAAATTGGACTTCTTCCTGGGTTGACCAGAGTATGAAGGGGTCATCTACGTAAAGTAAATGTAAGAATTTGGGTTTCTAAGAATAAGCTCCTTTTTTAGAAGCGGGTTTAAATAATTTAGAAATATTATTTTTGTTATAAATTTCTATATTTTAGGACTGATATTATTAGTCAACGAACTTATTTCATATTTCTTCAAAACAATTGTTCTCGCCTGCCATTACTACACTACTAACGTCAAGCGGAACCGAAAAAGTTCTACAGAATTATCTAAATAAATAAAAATAATGTAGATTCTGTGAAAACTGCCTGTACCGAATTATCTATTTTAAACAGATGAAAAACAGCAAATTTTAAAAATAAAATTATTTGTTGCAGTAAATAACAATTCGGAGTAAATAACAAACATTAGTTAATTAGTTGTTTTTTGTTTTTTTTTACATGGTAACTCCGATGTATTAATGTCTAAAAGTTTGAAATTCAAATGGACTTTTCATAATGGTAAAAGGAAATTTAGAAAATTGATGTCTTGCTGAACATGTTGTTTATTTTGAAATATTATAGAATGTGATGTTGAAGAGAAAAATAATAAAATGTACTGCCTAGCGCAAGGATTGAACTTACAGCATTCAGTTAACGAGCTAGCGATGTCAGCTCTTACTGACTTAGTGCAAATGTCACCCCTGTTGACTGAAATAAGATCATCCATAGAAGCTGTATAAAAGACAAGACTTTTCCTCTCTCGTTAAACTTTTTTGAGTTGCCGGGGGAATCTTTGTCACTCGTCATAAGCCACCCCCCTCTCTCCCCACTAAAAAACAAAAACAAAAAAAAAAAAAACCCGAAAAAATCAAACCAAAAACAAACCTCAACTGGTGTTTTTATTTGCTGAGAAAAGAGAAGACGAAGAAATCAAAACAAGTAAAAGAGAGATCAGAAAAAAGACTTAATTTCAACTACGAAAGGTAACCGAACTTCTTTTCCTTTCTTTAAATTTTGAATATTACTGTTTAAAATTGAAACTTTAAATACACTTCATAGACATTTGATCATCTAGTTCCTCTTGTTATTAACAGCGTTGAATTTTTTATTCGTCGCTGTTAAAAATTGTTTGCCATGAAGTCCTAAAATTAGAGAAATTATATAACCACAAAGTAGGGTTTTTGACAAAGAGGGTTTTTCCAAAGAAATCAATTTATTCAAATTTCCCCCATGTATAATACGCATTTTTTTCTAAAAAAAATTAAGCAAAATTAGGAGTCCGTATTATGCGCAGCAACAAAAAGAATCTTTAAAATTTGCGTTTTCATAGGTTGATTTTAGTTACGAAATGACTATTCACCACAAACAGACGTCAATTTGACAAAAACATTCGGCGATTGCGACCGCATAAGGATGTTAAATACTATCATATGTACCTAAGAATACTTAGAAATGTAAAATAAAATAAGAATTATTATAAAACTAAATCAGAATATTATTCTATGTTTATAACCATTTTTTGCTAATAAGAGTAGGAAACGCTGGCCGTAATGAAATTGGGGAGGTAGAGTTTATGGGGTTTGATTACCAAACAAGGGGTGCGTATTCTACGTTTGTAGAAGCATTTTCCCCACATTTTCAGCCAAAATTTTAGGGGTGCGTATTATGGATGAAGTCGTATTATACTATGTACCTCCACGAAATCGCTAAAAAAAAGATCATAGCTTGATGAAAAAGACGCCAATCTTGCCGAAAACAAAATTTTATTGTCTAAATGTTATTAAGAGGAAAGACCAAAGTTTTTTTTTTATTTTTAAAAATGTTTCCTTCTTTTTAGAACATACTAAATTTTGATTAAAAAACTTTGTTTCTGTTTGTATCAGCGGAACTAGTAAATAACAGACAATTTTTAGCACGTTTTTTTGGTATGACACACATTAATTTGAAAAATCGTGCAAAAATAGAAATAATTGTCGGATGTTAATGAAACTTTCAGGAACTATTCACAGATGATCGAAATTATTATAAATGTTTTTATTATTAAGGTCATGGTAGAAATATTTTTTTAAAATATTTATTACCCCCCCCCCGCCAACTAATTTTATGAAAACGCTAGAAATTCGATCGCATCGGGTTTAGTGATTACAAAAATTAAAAGCACAGGGCTTTGAGGAATGCAAAGCATGTCTTTTTTTGTTTTTAATTGGAGCCAACGTACCTGAAAATCAGCTCTGAATTGTAACATACAAAACCCAATAAAACAAAGATATTATTTAATTTCAAATGCTTTTATTTCTTTTAGTTGTTTTTATGAATATGGACAATAAATCCTGTAAGCAAAAAAATTTTTTCGATGAAAAATGAATTTTTAATACAATTATTTATTTCTTTAATGATAATAGATTTTACATTTAAATATTATAAAATTAGTTAAAAGTTATTAGTTATAATAGATTTACATTAAAATATTATAAAATTAGTTAAAAGCCCCATCGATTTTCCTAAGTGTCCTTATGAGATAGATCTTTTTTAGCGCGTTGTAAATTGTATCATTTTGACTAATCAGAAGATCCACAGTAATTAAGAAATGTAATTTTGTGCTTATAACCGGGCTGTAATTATAAAGTACGGAAGACCAACCAGAATATAATTAAGTTGCGTTATTCTCCGCTGTTAAGGCCTTTACTTTTGCGGAACACGTGTGGAGAAGTTAATTTGATTTTTCAATTTCAACTGAAAAGGGTACCTACAAGTATCAGTATCATCTTATGAAATTTATATGATCTTATTTTTATATTAATCTCAGTTATGACATTTTTCCATAAATGAAATATCAAAATTAATAAAATGAATGCAAATACAAATAACAGTAAAATGTAATAAATGTACATAAAATTGTAGTATTTTATGTACAGTTCTGATAAAATTTCATAAGAAAGGTACCTATAAATGAATTAGACACATTTCTTAGGAAATATGAAATTTAATGTCACTCTTAACAGTCTTATTTTAATTTCTTTATAATATACTTTCCATAAAGCATCATAAACGTAAAGGTGAAAGCGAAGTACAAAAAAAAAAAATTAGACCGCTGAAAGTTTTCGTTAAAATAACGAGGTAAATAATTTGTTCGCTTAAATGTAAATTATTTCACTTTTCTCCTTCCGTAGAATAAATTAGCCTCATGGAATTCGTAAATATGTCATTCATCACCTGTCAAGAGACGCGAAAGTTTGACCGGCTGTTTTATTTTCAAATTACATCTTCTTGACACAAAAGCTAAGTTAAGTTTGGTTCAAAATATTTTAAATAAACATTATAATGTCGGATTTTTTAAAATAAGTTTTGAAAAAATGATAATTGATATTTAAAAGAATTTCAAAGTGAGATTTCTAGTTTTTGTTTTTAAATGGAAAAAATGGTCAATTTTGCTGACTCAAAAAAAAAAAAAACTAGATTTTTAACGAAAATTTCGGACGTGCTAGGAACGATTATAAAATGTAAGAAATACCCCAAAATTACTTTGATTTTTTATTCTTAATAATAACAAACGTTTAGACGATAAAATTTTGTTTTCGTCAAGTTTGGCGTCTTTTTCATCATGCTTTTTTTAGCAATCTCGTGGAGGTACTTATATTATATGTGGGGAATTACGTTAGTTTGCAAAATTGAATGAAACATAGTTTGTAAATCTTGACAAAAATGTTAGTGATAACACCCTTCGAATGGCTCTTAAACCGTCTATAAAAATCCTTTACAAGTCATAAATGAAGCAAATATTTTAAATTTCTTCAAGTAACGGTGCTAGCACGTATTAGGACAAAACTCTTTTTGTAATAATGGCAATTTCAGTCTACCGTACATAGAAATAAGGAACGTATTAAGTAGAAAAATACAACATAAAAAATGATTTGAAAAAAAATTGGAATCACTAAATTTATTAAACTTTGCAATTTTGAACTCGTAAATTTTGTTTCTACTTAATTACTAATTATCACAAGGAAATAGGCTAATACAGCATTTTGCACGATTTTTAAACTATTATAAATTATTATAATTAAAATGTAAAACAAATAAAAAATTCTTGTAAAATTTAATTATTCATCAGAAAAAATTTATTTCTTCAGGCAATAATGACCTTAATATTACTTATTTACAAAAACAATTAAAAGCTTTTCTAATTAAGTAATATCATAGTTTTATTGGATTCATTATTTTTCACTTCAGAGCAGATTTTCAGTTAGCACAAAGTTGAAAAAAAAAGTAGGTGATTTACCATCTCTAATGACTCTTACTTTAAACAAAAAAAAAAGTAAATGGGGTGTAACATATTTAAAAAAAAAATATTTGTTACCAAAATTTACTAAAAAGAAATATTTCAAAAATAATTTCATTCATTTGTGAATAAGTCCCGAAAATTTCATTAAAATCGGACAATTACTTTAATTTTACAAGAATTTCCAAATCAATGTGTTTTCAACGGGAAAAAAGCGCAAAAAAAAAAACAATGTTATTTTAACAGCACCGCGATGACGTAAAAAAAAGAAGACTTTAACCAAAATTTCGAGCGTCTGAGAAAATATTTAAAAATTTCAAAAAATAATTAAAAAATACTTTGGTCTTTCATCTTAATAATAACATAAGCATTTTGACGATAAAACTTTATTTTCGTTAAGTTTGTGGCATTTTTTTATTACGCTATGCTGTTTTCCCGCGAAAAAGTGGAGGTACCTAGACCGTTTGATTACCAAACAAGGGGTGCGTATTCTACGTGTGTAGAAGCATTTTCCCCACATTTTCAGTCAAAATTTTAGGGGTGCGTATTATGGATGAAGTCGTATTATACGTGGGGAATTACGGTAGTTTGCAAAATTGAATGAAACATAGTTTGTAAACCTTGACAAAAAATGTTAGTGATAACACCCTTCAACCGTTCAGTAATCCTCTACTTCGAATGGCTCTTAAACCGTCTATAAAAATCCTTTACAAGTCATAAATGAAGCAAATATTTTAAATTTCTTCAGAAGCTATTAAAGTAACTGTGCTAGCACTATTCTTGTTAAACATCTGATGATATTTTCTGGTAGAAACAAAGATCCATTATCGCTATTGATTTGTGATATTAACATCTATGGAATATGAAAAACAACATTTGGAGAAAAACATTACTTTTAGAGTCTCGGTGGTTGATAGTTGTTTTCTGCACTGTCTACAGCCCATCTAACCAAGTGGCTCTTTTTCATTTGAAATTTTTCATAAATATGCAAATCAGTAGATGCCGTTTATGTTTCAAACTTTCAGTTCAAGCATTATGTTTAGGAATGTTATCTTTTATTAATTTTTGATAGATATCTGATGTTACTTTTCACCACAGCAGTAAACAATACGGAATGGAAATAAGGAATAGACTCCAGGTGAGATATTACTTTCAACCTTTTTACTTGAGGAAATCTATGTTCAGCTGCTGCTCTACAGATTAAGCTGCTGGGACTTTTGTGGTTGGCAAAAGACCCAGTTTAACCATTAAACTTTTACATTTTCCCCTTGGATGTTTGATGCCATATTTGCGATTATTTTTACCACTATTATTATTAGTATTAGCAGTGGTGGTGGTAATATTGATTTATTCTTTATTAGATAAAATATTGTCAACCAATATTAATTTTTGATTAGTACTGTTGAGAAAATGCTCCCAATCCCCAAAACGAATGGAGACTAGTCAGGTTGAGCAGAGAGGGGGGAGCAATAGCACTTATCTCAAGTTGCAAAATATATTGCCACTTCTCTGTGATGTATAAATATAGAAGGTAAATTTAGCAATAAAAAAAAGATTTTTCCCTTCTTTTTATGCAACTTCAGGGATCACATAGTAAACCTGTCATGTGACCACTGTAACTCTAAAGGGATAGTACAGAAAATAACAAGCTTTTGTTTAGTAAGCATTTGAACAACACAAGGTAAATACTCTTCTCCTTTGCTGTCTGACCAACAGTTAATTTCTCCACAATATTTCTGTCAGCTTTTTTCTCTCTTAGTATTTGTAGTAATATTATCTGGAATTTTTATAAGATGAAGCATCGACAGTCACTAGTCAATTTTGACTTATTTAATTTCTATTGTTTTTCATCAAGTAGTATTAGTATTAATATTGAATTTTTATTAAACATTGAAAATTCTAGTTTTCCTCTTTTTGTTTCATCTTAATTTGACTTGCTTTTCAAAACAAGTATTTTGAATGTTAGTCTCTGATTAGAATTAAACAAAATGGATTGGAAATTAATTGTTGACAATCCTTCATTTGATAAAAAAGCAAATTCTCTTCCACTTATATTCCTCAATATACTTTTGCAAAGAATATTGATTTGTGCTACAAAAATTGCGTAAAACATTCAGTTGGCATTTGTTTTTGCTGTTGAATGAAAAGAAAACTCAACCATAAACCATGTGGTACTTAATGGAGCTTAAAAAACCAGGCTACATGTACACTGATATTTCTGAAGAAATGTTAGCTGCCTTCATTGGTATTTATGAAATGGCTTAATCTTCCATAAATAATTTAAAGAAAGAACTGAATTTATTTGAATTATTGTTAACATTATTTTTTTTAACTAATTGTTCACCTAAAACAAGGCTCAAGAGCTACTCAATGTAGAGGGTTACTGTTTGAAGTTGAGGCATGTAAGAAGAATAGGTAAAAATGGTTAACTCCCCTGTATAGCTGTACTTTATACATAAGGTCACAAACAATATATTTTCATAAAAAAAAGTATGAAAGATACATATTTATAGTAAAATTAATAAAAATTTATCCTCCGGATCATATAGCAAAATTGAAAACATGGCACAGATTGTCAAAATAGATTTTTAAAATTTAAAAAAAAAAACCAATTTGGTATGATTAATTTCATTTATTGAAAAGAGAAACAAGTTTTTACTTCTTATTTGATTTTGTTAGGTTATTTGTTTCAAAAATGCAGATACGTAATTATAATTTAACCATGAAATAAAATCATTCTCTTTAATTTATAAATAATTCAAAAGAATGATATTATTTCATGATTTGAATTTTTAATATTTAGATTTTGATATTAAACAAGCCATTTGACTCATAAAAAAAACAACCGAACCAAATTGACTTTTTAATTCTATTTTCTCTGCTGATAACGTTGTAGCACCTGGACATTCATGTATAAGATAAAGTTACATAATTCTGTTCTCTGATTGGTCAACAGAGAAGCTGTCTCGGCTAATCATTGGTTAATCAAATTTTGTATGCATATTAATATCCTTTTGGACTATATACACATCACTAAAAAAAAATATCTATTTTTCTCTGAATAATAACCATTTATTTTTAGCATCCAATTTATACCCATGAATTTGTAGCAATCATACAGCAAGGCATCAGACTCTTCCTGTCTGATCTTCTGTGAGTGCCACCAATGGGGTGGGGGGGAATTGAGCAGGATAGTTAAATATGTAGAGAAATAAGTAGTCGTTCATCTGACAAACTTGTCTTTGCAATTGCAAAGCATTACTAGAATCACTTAGGAACAGTTGTGGAAAAGGAATACACTTTGTAAATAAAGAAAGTCACAGAAAAAATAGCAGTCATTACATTCATATTTAAATTACAAGATGAAAAATAAATGGTAAATTTGACATTTAGAATTTTATTAAACACAATGTTATGTAATTGAAATAATTATAAAAATAATCCAAAGTCAAAAACTAAATTGATGAAGCAATTGAAATCAATTTTTGTTAGCAATTTGTTTGACTGAAGAATGATATTAGCCCTGCATTTATCAATAGTCTGATACCATATATAACTATTGATCTGTTCCATTTATTGATTTTGATGAATGTATCCAGCAGTTTGATTTTTTTAATACTAGAATATTAATTGAATAATTTCCTTTGTTTATGGCATTTTCAGTTTTGATTTGCTCATCCAACCATCTCATCTCCTCTTCATGAAAATGTTTGCTGGTGTATACAATCAGAAAATAAAGTGACAGGTGACTCTGCATGTTGGTGTCTTGTAAGGTGGGTATGTTTTTTTGTTGTTTTTTTTAGCATTTCACTCCATGCAAGGTGGAAGTCCTACTAGCACGTAGGTGGTACAGTGAATGAGAGCAAGAGTAAAGTGGTGTGTTTGAGGAAAGAAGAAAGAGAAAGACGGGAAACAAAGCATTAGAACATGTCTATTGACATATGCATATTTGAAGATTGTAGCTATTAGGGAAGCAACTAAGAGGAAGGGAGTTCCACAGATGGGAAGTGCAAGATAAGAAGCTATTCGAGTAGAAGAGACGGCTATATTTAATCATTTCAACCTAGTAGCATGCTTGAATTCATGCAGTTTGGGAACCAGAGAAAGTAGTTCATCAGAGCAGTTGCTGTGAAAATACTTGTAGAAAAGACAGAGGGAAGCAAAGGTACATCTGTGAGAAAGTGACAGTAGATGAGATGCCAGATCAGGACCCATCATATCCTATTTCCATCTCTGGATTCTGTTGAGGTCTTGTTACTTTTAGCTTTAATCCAATCTAAACTCTTTGTATTTCACAAACATTTTTTTTTAATTCAGGACACACTTGTAGAATAACTGAAATTCTGGGGCATACTTTAAATTTTAATAAGGAAATCATTAATCATGAAATTTGAAAATAGGAAAATAATACAGAGGTCTCCTGAAATAAGCATTAATTTCTTTTTTTTAGACATTACATTGCTTGGTGTCTTTAACTTTTAAAAAGAAAGATTTTTTTAAATATAAAAATGATCCATAAATTACTGTCCTGTTAATGTGGGGCACACCTTGTTTTCTTTCAGGGAACATTGATGTGAATGAAAGCACCAACTGAGAAACAAGGATCTGAAATAATAAATGATAAAGCTATAAGTTACAATCTACTCAAAGATTCCTTGAAAGAAGTTAAAAGCAAAATGGATGTCTTAAAAGCTGACTTCCTCTCTTCATGATGTAGGCAATCATGGCTTTCCACAACTTCCTATCCTTCATAGCTCTTAATAATTCATTTTTTTGTTATTTCTCCTAAACCTTGTTCCATTTACTCAAGCTTACTAAATAGGTTATACATTATTTTCCTCTGTCCCTCTTGCCTTCTTGCGAGTATCAGATTTGCCAAGCCCTCTTTACTCATTATGTGCCAAGGAAATTTCAACTATCAACATATGTTAAGTATAAGTTTCCTTCTGGTTTCCATTTTCTTTAAAACTTAATTCTTACTTGTTGCTTACATATTCAGTCCTTGGTATCCTCAGTATCCTTCTGTAGAATCACGTTTCTGTTTTTTGAGGTCTCATCATTTTTCAGTGTTAAATTCTTTAATGTTTATTAAGTGATAATACTAGAATGTTGAATAATAAGTAATTTCATTAAATTAATTAGTCAAATATTATTGTGTTTTTATGCTCAGTCAGTAAAGATCCAGGGTCATTTTTCAGTAAATTTGCATATTAAGCCCCAGAAACCAATTGTAATGAAAATTTCCATTCTGGTGTAAATGTACACGATTATTTAAAAAATACCAACAAATGTTTGCAGACAAATACGGTTTAGGAGTTACCATCAATGGTGAGTACTATGCCAACTTGCTGAGGCAGTTATAGCTCATAAATATAGCATACTTTAAATATATATATATATATATATATATATATATATATATATATATAGTAAGTAATCCATGTGAATCCTCGTAATATAAAATATTAAGACTGATCCACAGAAGAGATCTCAATATATTTATTATAAAGCAAACAGGAATTACTGTAGATAAAATTCAATACCCCATATGATATATAGCCATTTCACCCACAATGGGCTTGTCTTTTTAAATACATTTACTCCTAGTTGTTAATTTCCCCCCTCTTTCTTCGTATTTACAAAAACATTGATTCATTTCTTTATCTAACTTCTTGGTGTTGACAAGCTGGTTCTGGGTAAAATGGCTCTTTATCCTATGGGGTATTGAATTTTATCTACTTGTAATATATATATATATATATATATATATATATATATATATATATATATATATATATATATATTCAAAAGTCTGAAGCCACTCCCAGCATTAGCATGGGAAGAACTTGATAAAATAGTGAAAAAAATGAAATAGCATCATCAGAAAAATGGATTCTCTTTTAACCAAATCTATATCAATAAGAGAGAACTTAATTTATATTAGTCACATGGATATTGGATTAATTCAAGAAACTCCTTAGTAACCAATTAGATAAAACTGTGATATTACTGACACATTTGGGATAGGATAGTGGATGGTTTCCTTCTTTGGGAGTGAGAATAGTATAATGGTGATAATTAATTGCCAATACCATTAGAATAAACAGTACACTGCATGATTTCACCCTCCCACACTTGTGGGAAAAGACTCTGTCAGATATCTCATAATACAAAATATGTAAAAGTCTAGCTGTAGATGCCATGAAATGTTGCTTTGTTGATTTGACTCACAAGAGAATGCTTACCCAATCCCAACAAGCTTAACCTGTTTGAATCTAGAGTCAACAGTTATCTTCCCCATATATCCTCATAAACTGAGTGGCTTTTGAGCCTTGCACAGGGTTAACATTATTCAAAAAAAAAAAGAAGGAAAAAAACATCATGAAACTGTTGTTACCTCGAATGTAATGTATGAATGAGTCTGCTGGCAACATAAAATGATGAGAATGATACAATGAAAGGCAATGTAATTCAATGCCAGTGCTACTCAACCTATCAGCCAGTGCATTGTATAATACACACTGCATTCTACAGAGTTTTAGAGTTGTCAACCCACTTTTTCCATTAAATGAAATATTTTAAAAATTAGTATTGTAGGAAATTTATCAATACATCCATGTCTACAAGGATTTTTCATTTGGTTGAATCGAGCAAAGTGCAGCTTTGACAATGTCACTGTTGTGTCCTTTAACAATTAAGATGTCCGAAAACCGGTTTGCTCAATGGGTCTGCATTTCTTCTTAATTTCTTGCTTAATCCATGTATAAAAGAATTTTTCCAGTTGCTTAAGTATGGACAATGTGGCGTTTGATGATACGTCGACTTGTGTTAGTGGATTTGTTGGGATTTTCATGAGGCCCAAAACTGGGGGATCAAAATTTTTTATTCATATTGATTTTATTATTAATTCTTATGTAGTTAGATGCATAAGATAAGAAAAAAACAATTTCAATCATATTCGTGCAAGATATATGCCTTAAATAAGACATGGAAGATAGCGGTTTTAAACCCTCATAGTAATAGAAGCCTCAAAAATGCCAATTTCCAAAACTTTTTATTCATATTCATTTTATTATTGATTCTAATGTAGTTAGATGAGTAAGAAAAGAAAAAAAAAACAATAGCAATCCTTTTCATGCAAGATATATGCCTTAAATCAGACATCGAAGATAGTGGTTTTAGCCCCTACTAGTAATAGAAAAGCCTCAAAAATACCATTTTCCAAAATTTTTTATTTTTGGATTTTATTATTGATTCTTATGTGGTTTGATGGGTAAGAAAAGAAAAAAAACAATTGCAATCATTTTTTGCAAGATATAAGCCTTAAATCAGACATCGAAGATCGAGGTTTTAGCCCCTACTAGTAATAGAAACCTCAAAAATGGTATTTTCCAAAATTTTTATTCATATTGATTTTATTATTGATTCTAATGTAGTTTGATACATGAGAAAATAAAAAAAAACAATTGCAATCTTTTAGTGCAAGTATTAAATTGTGCAGAATTTGTCGACTCATGCCTGTCTTGAGGGATTTCAAATTCGGCTTAATAGAGCAAAGTAAAGCATCGACCATGTCGCTGCTGTGCCCTTTCAAAGTTTACAGTGTCCGAAACCCGGTTTGCTCGATAAGATTGCATTTGAACTTTGCCCCTCTATCTTAGATTAGGTCTTTCCCTGTCCATACTGCTAAATTGAGGAAGTAAAATAGAAATTGTAATGGGAAACAGAAGAGAAATATACAGTGATCACCCATTTTGTGCCCGCAATCTTTTTCATGGAAATCCCAGTCATATGAGTCGAGTCCATGCATGCTACGATCACGGTATGAATTTGAAAGCAAAATATTTTTTTGCAGATATTAGATTAGGTCTTTCCATGTCCATAATGCTAAATTGAGGAGGTAAAATATAAATATAAATAGGAAACAGAAGCGAAATGTACAGTGATCACCAATTTTCGGCTGAAATCTTTTTCATTGAAATCCCAGTCATATAAGACGAGTCCATGCATGCTACGATCACGGGATGAATTTGAAGGCAAAATATTTTTTTGCAGATCTTAGATTTGGTCTTTCCCTGTCCATAATGCTAAATTGAAGAAGTAAAATAGAAATATAAATAGGAAAAAGAAGAGAAATGTACAGTGATCACCCATTTTCGGCCCACAATCTTTTTCATGGAAATCCCAGTCATATGAGTCGAGTCCATGCATGCTACGATCACGGTATGAATTTGAAGGCAAAATATTTTTTTGCAGATCTTAGATTAGGTCTTTCCCTGTCCATAATGCTAAATTGAGGAAATAAAATAGAAATATAAAGAGGAAACAGAAGAGAAAGGTACAGTGATCACCCATTTTCGGCCCACAATCTTTTTCATGGAAATCCCAGTCATATGAGTCGACTCCATGCATGCTACGATCACGGTATGAATTTGAAGGCAAAATATTTTTTTTGCAGATCTTAGATTAGGTCTTTCCCTGTCCATAATGCTAAATTGAGGAGGTAAAATATAAATATAAATAGGAAACAGAAGAGAAATGTACAGTGATCACCCATTTTCGGCCCACAATCTTTTTCATGGATATCCCAGTCATATGAGTCGAGTCCATGTATGCTACGTTCACGGTATGAAGTTGAAAGCAAAATATTTTTGTGCAGATTTTAGATTAGGTCTTTCCCTGTCCATAATGCTAAATTGAGGAAGTAAAATAGAAATATAAATAGGAAAAATAAATGAAATCTACAGTGATCACCCATTTTCGGCCCACATTCTTTTTCATGGAAATCCCAGTCATATGAGTCGAGTCCATGCATGCTACGATCACGGTATGAATTTGAAGGCAAAATATTTTTGTGCAGAGCTTAGATTAGGTCTTTCCCTGTCCATAATGCTTAATTGAGGAGGTAAAATATAAATATAAATAGGAAACAGAAGAGAAATGTACAGTGATCACCCATTTTCGGCCCACAATCTTTTTCATGGAAATCCCAGTCATATGAGTCGAGTAAATGCATGCTACAATCACAATATGAATTTGAAGGCAAAATGTTTTTGTGCAGATTTTAGATTAGGTCTTTCCCTGTCTATAATGCTAAATTAAGGAGGCAAAATAGAAATATAAATAGGAAACAGAAGAGAAATGTACAGTGATCACCCATTTTCTGCCCACAATCTTTTTCATGGAAATCCCAGTCATATGAGTCGAGTACATGCACGCTACGATCACGGTATGAATTTGAAGGCAAAATATTTTTGTGCAGAGCTTAGATTAGGTCTTTCCCTGTCCATAATGCTAAATTGAGGAGGTAAAATAGAAATATAAATAGGAAACAGAAGAAAAATGTAGAGTGATCACCCATTTTCGGACCATGAACTTTTTCATGGAAATCCCAGTCATATGATTCGAGGCCATGCATGCTACGATCACGGTATGAATTTGAAGGCAAAATATTTTTGTGCAGATTTTACATTAGGTCTTTCCCTGTCCATAATGCTAAATTGAGGAGGTAAAATATAAATATGAATAGGAAACAGAAGAGAAATGTACAGTGATCACCCGTTTTCGGCCCACAAACTTTTTCATGGAAATCCCAGTCATATGAGTCGAGTCCATTCATGCTACGATCACGGTACGAATTTGAAGGCAAAATATTTTTGTGCAGAGCTTAGATTAGTTCTTTCCCTGTCCATAATGCTAAATTGAGGAAGTAAAATATAAATATAAATAGGAAACAGAAGAGAAATGTACAGTGATCAACCATTTTCGGCCCACAATCTTTTTCATGGAAATCCCAGTCATATGAGTCGAGTCCATTCATGCTACGATCACGGTATGAATTTGAAGGCAAAATATTTTTGTGCAGAGCTTAGATTAGGTCTTTCCCTGTCCATAATGCTTAATTGAGGAGCTAAAATATAAATATAAATAGGAAACAGAAGAGAAATGTACAGTGATCACCCATTTTCGGCCCACAATCTTTTTCATGGAAATCCCAGTCATATGAGTCGTATAAATGCATGCTACAATCACAATATGAATTTGAAGGCAAAATGTTTTTGTGCAGATTTTAGATTAGGTCTTTCCCTGTCCATAATGCTAAATTGAGGAGGTAAAATATAAATATAAATAGGAAACAGAAGAGAAATGTAAAGTGATCACCCATTTTCGGCCCACAATCTTTTTCATGGAAATCCCAGTCATATGAGTCGAGTCCATTCATGCTACGATCACGGTATGAATTTGAAGGCAAAATATTTTTGTGCAGAGCTTAGATTAGGTCTTTCCCTGTCCATAATGCTTAATTGAGGAGCTAAAATATAAATATAAATAGGAAACAGAAGAGAAATGTAAAGTGATCACCCATTTTCGGCCCACAATCTTTTTCATGGAAATCCCAGTCATATGAATCGAGTCCATGCATGCCACGATCACGGTATGAATTTGATGGGAAAATATTTTTGTGCAGATTTTAGATTAGGTCTTTCCCTGTCCATAATGTTAAATTGAGGAGGTAAAATATAAATACAAATAGGGAACAGAAAAAAAATGTACAGTGATCACCCATTTTCGGGCCACCATTTTTCATGGAAATCCCAGTCATATGAATCGAGTCCATGCATGCCACGATCACGGTATGAATTTGAAGGCAAAATATTTTTTTGCAGATCTTAAATTTGGTCTTTACCTGTCCATAATGCTAAATTTAAGAAGTAAAATATAAATATTAATAGGAAACAGAAGAGAAATGTACAGTGATCACCCATTTTCGGCCCACAATCTTTTTCATGGAAATCCCAGTCATATGAGAAGAGTCCATGCATGCTACGATCACGGTATGAATTTGAAGGCAAAATATTTTTGTACAGATTTTAGATTAGGTATTTCCCTGTCCATAATGCTAAATTGAGTAGGTAAAATATAAATATAAATAGGAAACAGATGAGAAATGTACAGTGATCACCCATTTTCGGCCCACATAATTTTTCTTGGAAATCCCAGTCATATGAGTCGATTCCATGCATGCTACTATCACGGTATGAAATTGAAGGCAAAATATTTTTGTGCAGATCTTAGATTAGGTCTTTCCCTGTCCATAATGCTAAATTGAGGAGGTAAAATATAAATATAAATAGGAAACAGAACAGAAATGTACCGTGATCACACATTTTCTGCCGACAATCTTTTTCATGGAAATCCCACTCATATGAGTCGTGTCCATGCATGCTACGATCATGGTATGAATTTGAAGGCAAAATATTTTTTTGCAGATCTTAAATTTGGTCTTTACCTGTCCGTAATGCTAAATTTAAGAAGTAAAATATAAATATTAATAGGAAACAGAAGAGAAATGTACAGTGATCACCCATTTTTGCCCCACAAACTTTTTCATGGAAATCCCAGTCATATGAGTCGATTCAATGCATGCTACGATCACGGTATTAATTTGAAGACAAAATATTTTTGTGCAGATTTTAGATTATGTCTTTCCTTGTCCATAATGCTAAATTGAAGAGGTAAAATATAAATATAAATAGGAAACAGAAGAGAAATGTACAGTGATCACCCATTTTTGTCCCACAATCTTTTTCATGGAAATGCCAGTCTTATGAGTCGAGTCCATGCATGCTACGATCACGGTATGAATTTGAAGGCAAAATATTTTTGTGCAGATTTTGGATTAGTTCTTTCTCTGTCCATAATGCTAAATTGAGGAGGTAAAATATAAATATAAATAGGAAACAGAAGAGAAATGTACAGAGATCACCCATTTTCGGCCCACAATCTTTTTCATGGAAATCCCAGTCGTATGATTCGAGTCCATGCATGCTACGATCACGGTATGAATTTGAAGGCAAAATATTTTTGTGCAGATTTTACATTAGGTCTTTCCCTGTCCATAATGCTATTTTGAGAAGGTAAAATAGAAATAGAAATAGGAAACAGAATAGAAATGTACTGTGCTCACCCATTTTCGTCCCGCAATCTTTTTCATGGAAATCCCAGTCATACGAGTCGAGTCCATGCATGCTACGATCACGGTATGAATTTGAAGGCAAAATATTTTTGTGCAGATTTTAGATTGGGTCTTTCCCTGTCCATAATGTTAAATTGAGGAGGTAAAATAGAAATATAAATAGGAAACAGAAGAGAAATGTACAGTGATCACCCATTTTCGGCCCACAATCTTTTTCATGGAAATCCCAGTCATACGAGTCGAGTCCATGCATACTACGATCACGGTATGAATTTGAAGGCAAAATATTTTTGTGCAGATTTTAGATTAGGTTTTTCCCTGTCCATAATGCTAAATTGAGGAGGTAAAATAGAAATATAAATAGGAAACAGAAGAGAAATGTACAGTGATCACCCATTTTCGGCCCACAATCTTTTTCATCGAAATCCCAGTCATATGAGTCGAGTCCATGCATGCTACGATCACGGTATGAATTTGAAGGCAAAATATTTTTGTGCAGATGTTAGATTAGGTCTTTCCCTGTCCATAATGCTATTTTGAGAAGTTAAAATTGAAATATAAATAGGAAACAGAAGAGAAATGTACAGTGATCACTCATTTTAGGCCCACAATATTTTTCATGGAAATCCCAGTCATATGAGTCGAGTCCATGCATGCTACTTTCATGCAGATTTTAGATTTGGTCTTTCCCTGTCCATAATGCTAAATTGAGGAGGTATAATATAAATATAAATAGGAAACAGAAGAGAAATGTACAGTGATCACCCATTTTCGGCCCAAAGTCTTTTTCATGGAAATCCCATTCATATAAGTCGAGTCCATGCATGCTACGATGACGGTATGAATTTGAAGGCTAAATATTTTTGTGCAGATCTTAGATTAGGTCTTTCCCTGTCCATAATGCTAAATTGAGGAGGTAAAATAGAAATATAAATAGGAAACAGAAGAGAAATGTACAGTGATCACACATTTTCTGCCCACAATCTTTTTCATGGAAATCCCAGTCATATGAGTCGAGTCCATGCATGCTACGATGACAGTATTAATTTGAAGGCTAAATATTTTTGTGCAGATCTTAGATTTGGTCTTTCCCTGTCCATAATACTAAATTGAGGAGGTAAAATAGAAATATAAATAGGAAACAGAAGAGAAATGTACAGTGATCACGCATTTTCGGCCCACAATCTTTTTCATGGAAATCCCATTCATATAAGTCGTGTCCATGCATGCTACGATGACGGTATGAATTTGAAGGCTAAATATTTTTGTGCAGATCTTAGATTAGGTCTTTCCATGTCCATAATGCTAAATTGAGGAGGCAAAATATAAATATAAATAGGAAACAGAAGAGAAATGTACAGTGATCAACCATTTCCTGCCCACAATCATTTTCATGGAAATCCCAGTCATATGAGTCGAGTCCATGCATGCTACGATGAGAGTATTAATTTGAAGGCTAAATATTTTTGTGCAGATCTTAGATTAGGTCTTTCCCTGTCCATAATAATAAATTGAGGAGGTAAAATATAAATATAAATAGGAAACAGAAGAGAAATGTACAGTGATCACCCATTTTCTGCCCACAACATTTTTCATGGAAATCCCAGTCATATGAGTCGCGTCCATGTATGCTACGTTCACGGTATGAATTTGAAGGCTAAATATTTTTGTGCAGATCTTAGATTAGGTCTTTCCCTGTCCATAATGCTAAATTGCGGAGGTAAAATATAAATATAAATAGGAAACAGAAGAGAAATGTACAGTGATCACCCATTTTCGGCCCACAATCTTTTTCATGGAAATCCCATTCATATAAGTCGAGTCCATGCATGCTACGATGACGGTATGAATTTGAAGGCTAAATATTTTTGTGCAGATCTTAGATTAGGTCTTTCCCTGTCCATAATGCTAAATTGATGAGGTAAAATAGAAATATAAATAGGAAACAGAAGAGAAATGTACAGTGATCACCCATTTTCGGCCCAAAGTCTTTTTCATGGAAATCCCATTCATATAAGTCGAGTCCATGCATGCTACGATGACGGTATGAATTTGAAGGCTAAATATTTTTGTGCAGATCTTAGATTAGGTCTTTCCCTGTCCATAATGCTAAATTGAGGAGGTAAAATAGAAATATAAATAGGAAACAGAAGAGAAATGTACAGTGATCAACCATTTCCTGCCCACAATCTTTTCCATGGAAATCCCAATCATATGAGTCGAGTCCATGCATGCTACGATGACAGTATTAATTTGAAGGCTAAATATTTTTGTGCAGATCTTAGATTAGGTCTTTCCCTGTCCATAATACTAAATTGAGGAGGTAAAATATAAATATAAATAGGAAACAGAAGAGAAATGTACAGTGATCACCCATTTTCGGCCCACAATCTTTTTCATGGAAATCCCAGTCATATGAGTCGAGTCCATGCATGCTACGTTGACGGTATGAATTTGAAGGCTAAATATTTTTGTGCAGATCTTAGATTAGGTCTTTCCCTGTCCATAATGCTAATTTGATGAGGTAAAATATAAATATAAATAGGAAACAGAAGAGAAATGTACAGTGATCTCCCATTTTCGGCCCAAAGTCTTTTTCATGGAAATCCCATTCATATAAGTCGAGTCCATGCATGCTACGATGACGGTATGAATTTGAAGGCTAAATATTTTTGTGCAGATCTTAGATTAGGTCTTTCCCTGTCCATAATGCTAAATTGAGGAGGTAAAATATAAATATAAATAGGAAACAGAAGAGAAATGTACAGTGATCAACCATTTCCTGCCCACAATCTTTTTCACGGAAATCCCAATCATATGAGTCGAGTCCATGCATGCTACGATGACGGTATGAATTTGAAGGCTAAATATTTTTGTGCAGATCTTAGATTAGGTCTTTCCCTGTCCATAATGCTAAATTGATGAGGTAAAATAGAAATATAAATAGGAAACAGAAGAGAAATGTACAGTGATCACCCATTTTCGGCCCACAATCGTTTTCATGGAAATCCCAGTCATATGAGTCGAGTCCATGCATGCTACGATGACAGTATGAATTTGAAGGCTAAATATTTTTGTGCAGATCTTAGATTAGGTCTTTCCCTGTCCATAATGCTAAATTGAGGAGGTAAAATAGAAATCTAAATAGGAAACAGAAGAGAAATGTACAGTGATCACCCATTTTCGGCCCACAATCTTTTTCATGGAAATCCCAGTCTTATGAGTCGAGTCCATGCATGCTACGATGACGGTATGAATTTGAAGGCTAAATATTTTTGTGCAGATCTTAGATTAGGTGTTTCCCTGTCCATAATGCTAAATTGAGGAGGTAAAATAGAAATATAAATAGGAAACAGAAGAGAAATGTACAGTGATCACCCATTTTCGGCCCACAATCTTTTTCATGGAAATCCCAGTCTTATGAGTCGAGTCCATGCATGCTACGATGACGGTATGAATTTGAAGGCTAAATATTTTTGTGCAGATCTTAGATTAGGTGTTTCCCTGTCCATAATGCTAAATTGAGGAGGTAAAATAGAAATATAAATAGGAAACAGAAGAGAAATGTACAGTGATCACCCATTTTCGGCCCACAATCTTTTTCATGGAAATCCCATTCATATAAGTCGAGTCCATGCATGCTACGATGACGGTATGAATTTGAAGGCTAAATATTTTTGTGCCGATCTTAGATTAGGTCTTTCCCTGTCCATAATGCTAAATTGAGGAGGTAAAATATAAATATAAATAGGAAACAGAAGAGAAATGTACAGTGATCAACCATTTCCTGCCCACAATCTTTTTCATGGAAATCCCAGTCATATGAGTCGAGTCCATGCATGCTACGATGACAGTATTAATTTGAAGGCTAAATATTTTTTGCAGATCTTAGATTAGGTCTTTCCCTGTCCATAATAATAAATTGAGGAGGTAAAATATAAATATAAATAGGAAACAGAAGAGAAATGTACAGTGATCACCCATTTTCTGCCCACAACATTTTTCATGGAAATCCCAGTCATATGAGTCGCGTCCATGTATGCTACGTTCACGGTATGAATTAGAAGGCTAAATATTTTTGTGCAGATCTTAGATTAGGTCTTTCCCTGTCCATATTGCTAAATTGAGGAGGTAAAATAGAAATATAAATAGGAAACAGAAGAGAAATGTACAGTGATCACCCATTTTCGGCCCACAATCTTTTTCATGGAAATCACATTCATATGAGTCGAGTCCATGCATGCTACGTTGACGGTATGAATTTGAAGGCTAAATATTTTTGTGCAGATCTTAGATTAGGTCTTTCACTGTCCATAATGCTAAATTGAGGAGCTAAAATAGAAATATAAATAGGAAACAGAAGAGAAATGTACAGTGATCACCCATTTTCGGCCAACAATCTTTTTCATGGAAATCCCATTCATATGAGTCGATTCCATGCATGCTACGATGACGGTATGAATTTGAAGGCTAAATATTTTTGTGCAGATCTTAGATTAGGTCTTTCCCTGTCCATAATGCTAAATTGATGAGGTAAAATAGAAATATAAATAGGAAACAGAAGAGAAATGTACAGTGATCACCCATTTTCGGCCCACAATCGTTTTCATGGAAATCCCAGTCATATGAGTCGAGTCCATGCATGCTACAATGACAGTATGAATTTGAAGGCTAAATATTTTTGTGCAGATCTTAGATTAGGTCTTTCCCTGTCCATAATGCTAAATTGAGGAGGTAAAATAGAAATCTAAATAGGAAACAGAAGAGAAATGTACAGTGATCACCCATTTTCGGCCCACAAACTTTTTCATGGAAATCCCAGTCTTATGAGTCGAGTCCATGCATGCTACGATGACGGTATGAATTTGAAGGCTAAATATTTTTGTGCAGATCTTAGATTAGGTCTTTCCCTGTCCATAATGCTAAATTGAGGAGGTAAAATATAAATATAAATAGGAAACAGAAGAGAAATGTACAGTGATCACCCATTTTCGGCCCACAATCTTTTTCATGGAAATCCCATTCATATAAGTCGAGTCCATGCATGCTACGATGACGGTATGAATTTGAAGGCTAAATATTTTTGTGCAGATCTTAGATTAGGTCTTTCCCTGTCCATAATGCTAAATTGATGAGGTAAAATAGAAATATAAATAGGAAACAGAAGAGAAATGTACAGTGATCACCCATTTTCGGCCCACAATCTTTTTCATGGAAATCCCAGTCTTATGAGTCGAGTCCATGCATGCTACGATGACGGTATGAATTTGAAGGCTAAATATTTTTGTGCAGATCTTAGATTAGGTCTTTCCCTGTCCATAATGCTAAATTGAGGAGGTAAAATATAAATATAAATAGGAACCAGAAGAGAAATGTACAGTGATCAACCATTTCCTGCCCACAATCTTTTTCATGGAAATCCCAGTCATATGAGTCGAGTCCATGCATGCTACGATCACGGTATGAATTTGAAGGCTAAATATTTTTGTGCAGATCTTAGATTAGGTCTTTCCCTGTCCATAATGCTAAATTGATGAGGTAAAATATAAATATAAATAGGAAACAGAAGAGAAATGTACAGTGATCACCCATTTTCGGCCCACAATCGTTTTCATGGAAATCCCAGTCATATGAGTCGAGTCCATGCATGCTACGATGACAGTATGAATTTGAAGGCTAAATATTTTTGTGCAGATCTTAGATTAGGTCTTTCCCTGTCCATAATGCTAAATTGAGAAGGTAAAATAGAAATATAAATAGGAAACAGAAGAGAAATGTACAGTGATCACCAATTTTCTGCCCACAATCTTTTTCATGGAAATCCCAGTCATATGAGTCGAGTCCATGCATGCTACGATGACAGTATTAATTTGAAGGCTAAATATTTTTGTGCAGATCTTAGATTAGGTCTTTCCCTGTCCATAATAATAAATTGAGGAGGTAAAATATAAATATAAATAGGAAACAGAAGAGAAATGTACAGTGATCACCCATTTTCTGCCCACAATCTTTTTCATGGAAATCCCAGTCATATGAGTCGCGTCCATGTATGCTACGTCACGGTATGAATTTGAAGGCTAAATATTTTTGTGCAGATCTTAGATTAGGTCTTTCCCTGTCCATATTGCTAAATTGAGGAGGTAAAATAGAAATATAAATAGGAAACAGAAGAGAAATGTACAGTGATCACCCATTTTCGGCCCACAATCTTTTTCATGGAAATCACATTCATATGAGTCGAGTCCATGCATGCTACGTTGACGGTATGAATTTGAAGGCTAAATATTTTTGTGCAGATCTTAGATTAGGTCTTTCACTGTCCATAATGCTAAATTGAGGAGCTAAAATAGAAATATAAATAGGAAACAGAAGAGAAATGTACAGTGATCACCCATTTTCGGCCCAAAGTCTTTTTCATGGAAATCCCATTCATATAAGTCGAGTCCATGCATGCTACGATGACGGTATGAATTTGAAGGCTAAATATTTTTGTGCAGATCTTAGATTAGGTCTTTCCCTGTCCATAATGCTAAATTGATGAGGTAAAATAGAAATATAAATAGGAAACAGAAGAGAAATGTACAGTGATCACCCATTTTCGGCCCACAATCTTTTTCATGGAAATCCCATTCATATACGTCGAGTCCATGCATGCTACGATGACGGTATGAATTTGAAGGCTAAATATTTTTGTGCAGATCTTAGATTAGGTGTTTCCCTGTCCATAATGCTAAATTGAGGAGGTAAAATAGAAATATAAATAGGAAACAGAAGAGAAATGTACAGTGATCACCCATTTTCGGCCCAAAGTCTTTTTCATGGAAATCCCAGTCATATGAGTCGAGTCCATGCATTCTACGATCACGGTATGAATTTGAAGGCTAAATATTTTTGTGCAGATCTTAGATTAGGTCTTTCCCTGTCCATAATGCTAAATTGATGAGGTAAAATATAAATATAAATAGGAAACAGAAGAGAAATGTACAGTGATCACCCATTTTCGGCCCACAATCGTTTTCATGGAAATCCCAGTCATATGAGTCGCGTCCATGCATGCTACGATCACGGTTTGAATTTGAAGGCTAAATATTTTTGTGCAGATCTTAGGTTAGGTCTTTCCCTGTCCATAATGCTAAATTGATGAGGTAAAATAGAAATATAAATAGGAAACAGAAGAGAAATGTACAGTGATCACGCATTTTCGGCCCACAATATTTTTCACGGAAATCCCATTCATATAAGTCGTGTCCATGCATGCTACGATGACGGTATGAATTTGAAGGCTAAATATTTTTGTGCAGATCTTTGATTAGGTCTTTCCCTGTCCATAATGCTAAATTGAGGAGGTAAAATAGAAATCTAAATAGGAAACAGAAGAGAAATGTACAGTGATCACCCATTTTCGGCCCAAAATCTTTTTCATGGAAATCCCAGTCATATGAGTCGAGTCCATGCATGCTACGATGACGGTATGAATTTGAAGGCTAAATATTTTTGTGCAGATCTTAGATTAGGTCTTTCCCTGTCCATAATGCTAAATTGAGGAGGTAAAATATAAATATAAATAGGAAACAGAAGAGAAATGTACAGTGATCACCCATTTTCTGCCCACAATCTTTTTCATGGAAATCCCAGTCATATGAGTCGAGTCCATGCATGCTACGATGACGGTATGAATTTGAAGGCTAAATATTTTTGTGCAGATCTTAGATTAGGTCTTTCCCTGTCCATAATGCTAAATTGAGTAGGTAAAATATAAATATAAATAGGAAACAGAAGAGAAATGTACAGTGATCACCCATGTTCTGCCCACAATCTTTTTCGTGGAAATCCCAGTCATATGAGTCGCGTCCATGCATGCTACGATCACGGTTTGAATTGGAAGGCTAAATATTTTTGTGCAGATCTTAGGTTAGGTCTTTCCCTGTCCATAATGCTAAATTGATGAGGTAAAATAGAAATATAAATAGGAAACAGAAGAGAAATGTACAGTGATCACCCATTTTCGGCCCACAATATTTTTCATGGAAATCCCATTCATATAAGACGAGTCCATGCATGCTACGATGACGGTAAGAATTTGAAGGCTAAATATTTTTGTGCAGATCTTAGATTAGGTCTTTCCCTGTCCATAATGCTAAATTGAGGAGGTAAAATATAAATATAAATAGGAAACAGAAGAGAAATGTACAGTGATCACCCATTTTCTGCCCACAATCTTTTTCGTGGAAATCCCAGTCATATGAGTCGCGTCCATGCATGCTACGATGACAGTATTAATTTGAAGGCTAAATATTTTTGTGCAGATCTTAGATTAGGTCTTTCCCTGTCCATAATACTAAATTGAGGAGGTAAAATAGAAATATAAATAGGAAACAGAAGAGAAATGTACAGTGATCACGCATTTTCGGCCCACAATATTTTTCACGGAAATCCCATTCATATAAGTCGTGTCCATGCATGCTACGATGACGGTATGAATTTGAAGGCTAAATATTTTTGTGCAGATCTTTGATTAGGTCTTTCCCTGTCCATAATGCTAAATTGAGGAGGTAAAATAGAAATATAAATAGGAAACAGAAGAGAAATGTACAGTGATCACCCATTTTCGGCCCACAATCTTTTTCATGGAAATCCCAGTCATATGAGTCGAGTCCATGCATGCTACGATGAGAGTATTAATTTGAAGGCTAAATATTTTTGTGCTGATCTTAGATTATGTCTTTCCCTGTCCATAATACTAAATTGAGGAGGTAAAATATAAATATAAATAGGAAACAGAAGAGAAATGTACAGTGATCACGCATTTTCGGCCCACAATCTTTTTCATGGAAATCCCATTCATATAAGTCGAGTCCATGCATGCTACGATGACGGTATGAATTTGAAGGCTAAATATTTTTGTGCAGATCTTAGATTAGGTGTTTCCCTGTCCATAATGCTAAATTGAGGAGGTAAAATATAAATATAAATAGGAAACAGAAGAGAAATGTACAGTGATCACCCATTTTCGGCCAACAATCTTTTTCATGGAAATCCCAGTCATATGAGTCGAGTCCATGCATTCTACGATCACGGTATGAATTTGAAGGCTAAATATTTTTGTGCAGATCTTAGATTAGGTCTTTCCCTGTCCATAATGCTAAATTGAGGAGGTAAAATATAAATATAAATAGGAAACAGAAGAGAAATGTACAGTGATCACCCATTTTCGGCCCACAATCATTTTCATGGAAATCCCAGTCATATGAGTCGAGTCCATGCATGCTACGATGACGGTATGAATTTGAAGGCTAAATATTTTTGTGCAGATCTTAGATTAGGTCTTTCCCTGTCCATAATGCTAAATTGAGGAGGTAAAATATAAATATAAATAGGAAACAGAAGAGAAATGTACAGTGATCACAAATTTTCGGCCCACAATCATTTTCATGGAAATCCCAGTCATATGAGTCGAGTCCATGCATGCTACGATGACGGTATGAATTTGAAGGCTAAATATTTTTGTGCAGATCTTAGATTAGGTCTTTCCCTTTCCATAATGCTAAATTGAGGAGGTAAAATATAAATATAAATAGGAAACAGAAGAGAAATGTACAGTGATCACCCATTTTCGGCCCACAATCTTTTTCATGGAAATCCCATTCATATGAGTCGATTCCATGCATGCTACGATGAAGGTATGAATTTGAAGGCTAAATATTTTTGTGCAGATCTGAGATTAGGTCTTTCCCTGTCCATAATGCTAAATTGAGGAGGTAAAATATAAATATAAATAGGAAACAGAAGAGAAATGTACAGTGATCACCCATTTTCGGCCCACAATCATTTTCATGGAAATCCCAGTCATATGAGTCGAGTCCATGCATGCTACGATGACGGTATGAATTTGAAGGCTAAATATTTTTGTGCAGATCTTAGATTAGGTCTTTCCCTGTCCATAATGCTAAATTGAGGAGGTAAAATATAAATATAAATAGGAAACAGAAGAGAAATGTACAGTGATCACCCATTTTCTGCCCACAATCATTTTCATGGAAATCCCAGTCATATGAGTCGAGTCCATGCATGCTACGATGACGGTATGAATTTGAAGGCTAAATATTTTTGTGCATATTTTAGATTAGGTCTTTCCCTGTCCATAATGCTAAATTGAGGAGATAAAATAGAAATATAAATAGGAAACAGAAGAGAAATGTACAGTGATCACCCATTTTCGGCCCACAATATTTTTCATGGAAATCCCAGTCATATGAGTCGAGTCCATGCATGCTACGATCACAGTTTGAATTTGAAGGCTAAATATTTTTGTGCAGATCTTAGATTAGGTCTTTCCCTGTCCATAATGCTAAATTGAGGAGGTAAAATATAAATATAAATAGGAAACAGAAGAGAAATGTACAGTGATCACCCATTTTCTGCCCACAATCTTTTTCATGGAAATCCCATTCATATAAGTTGAGTCCATGTATGCTACGATGACGGTATGAATTTGAAGGCTAAATATTTTTGTGCAGATCTTAGATTAGGTCTTTCCCTGTCCATAATGCTAAATTGAGGAGGTAAAATAGAAATATAAATAAGAAACAGAAGAGAAATGTACAGTGATAACCCATTTTCGGCCCACAATCTTTTTCATGGAAATCCCAGTCATATGAGTCGAGTCCATGCATGCTACGATGACGGTATGAATTTGAAGGCTAAATATTTTTGTGCAGATCTTAGATTAGGTCATTCCCTTTCCATAATGCTAAATTGAGGAGGTAAAATATAAATATAAATAGGAAACAGAAGAGAAATGTACAGTGATCACCCATTTTCGGCCCACAATCTTTTTCATGGAAATCCCATTAATATGAGTCGAGTCCATGCATGCTACGATGACGGTATGAATTTGAAGGCTAAATATTTTTGTGCAGATCTTAGATTAGGTCTTTCCCTGTCCATAATGCTAAATTGAGGAGGTAAAATAGAAATATAAATAGGAAACAGAAGAGAAATGTACAGTGATCACCCATTTTCGGCCCACAATATTTTTCATGGAAATCCCAGTCATATGAGTCGAGTCCATGCATGCTACGATCACAGTTTGAATTTGAAGGCTAAATATTTTTGTGCAGATCTTAGATTAGATCTTTCCCTGTCCATAATGCTAAATTGAGGAGGTAAAATAGAAATATAAATAAGAAACAGAAGAGAAATGTACAGTGATAACCCATTTTCGGCCCACAATCTTTTTCATGGAAATCCCATTCATATGAGTCGAGTCCATGCATGCTACGATGACGGTATGAATTTGAAGGCTAAATATTTTTGTGCAGATCTTAGATTAGGTCTTTCCCTGTCCATAATGCTAAATTGAGGAGGTAAAATAGAAATATAAATAGGAAACAGAAGAGAAATGTACAGTGATCACCCATTATCTGCCCACAATATTTTTCATGGAAATCCCAGACATATGAGTCGCGTCCATGCATGCTACGATGCCGGTATGAATTTGAAGGCTAAATATTTTTGTGTAGATCTTAGATTAGGTATATCCCTGTCCATAATGCTAAATTAAGGAAGTAACATTTAAATAGGAAACAGAATAGAAATGTACACTGATCACCCATTTTCGGCCCACAATCTTTTTCATGGAAATCCCAGTCATATGAGTCGAGTCCATGCATGCTACAATCACGGTATGAATTTGAAGGCAAAATATTTTTGTGCAGAGCTTAGATTGGGTCTTTCCCTGTCCATAATGCTAAATTGAGGAGGTAAAATAGAAATATAAATAGGAAACAGAATAGAAATGTACAGTGATCACCCATTTTCTCCCCAAAATATTTTTCATGAAAATCCCAGGCATATGAGTCGAGTCCATGCATGCTACGATCACGGTATGAATTTGAAGGCAAAATATTTTTTTGCAGAGCTTAGATTAGGTCTTTCCCTGTCCATAATGCTAAATTGAGGAGGTAAAATATAAATATAAATAGGAAACAGAAGAGAAATGTACAGTGATCACCCATTTTCTGCCCACAATCTTTTTCATGGAAATCCCAGTCATATGAGTCGAGTCTAAGCATGCTACGATCACGGTATGAATTTGAAAGGAAAATATTTTTGTGCAGATTTTAGATTAAGTCTTTCCCTGTCCATAATGCTAAATTGAGGACTAAAATAGAAATATAAATAGGAAACAGAAGAGAAATGTACAGTGATCAACCATTTTCGGCCCACAATCTTTTTCATGGAAATCCCAGTCATATGAGTCGAGTCCATGCATGCTACGATCACGGTATGAAAGCAAAATATTTTTGGGCAGATTTTAGATTAGTTCTTTCCCTGTCCATAATGCTAAATTGAGGAGGTAAAATAGAAATATAAATAGGAAACAGAAGAGAAATGTACAGTGATCACCAATTTTCGGCCCACAATATTTTTCATGGAAATCCCAGTCATATGAGTGGAGTCCATGTATGCTACGATCACGGTATGAATTTGAAAGCAAAATATTTTTGTGCAGATTTTAGATTAGGTCTTTCCCTGTCCATAATGCTAAATTGAGGAGGTAAAATAAAAATATAAATAGGAAACAGAAGAGAAATGTACAGTGATCACCAATTTTCGGCCCACAATATTTTTCATGGAAATCCCAGTCATATGAGTGGAGTCCATGCATGCTACGATCACGGTATGAATTTGAAAGCAAAATATTGTTTTGCAAATATTAGATTAGGTCTTTCCCTGTCCATATTGCTAAATTGAGAAGGTAAAATAGAAATATAAACAGGAAAATTAGAGAAATGTACAGTGATCACCCATTTTCGGCCCACAATCTTTTTCATGGAAATCCCAGTCATATGAGTCGAGTCCATGCATGCTACCATCACGGTATGAAGTTGAAAGCAAAATATTTTTGTGCAGATTTTAGATTAGGTCTTTCCCTGTTCATAATGCTAAATGAATGAAGTAAAATATAAATATAAATAGGAAACAGAATAGAAATGTACAGTGATCACCAATTTTCTCCCCACAATCTTTTTCATGGAAATCCCAGTCATATGAGTCGAGTCCATGCATGCTACGATCACGGTATGAATTTGAAGGCAAAATATTTTTGTGCAGCGCTTAGATAAGGTCTTTCCCTGTCCGTAATGCTAAATTGAGGAGGTAAAATATAAATATAAATAGGAAACAGAATAGAAATGTACAGTGATCACCCATTTTCTCCCCACAATCTTTTTCATGAAAATCCCAGTCATATGAGTCGAATCCATGCATGCTACGATCACGGTATGAATTTGAAGGCAAAATATTTTTTGCAGAGCTTAGAATAGGTCTTTCCCTGTACATAATGCTAAATTGAGGAAGTAAAATATAAATATAAATAGGAAACAGAAGAGAAATATACAGTGATCACACATTTTCTGCCCACAATATTTTCATGGAACTCCCAGTAATATGAGTCGAGTCCATGCATGCTACGGTCACGGTATGAATTTGAAGGCAAAATATTTTTTTGCAGAGCTTAGATTAGGTCTTTCCCTGTCCATAATGCTAAATTGAGGAAGTAAAATATAAATATAAATAGGAAACAGAAGAGAAATGTACAGTGATCACCCATTTTCTGCCCACAGTCTTTTTCATGGAAATCCCAGTCATATGAGTCGAGTCCATGCATGCTACGATAACGGTATGAATTTGAAGGCAAAATATTTTTTTGCAGATCTTATATTAGGTCTTACCCTGTCCATAATGCTAAATTGAGGAAGTAAAATAAATAGGAAACAGAAGAGAAATGTACAGTGATCACCCATTCTCTGCCCACAATCTTTTTCATGGAAATCCCAGTCATATGAGTCGAGTCCATAAATGCAACGATCACGGTATGAATTTGAAGGCAAAATATTTTTTTGCAGAACTTAGATTAGGTCTTTCCCTGTCCATAATGCTAAATTAAGGAGGTAAATTATAAATATAAATAGGAAACAGAAGAGAAATGTACAGTGATCACCCATTTTCGGCCCACAAACTTTTTCATGGAAATCCCAGTCATATGAGTCGAGTCCATGCATGCTACGATCACGGTATGAATTTGAAAGCAAAATATTTTTTTGCAGAGCTTAGATTAGGTCTTTCCCTGTCCATAATGCTAAATTGAGGAAGAAAAATATAAATATAAATAGGAAAGAGAAGAGAAATGTACAGTGATCACCCATTTTGGGCCCACAAACTTTCTCATGGAAAACCCAGTCATATGAGTCGAGTCCATGCATGCTACGATCACGGTATGAAATTCAAGGCAAAATATTTTTTTGCAGAGCTTAGATTAGGTCTTTCCCTGTCCATAATGCTAAATTGAGGAAGTAAAATAGAAATATAAATAGGAAAGAGAAGAGAAATGTACAGTGATCACCCATTTTCAGCCCACAATGTTTTTCATGAAAATCCCAGTCATATGAGTCAAGTCCATGCATGGTGCGATCACGGTATGAATTTGAAGGCAAAATACTTTTCTGCAGATCTTAGATTAGGTCTTTTCCTGTTCATAATGCTTAATTAAGGAAGTAAAATTTAAATAGGAAACAGAAGAGAAATGTACAGTGATCACCCATTTTCTACCCACAATCTTTTTCATGGAAATGCCAGTCATATGAGTCGAGTCCATGCATGCTGCGATCACGGTATGAATTGGAAAGCAAAATATTTTTTTGCAGATCTTAGATTAGGTCTTTCCCTCTCTATAATGCTTAATTAAGGAAGTAAAATTTAAATAGGAAACAGAAGAGAAATGTACAGTGATCACCCATTTTCTGCCCACAATCTTTTTCATGGAAATCCCAGTCATATGAGTCGATCAATGCATGCTATGATCACGGTATGAAATTGAAGGCAAAATATTTTTTTGCAGAGCTTAGATTAGGTCTTTCCCTGTCCATAATGATAAATGTAGGAAGAAAAATATAAATAGGAAACAGAAGAGAAATGTACAGTGATCACCCATTTTCTGCCCACATACTTTTTCATGGAAAACCCAGTCATATGAGTCGAGTCCATGCATAATTAAGGAAGTAAAATTTAAATAGGAAACAGAAGGGAAATGTACAGTTATCACCCATTTTGTGCCCACAATCTTTTTCGTGGAAATCCCAGTCATATGAGTCGAGTCCATGCATGCTACGATCACGGTATGAATTTGATGGCAAAATATTTTTTTGCAGATCTTAAATTAGGTCATTCCGTGTCCATAATGCTAAATTGAGGAAAGTAAAATATAAATATAAATAGGAAACAGAAGAGAAATGTACAGTGGTCACCAATTTTCTGCCGACAATCTATTTCATGGAATTCCCAGTCATATGAGTCGTGTCCATGAATGCTATGATCACGGTATGAATTTGAAGGCAAAATATTTTTGTGCAGAACTTAGATTAGGTCTTTCCCTGTCCATAATGCTAAATTGAGTATGTAAAATAGAAATATAAATAGGAAACAGAAGAGAAATGTACAGTGATCACCCATTTTCTGCCCACAATATTTTTCATGGAAATCCCAGTCATATGAGTCGAGTCCATGCATGCTACGATCACGGTATGAATTTGAAGGCTAAATATTTTTGTGCAGAACTTAGTTTAAGTCTTTCCCTGTCCATAATGCTAAATTGAGGAGGTAAAATAGAAATATAAATAGGAAACAGAAGAAAAATGTACAGTGATCACCCATTTTCTGCCCACAATATTTTTCATGGAAATCCCAGTCATATGAGTCGAATCCATGCATGCTACGATGACGGTATGAATTTGAAGGCTAAATATTTTTGTGCAGATCTTAGATTAGGTCTTTCCCTGTCCATAATGCTAAATTGAGGAGGTAAAATATAAATATAAATAGGAAACAGAAGAGAAATGTACAGTGATCACCACTTTCCTGCCCACAGTCTTTTTCATGGAAATCCCATTCATATGAGTCGAGTCCATGCATGCTACGATCACGGTATGAATTTGAAGGCAAAATATTTTTGTGCAGAACTTATATTAGGTCTTTCCCTGTCCATAATGCTAAATTGAGGATGTAAAATAGAAATATAAATAGGAAACAGAAGAGAAATGTACAGTGATCACCCATTTTCTGCCCACAATACTTTTCATGGAAATCCCAGTCATATGAGTCGAATCCATGCATGCTACGATCACGGTATGAATTTGAAGGATAAATATTTTTGTGCAGATCTTAGATTAGGTCTTTCCCTGTCCAAAATGCTAAATTGAGGAGGTAAAATAGAAATATAAATAGGAAACAGAAGAGAAATGTACAGTGATCACCCATTTTCTGCCCACAATATTTTTCATGGAAATCCCAGTCATATGAGTCGAGTCCATGCATGCTACGATGACGGTATGAATTTGAAGGCTAAATATTTTCGTGCAGATCTTAGATTAGGTCTTTCCCTGTCCGTAATGCGAAATTGAGGAGGTAAAATATAAATATAAATAGGAAACAGAAGAGAAATGTACAGTGATCACCCATTTTCGGCCCACAATCTTTTTCATGGAAATCCCATTCATACGAGTCGAGTCCATGCATGCTACGATGACGGTATGAATTTGCAGTCTAAATATTTTTGTGCAGATCTTAGATTAGGTCTTTCCCTGTCCATAATGCTAAATTGAGGGGGTAAAATATAAATATAAATAGGAAACAGAAGAGAAATGTACAGTGACCAACCATTTCCTGCCCACAATCTTTTTCATGGAAATCCCAGTCATATGAGTCGAATCCATGCATGCTACGATCACGGTATGAATTTGAAGGTAAAATATTTTTGTGCAGAACTTAGATTAGGTCTTTCCCTGTCCATAATGCTAAATTGAGGATGTAAAATATAAATATAAATAGGAAACAGAAAAGAAATGTACAGTGATCACCCATTTTCTGCCCACAATATTTTTCATGGAAATCCCAGTCATATGAGTCGAGTCCATGCATGCTACGATGACGGTATGAATTTGAAGGCTAAATATTTTTGTGCAGATCTTAGATTAGGTCTTTCCCTGTCCGTAATGCTAAATTGAGGAGGTAAAATAGAAATATAAATAGGAAACAGAAGAGAAATGTACAGTGATAACCCATTTTCGGCCCACAATCTTTTTCATGGAAATCCCAGTCATATGAGTCGAGTCCATGCATGCTATGATGACGGTATGAATTTGAAGGCTAAATATTTTTGTGCAGATCTTAGATTACATCTTTCCCTGTCCATAATGCTAAATTGAGGAGGTAAAATAGAAATATAAATAGGAAACAGAAGAGAAATGTACAGTGATCACCCATTTTCGGCCCACAATCTTTTTCATGGAAATCCCATTATAATAAGTCGAGTCCATGCATGCTACGAAGACGGCATGAATTTGAAGGCTAAATATTTTTGTGCAGATCTTAGATTAGGTCTTTCCCTGTCGATAATGCTAAATTGAGGAGGTAAAATAGAAATATAAATAGGAAACAGAAGAGAAATGTACAGTGATCACCCATTTTCTGCCCAAAATATTTTTCATGGAAATCCCAGTCATATGAGTCGAGTCCATGCATGCTACGATCACGGTATGAATTTGAAGGCAAACAATTTTGTGCATAACTTAGATTAGGTCTTTCACTGTCCATAATGCTAAATTGAGGAGGTAAAATATAAATATAAATAGGAAACAGAAGAGAAATGTACAGTGATCACCCATTTTCGGCCCACAATCTTTTTCATGGAAATCCCATTCATACGAGTCGAGTCCATGCATGCTACGATGACGGTATGAATTTGCAGTCTAAATATTTTTGTGCAGATCTTAGATTACATCTTTCCCTGTCCATAATGCTAAATTGAGGAGGTAAAATAGAAATATAAATAGGAAACAGAAGAGAAATGTACAGTGATCACCCATTTTCGGCCCACAATCTTTTTCATGGAAATCCCGTTCATATGAGTCGAATCCATGCATGCTACGATGAGGTATGAATTTGAAGGCTAAATATTTTTGTGCAGATCTTAGATTAGGTCTTTCCCTGTTCATAATGCTAAATTGAGGAGGTAAAATAGAAATATAAATAGGAAAGAGAAGAGAAATGTACAGTGATCAACCATTTCCTGCCCACAATCATTTTCATGGAAATCCCAGTCATATGAGTCGAGTCCATGCATGCTACGATCACGGTATGAATTTGAAGGCAAAATATTTTTATGCAGAACTTAGATTAGGTCTTTCCCTGTCCATAATGCTAAATTGAGGATGTAAAATATAAATATAAATAGGAAACAGAAAAGAAATGTACAGTGATGACCCATTTTCTGCCCACAATATTTTTCATGGAAATCCCAGTCATATGAGTCGAGTCCATGCATGCTACGATGACGGTATGAATTTGAAGGCAAAATATTTTTGTGCAGATTTTAGATTAGGGCTTTCCCTGTCAATAATGCTAAATTGAGGAGGTAAAATATAAATATAAATAGGAAACAGAAGAGAAATGTACAGTGATCACCCATTTTCGGCCCACAATCTTTTTCATGGAAATCCCATTCATATGAGTCGAGTCCATGCATGCTATGATGACGGTATGAATTTGAAGGCTAAATATTTTTGTGCAGATCTTAGATTAGGTCTTTCCCTGTCCATAATGCTAAATTGAGGAGGTAAAATAGAAATATAAATAGGAAACAGAAGAGAAATGTACAGTGATCACCCATTTTCGGCCCACAATCTTTTTCATGGAAATCCCATTATAATAAGTCGAGTCCATGCATGCTACGAAGACGGCATGAATTTGAAGACTAAATATTTTTGTGCAGATCTTAGATTAGGTCTTTCCCTGTCCATAATGCTAAATTGAGGAGGTAAAATATAAATATAAATAGGAAACAGAAGAGAAATGTACAGTGATCACCCATTTTTTGCCCACAATATTTTTCATGGAATTCCCAGTCATATGAGTCGAGTCCATGCATGCTACGATCACGGTATGAATTTGAAGGCTAAATATTTTTGTGCAGATCTTAGATTAGGTTTTTCCCTGTCCATAATGCTAAATTGAGGAGGTAAAATATAAATATAAATAGGAAGCAGAAGAGAAATGTACAGTGATTACCCATTTTCTGCACACAATATTTTTCATGTAAATCCCAGTCATATGAGTCGAATCCATGCATGCTACGATCACGGTATGAATTTGAAGGCTAAATATTTTTGTGCAGATCTTAGATTAGGTCTTTCCCTGTCCATAATGCTAAATTGAGGAGGTAAAATATAAATATAAATAGGAAACAGAAGAGAAATGTACAGTGATCACCCATTTCCTGCCCACAATCTTTTTCATGGAAATCCCAGTCATATGAGTCGAGTCCATGCATGCTACGATCGCGGTATGAATTTTAAGGCTAAATATTTTTGTGCAGATCTTAGATTAGGTCTTTCCCTGTCCATAATGCTAAATTGAGGAGGTAAAATAGAAATATAAATAGGAAACAGAAGAGAAATGTACAGTTATCACCCATTTTCTGCCCACAATCTTTTTCATGGAAATCCCAGTCATATGAGTCGAGTCCATGCATGCTACGGTCACGGTATGAATTTGAAGGTAAAATATTTTTTGCAGATCTTAGATTAGTTCTTTCCCTGTCCATAATGCTAAATTGAGGAGGGAAAATAGAATATAAATAGGAAACAGAAGAGAAATGTACAGTGATAACCCAATTTCGGCCCACAATATTTTTCATGGAAATCCCATTCATATGAGTCGAGTCCATGCATGCTACGATGACGGTATGAATTTGAAGGCAAAATATTTTTTGCAGATCTTAGATTAGGTCTTTCCCTGTCCATAATGCTAAATTTAGGAGGTAAAATAGAAATATAAATAGGAAACAGAAGAGAAATGTACAGTGATCACCCATTTTCGGCGACAATCTTTTTCATGGAAATCCCATTCATATGAGTCGAGTCCATGCATGGTACGATGACGGTATGAATTTAAAGGCTAAATATTTTTGTGCAGATCTTAGATTAGGGCTTTCCCTGTCAATAATGCTAAATTGAGGAGGTAAAATATAAATATAAATAGGAAACAGAAGAGAAATGTACAGTGATCACCCATTTTCGGCCCACAATCTTTTTCATGGAAATCCCATTCATATGAGTCGAGTCCATGCATGCTACGATGACGGTATGAATTTGAAGGCTAAATATTTTGTTGCAGATCTTAGATTAGGTCTTTCCCTGTCCATAATGCTAAATTGAGGAGGTAAAATAGAAATATAAATAGGAAACAGAAGAGAAATGAACAGTGATCACCCATTTTCGGCCCACAATCTTTTTCATGGAAATCCCATTCATATGAGTTGAGTCCATGCATGCTACGATCGCGGTATGAATTTGAAGGCTAAATATTTTTGTGCAGATCTGAGATTAGGTCTTTCCCTGTCCATAATGCTAAATTGAGGAGGTAAAATAGAGATATAAATAGGAAACAGAAGAGAAATGTACAGTGATCACCCATTTTCGGCCCACAATCTTTTTCATGGAAATCCCATTCATATGAGTCGAGTCCATGCATGCTACGATGACGGTATGAATTTGAAGGCTAAATATTTTTGTGCAGATCTTAGATTAGGTCTTTCCCTGTCCATAATGCTAAATTGAGGAGGTAAAATAGAAATATCAATAGGAAACAGAAGAGAAATGTACAGTGATAACCCATTTTCGGCCCACAATCTTTTTCATGGAAATCCCATTCATATGAGTCGAGTCCATGCATGCTACGTTGACGGTATGAATTTGAAGGCTAAATATTTTGGTGCAGATCTTAGATTAGGTCTTTCCCTGTCCATAATGCTAAATTGAGGAGGTAAAATAGAAATATAAATAGGAAACAGAAAAGAAATGTACAGTGATCACCCATTTTCGGCCCACAATCTTTTTCATGGAAATCCCATTCATATGAGTCGAATCCATGCATGCTTCGATGACGGTATGAATTTGAAGGCTTAATATTTTTCTGCAGATCTTAGATTACGTCTTTCCCTGTCAATAATGCTAAATTGAGGAGGTAAAATATAAATAGGAAACAGAAGAGAAATGTACAGTGATCACCCATTTTCGGCCCACAATCTTTTTCATGCAAATCCCATTCATATGAGTCGAGTCCATGCATGCATCGATGACGGTATGAATTTGAAGGCTAAATATTTTTGTGCAGATCTTAGATTAGGGCTTTCCCTTTCAATAATGCTAAATTGAGGAGGTAAAATAGAAATATAAATAGGAAACAGAAGAGAAATGTACAGTGATCACCCATTTTCGGCCCACAATGTTTTTCATGGAAATCCTATTCATATGAGTCGAGTCCATGCATGCTATGATGATGGTATGAATTTGAAGGCTAAATATTTTTGTGCAGATCTTAGATTAGGTCTTTCCCTGTCCATAATGCTAAATTGAGGAGGTAAAATATAAATATAAATGGGAAACAGAAGAGAAATGTACAGTGATCACCCATTTTCGGCCCACAATCTTATTCATGGAAATCCCATTTATATGAGTCGAGTCCATGCATGCTACGATGACGGTATGAATTTGAAGGCTAAATATTATTGTGCAGATCTTAGATTAGGTCTTTCCCTGTCCATAATGCTAAATTGAGGAGGTAAAATATAAATATAAATAGGAAACAGAAGAGAAATGTACAGTGATCACCCATTTTCTGCCCATAATATTTTTCATGGAAATCCCAGTCATATGAGTCGAGTCCATGCATGCTAAGATCACGGTATGAATTTGAAGGCTAAATATTTTTGTGCAGATCTTAGATTAGGTCTTTCCCTGTCCATAATGCTAAATTGAGGAGGTAAAATATAAATATAAATAGGAAACAGAAGAGAAATGTACAGTGATCACCCATTTTCGGCCCACAATCTTTTTCATGGAAATCCCAGTCATATGAGTTGAGTCCATGCATGCTACGATCACGGTATGAATTTGAAAGCAAAATATTTTTGTGCTGATTTTAGATTAGGTCTTTCCCTATCCATAATGCTAAATTGAGGAGGTAAAATATAAATATAAATAGGAAACAGAAGAGAAATGTACAGTGATCACCCATTTTCGGCCCACAATCTTTTTTATGGAAATCCCAGTCATATGAGTCGAGTCTATGCATGCTACGATCACGGTATGAATTTGAAAGAAAATATTTTTTTGCAGATTTTAGATTAAGTCTTTCCCTGTCCATAATGCTAAATGAAGAAAGTAAAATATAAATATAAATAAGAAACAGAAGTGAAATGTACAGTGATCACCCATTTTCGGGCGACAATCTTTTTCATGGAAATCCCAGTCATACGAGTCGAGTCCATGCATGCTACGATGACGGTATGAATTTGAAGGCTAAATATTTTTGTGCAGATCTTAGATTAGGTCTTTCCCTGTCCATAATGCTAAATTGAGGAGGTAAAATATAAATATAAATAGGAAACAGAAGAGAAATGTACAGTGATCACCCATTTTTAAACCACAATCTTTTTCATGGAAATCACAGTCAGATGATTCGAGTCCATGCATGCTACGATCACGGTATGAATTTAAAGCAAAATATTTTTGTGCAGATCTTACATTAGGTCTTTCCCTGTCCATAATGCTAAATTGAGGAGGTAAAATAGAAATATAAATAGGAAACAGAAGAGAAATGTACCGTGATCACCAATTTTCGGCCCACAATCGTTTTCATGGAAATCCCATTCATATGAGTCGAGTCCATGCATGCTACGATCACGGTATGAATTTGAAGGCTAAATATTTTTGTGCAGATCTTAGATTAGGTTTTTCCCTGTCCATAATGCTAAATTGAGGAGGTAAAATAGAAATATAAATAGGAAACAGAAGACAAAATGTACAGTGATCACCCATTTTCGGCTCACAATCTTTTTCATGGAAATCCCATTCATATGAGTCGAGTCCATGCATGCTACGATGACGGTATGAATTTGAAGGCTAAATATTTTTGTGCAGATCTTAGATTAGGTCTTTCCCTGTCCATAATGCTAAATTGAGGAGGTAAAATAGAAATATAAATAGGAAACAAGAGAAATGTACAGTGATCACCCATTTTCGGCCCACAATCTTTTTCATGGAAATCCCAGTCATATGAGTCGAATCTATGCATGCTACGATCACGGTATGAATTTGAAAGCAAAATATTTTTTTGCAGATTTTAGATTAAGTCTTTCCCTGTCCATAATGCTAAATGAAGAAAGTAAAATATAAATATAAATAAGAAACAGAAATGAAATGTACAGTGATCACCCATTTTCGGGCGATAATCTTTTTCATGGAAATCCCAGTCATACGAGTCGAGTCCATGCATGCTACGATGATGGTACGAATTTGAAGGCTAAATATTTTTGTGCAGATCTTAGATTAGGTCTTTCCCTGTCCATAATGCTAAATTGAGGAGGTAAAATATAAATATAAATAGGAAACAGAAGAGAAATGTACAGTGATCACCCATTTTCGGCCCACAATCTTTTTCATAGAAATCCCATTCATATGAGTCGAGTCCATGCATGCTACGATCACGGTATGAATTTGAAGGCTAAATATTTTTGTGCAGATCTTAGATTAGGTTTTTCTATGTCCATAATGCTAAATTGAGGAGGTAAAATATAAATATAAATAGGAAACAGAAGACAAAATGTACAGTGATCACCCATTTTCGGCTCACAATCTTTTTCATGGAAATCCCATTCATATGAGTCGAGTCCATGCATGCTACGATGACGGTATGAATTTGAAGGCTAAATATTTTTGTGCAGATCTTAGATTAGGTCTTTCCCTGTCCATAATGCTAAATTGAGGAGGTAAAATAGAAATATCAATAGGAAACAGAAGAGAAATGTACAGTGATAACCCATTTTCGGCCCACAATCTTTTTCATGGAAATCCCATTCATATGAGTCGAGTCCATGCATGCTACGTTGACGGTATGAATTTGAAGGCTAAATATTTTGGTGCAGATCTTAGATTAGGTCTTTCCCTGTCCATACTGCTAAATTGAGGAGGTAAAATAGAAATATAAACAGGAAACAGAAAAGATATGTACAGTGATCACCCATTTTCGGCCCACAATCTTTTTCATGGAAATCCCATTCATATGAGTCGAATCCATGCATGCTTCGATGACGGTATGAATTTGAAGGATTAATATTTTTCTGCAGATCTTAGATTACGTCTCTCCCTGTCAATAATGCTAAATTGAGGAGGTAAAATATAAATAGGAAACAGAAGAGAAATGTACAGTGATCACCCATTTTCGGCCCACAATCTTTTTCATGCAAATCCCATTCATATGAGTCGAGTCCATGCATGCTACGATGACGGTATGAATTTGAAGGCTAAAAATTTTTGTGCAGATCTTAGATTAGGGCTTTCCCTGTCAATAATGCTAAATTGAGGAGGTAAAATAGAAATATAAATAGGAAACAGAAGAGAAATGTACAGTGATCACCCATTTTCGGCCCACAATGTTTATCATGGAAATCCTATTCATATGAGTCGAGTCCATGCATGCTATGATGACGGTATGAATTTGAAGGCTAAATATTTTTGTGCAGATCTTAGATTAGGTCTTTCCCTGTCCATAATGCTAAATTGAGGAGGTAAAATATAAATATAAATAGGAAACAGAAGAGAAATGTACAGTGATCACCCATTTTCGGCCCACAATCTTTTTCATGGAAATCCCATTCATATGAGTCAAGTCCATGCATGCTACGATGACGGTATGAATTTGAAGGCTAAATATTTTTGTGCAGATCTTAGATTAGGTCTTTCCCTGTCCATAATGCTAAATTGAGGAGGTAAAATATAAATATAAATGGGAAACAGAAGAGAAATGTACAGTGATCAACCTTTTTCGGCCCACAATCTTATTCATGGAAATCCCATTCATATGAGTCGAGTCCATGCATGCTACGATGACGGTATGAATTTGAAGGCTAAATATTTTTGTGCAGATCTTAGATTAGGTCTTTCTCTGTCCATAATGCTAAATTGAGGAGGTAAAATATAAATAGGAAACAGAAGAGAAATGTACAGTGATCACCCATTTTCTGCCCACAATATTTTTCATGGAAATCCCAGTCATATGAGTCGAGTCCATGCATGCTACGATGACGGTATGAATTTGAAGGCTAAATATTTTTGTGCAGATCTTAGATTAGGGCTTTCCCTGTCAATAATGCTAAATTGAGGAGGTAAAATATAAATATAAATAGGAAACAGAAGAGAAATGTACAGTGATCACCCATTTTCTGCCCACAATATTTTTCATGGAATTCCCAGTCATATGAGTCGAGTTCATGCATGCTACGATCACGGTATGAATTTGAAGGCTAAATATTTTTGTGCAGATCTTAGATTAGGTCTTTCCCTGTCCATAATGCTTAATTGAGGAGGGAAAATAGAAATATAAATAGGAAACAGAAGAGAAATGTACAGTGATCACCCATTTTCTGCCCACAATATATTTCATGGAAATCCCAGTCATATGAGTCGAGTCCATGCATGCTACGATGACGGTATGAATTTGAAGGCTAAATATTTTTGTGCAGATCTTAGATTAGGGCTTTCCCTGTCAATAATGATAAATTGAGGAGGTAAAATATAAATATAAATAGGAAACAGAAGAGAAATGTACAGTGATCACCCATTTTCTGCCCACAATATTTTTCATGGAATTCCCAGTCATATGAGTCGAGTTCATGCATGCTACGATCACGGTATGAATTTGAAGGCTAAATATTTTTGTGCAGATCTTAGATTAGGTCTTTCCCTGTCAATAATGCTAAATTGAGGAGGTAAAATATAAATATAAATAGGAAACAGAAGAGAAATGTACAGTGATCAACCATTTTCGGCCCACAATCTTTTTCATGGAAATCCCATTCATATGAGTTGAGTCCATGCATGCTTCGATCGCGGTATGAATTTGAAGGCTAAATATTTTTGTGCAGATCTTAGATTATGTCTTTCCCTGTCCATAATGCTAAATATAGGAGGTAAAATATAAATATAAATAGGAAACAGAAGAGAAATGTACAGTGATCACCCATTTTCGGCCCACAATCTTTTTCATGGAAATCCCATTCATATGAGTCGAGTCCATGCATGCTACGATGACGGTATGAATTAGAAGGCTAAATATTTTTGGGCAGATTTTACATTAGGTCTTTCCCTGTCCATAATGCTAAATTGAGGAGGTAAAATAGAAATATAAATAGGAAACAGAAGAGAAATGTACAGTGATCACCCATTTTCGGCCCACAATCGTTTTCATGGAAATCCCATTAATATGAGTCGAGTCCATGCATGCTACGATGACGGTATGAATCTGAAGGCTAAATATTTTTGTGCAGATCTTAGATTAGGTATTTCCATGTCCATAATGCTAAATTGAGGAGGTAAAATAGAAATATACATAGGAAACAGAAGACAAAATGTACAGTGATCACCCATTTTCGGCCCACAATCTTTTTCTTAGAAATCCCAGTCATATGAGTCGAGTCCATGCATGCTACGATCACGGTATGAATTTGAAGGCTAAATATTTTTGTGTATGTCTTAGATTAAGTCTTTCACTGTCCATAATGCTAAATTGAGGAGGTAAAATAGAAATATAAATAGGAAACAGAAGAGAAATGTACAGTCATCACCCATTTTCGGCCCACAATCTTTTTCATGGAAATCCCATTCATATGAGTCGATTCCATGCATGCTACGATGACGGTATGAATTTGAAGGCTAGATATTTTTGTGCAGATCTTAGATTAGGTCTTTCCCTGTCCATAATGCTAAATTGAGGAGGTAAAATATAAATATAAATAGGAAACAGAAGAGAAATGTACAGTGATCACCCATTTTCGGCCCAGAATCTTTTTCATGGAAATCCCATTCATATGAGTCGAGTCCATGCATGCTACGATGACGGTATGAATTTGAAGGCTAAATATTTTTGTGCAGATCTGAGATTAGGTCTTTCCCTGTCCATAATGCTAAATTGAGGAGGTAAAATAGAAATATAAGTAGGAAACAGAAGAGAAATGTACAGTGATCACCCATTTTCGGCCCACAATCTTTTTCATGGAAATCCCATTCATATGAGTCGAGTCCATGCCTGCTACGATGACGGTATGAATTTGAAGGCTAAATATTTTTGTGCAGATCTTAGATTAGGTCTTTCCCTGTCCATAATGCTAAATTGAGGAGGTAAAATAGAAATATAAATAGGAAACAGAAGAGAAATGTACAGTGATCACCCATTTTCGGCCCACAATCTTTTTCATGGAAATCCCATTCATATGAGTCGAGTCCATGCATGCTACGATGTCGGTATGAATTTGAAGGCTAAATATTTTTGTGCAGATCTTAGATTAGGTCTTTCCCTGTCCATAATGCTAAATTGAGGAGGTAAAATATAAATATAAATAGGAAACAGAAGAGAAATGTACAGTGATCACCCATTTTCGGCCCACAATCTCTTTCATGGAAATCCCATTCATATGAGTCGAGTCTATGCATGCTACGATGACGGTATGAATTTGAAGGCTAAATATTTTTGTGCAGATCTTAGATTAGGTCTTTCCTTGTCCATAATGCTAAATTGAGGAGGTAAAATAGAAATATAAATAGGAAACAGAAGAGAAATGTACAGTGATCACCCATTTTCGGCCCAGAATCTTTTTCATGGAAATCCCATTCATATGAGTCCAGTCGATGCATGCTAAAATGACGGTATGAATTTGAAGACTAAATATTTTTGTGCAGATCTTAGATTAGGTCTTTCCCTGTCCAGAATGCTAAATTGAGGAGATAAAATATAAATATAAATAGGAAACAGAAGAGAAATGTACAGTGATCACCCATTTTCGGCCCACAATATTTTTCATGGACATCCCAGTCATATGAGTCGAGTCCATGCATGCTACGATGACGGTATGAATTTGAAGGCTAGATATTTTTGTGCAGATCTTAGATTAGGTCTTTATCTGTCCATAATGATAAATTGAGGAGGTAAAATATAAATATAAATAGGAAACAGAAGAGAAATGTACAGTGATCACCCATTTTCGGCCCACAATCTCTTTCATGGAAATCCCATTCATATGAGTCGAGTCTATGCATGCTACGATGACGGTATGAATTTGAAGGCTAAATATTTTTGTGCAGATCTTAGATTAGGTCTTTCCTTGTCCATAATGCTAAATTGAGGAGGTAATATAGAAATATAAATAGGAAACAGAAGAGAAATGTACAGTGATCACCCATTTTCGGCCCAGAATCTTTTTCATGGAAATCCCATTCATATGAGTCGAGTCCATGCATGCTACGATGACGGTATGAATTTGAAGGCTAAATATTTTTGTGCAGATCTGAGATTAGGACTTTCCCTGTCCATAATGCTAAATTGAGGAGGTAAAATAGAAATATAAGTAGGAAACAGAAGAGAAATGTACAGTGATCACCCATTTTCGGCCCACAATCTTTTTCATGGAAATCCCATTCATATGAGTCGAGTCCATGCATGCTACGATGACGGTATGAATTTGAAGGCTAAATATTTTTGTGCAGATCTTAGATTATGTCTTTCCCTGTCCATAATGCTAAATTGAGGAGGTAAAATAGAAATATAAATAGGAAACAGAAGAGAAATGTACAGTGATCACCCATTTTCGGCCCACAATCTTTTTCATGGAAATCCCATTCATATGAGTCGAGTCCATGCATGCTACGATGTCGGTATGAATTTGAAGGCTAAATATTTTTGTGCAGATCTTAGATTAGGTCTTTCCCTGTCCATAATGCTAAATTGAGGAGGTAAAATATAAATATAAATAGGAAACAGAAGAGAAATGTACAGTGATCACCCATTTTCGGCCCACAATCTCTTTCATGGAAATCCCATTCATATGAGTCGAGTCTATGCATGCTACGATGACGGTATGAATTTGAAAGCTAAATATTTTTGTGCAGATCTTAGATTAGGTCTTTCCTTGTCCATAATGCTAAATTGAGGAGGTAAAATAGAAATATAAATAGGAAACAGAAGAGAAATGTACAGTGATCACCCATTTTCGGCCCAGAATCTTTTTCATGGAAATCCCATTCATATGAGTCCAGTCGATGCATGCTAAAATGACGGTATGAATTTGAAGACTAAATATTTTTGTGCAGATCTTAGATTAGGTCTTTCCCTGTCCAGAATGCTAAATTGAGGAGATAAAATATAAATATAAATAGGAAACAGAAGAGAAATGTACAGTGATCACCCATTTTCGGCCCACAATATTTTTCATGGACATCCCAGTCATATGAGTCGAGTCCATGCATGCTACGATGACGGTATGAATTTGAAGGCTAGATATTTTTGTGCAGATCTTAGATTAGGTCTTTATCTGTCCATAATGATAAATTGAGGAGGTAAAATATAAATATAAATAGGAAACAGAATAGAAATGTACAGTGATCACCCATTTTCGGCCCACAATCTTTTTCATGGAAATCCCATTCCTATGAGTCGAGTCCATGCATGCTACGATCACGGTAAGAATTTGAAGGTTAATATTTTTGTGCAGATCTTAGATTAGGTCTTTCCCTGTCCATAATGCTAAATTGAGGAAGTAAAATATAAATATAAATAGGAAACAGAAGAGAAATGTACAGTGATCACCCATTTTCGGCCCACAATGTTTTTCATGGGAATCCCATTCATATGAGTCGACGCCATGCATGCTACGATGACGGTATGAATTTGAAGGCTAAATATTTTTGTGCAGATCTTAGATTAGGTCTTTCCCTGTCCATAATGCTAAACTGAGGAGGTAAAATAGAAATATAAATAGGAAACAGAAGAGAAATGTACAGTGATCACCCATTTTCGGCCCAAAATCTTTTTCATGGAAATCCCATTCATATGAGTCGCATCCATGCATGCTACGATCACGGTATGAATTTGAAGGCTAAATATTTTTGTGTATGTCTTAGATTAAGTCTTTCACTGTCCATAATGCTAAATTGAGGAGGTAAAATAGAAATATAAATAGGAAAGAGAAGAGAAATGTACAGTCATCACCCATTTTCGGCCCACAATCTTTTTCATGGAAATCCCATTCATATGAGTCGAGTCCATGCATGCTACGATGACGGTATGAATTTGAAGGCTAGATATTTTTGTGCAGATCTTAGATTAGGTCTTTATCTGTCCATAATGATAAATTGAGGAGGTAAAATATAAATATAAATAGGAAACAGAATAGAAATGTACAGTGATCACCCATTTTTGGCCCACAATCTTTTTCATGGAAATCCCATTCCTATGAGTCGAGTCCATGCATGCTACGATTACGGTAAGAATTTGAAGGTAAATATTTTTGTGCAGATCTTAGATTAGGTCTTTCCCTCTCCATAATGCTAAATTGAGGAAGTAAAATATAAATATAAATAGGAAACAGAAGAGAAATGTACAGTGATCACCCATTTTCGGCCCACAATGTTTTTCATGGGAATCCCATTCATATGAGTCGAGTCCATGCATGCTACGATGACGGTATGAATTTGAAGGCTAAATATTTTTGTGCAGATCTTAGATTAGGTCTTTCACTGTCCATAATGCTAAACTGAGGAGGTAAAATAGAAATATAAATAGGAAACAGAAGAGAAATGTACAGTGATCACCCATTTTCGGCCCAAAATCTTTTTCATGGGAATCCCATTCATATGAGTCGAGTCCATGCATGCTACGATGACGGTATGAATTTGAAGGCTAAATATTTTTGTGCAGATCTTAGATTAGGTCTTTCCCTGTCCATCATGCTAAATTGAGGTGGTAAAATATAAATATAAATAGGAAACAGAAGAGAAATGTACAGAGATCACCCATTTTCTGCCCACAATATTTTTCATGGAAATCCCAGTCATATGAGTCGAGTCCATGCATGCTACGATGACGGTATGAATTTGGAGGCTAAATATTTTTGTGCAGATCTTAGATTAGGTCTTTCCCTGTCCATAATGCTAAATTGAGGAGGTAAAAAATAAATATAAATAGGAAACAGAAGAGAAATGTACAGTGATCACCCATTTTCGGCCCACAATCTTTTTCATGGAAATCCCATTCATATGAGTCGAGTCCATGCATGCTACGATGACGGTATGAATTTGAAGGCTAAATATTTTTGTGCAGATCTGAGAGTAGGTCTTTCCCTGTCCATAATGCTAAATTGAGGAGGTAAAATAGAAATATAAGTAGGAAACAGAAGAGAAATGTACAGTGATCACCCATTTTCGGCCCACAATCTTTTTCATGGAAATCCCATTCCTATGAGTCGAGTCCATGCATGCTACGATGACGGTATGAATTTGAAGGCTAAATATTTTTGTGCAGATCTTAGATTAGGTCTTTCCCTGTCCATAATGCTAAATTGAGGAGATAAAATAGAAATATTAATAGGAAACAGAAGAGAAATGTACAGTGATCACTCATTTTCGGCCCACAATCGTTTTCATGGAAATCCCATTCATATGAGTCGAGTCCATGCATGCTACGATGACGGTATGAATTTGAAGGCTAAATATTTTTGTGCAGATCTTAGATTAGGTCTTTCCATGTCCATAATGCTAAATTGAGGAGGTAAAATAGAAATATAAATAGGAAACAGAAGAGAAATGTACAGTGATCACCCATTTTCGGCCCACAATCTCTTTCATTGAAATCCCATTCATATGAGTCGAGTCCATGCATGCTACGATGACGTATGAATTTGAAGGCTAATATTTTTGTGCAGATCTTAGATTAGGTCTTTCCTTGTCCATAATGCTAAATTGAGGAGGTAATATAGAAATATAAATAGGAAACAGAAGAGAAATGTACAGTGATCACCCATTTTCGGCCCAGAATCTTTTTCATGGAAATCCCATTCATATAAGTCCAGTCCATGCATGCTACGATGACGGTATGAATTTGAAGGCTAAATATTTTTGTGCAGATCTTAGATTAGGTCTTTCCCTGTCCATAATGCTAAATTGAGGAGGTAAAATATAAATATAAATAGGAAACAGAAGAGAAATGTACAGTGATCACCCATTTTCTACCCACAATATTTTTCATGGAAATCCCAGTCATATGAGTCGAATCCATGCATGCTACGATGACGGTATGAATTTGGAGGCTAAATATTTTTGAGCAGATCTTAGATTAGGTCTTTCCCTGTCCATAATGCTAAATTGAGGAGGTAAAATATAAATATAAATAGGAAACAGAAGAGAAATGTACAGTGATCACCCATTTTCGGCCCACAATCTTTTTCATGGAAATCCCATTCATATGAGTCGAGTCCATGCATGCTACGATGACGGTATGAATTTGAAGGCTAAATATTTTTGTGCAGATCTGAGATTAGGTCTTTCCCTGTCCATAATGCTAAATTGAGGAGGTAAAATAGAAATATAAGTAGGAAACAGAAGAGAAATGTACAGTGATCACCCATTTTCGGCCCACAATCTTTTTCATGGAAATCCCATTCATATGAGTCGAGTCCATGCATGCTACGATGACGGTATGAATTTGAAGGCTAAATATTTTTGTGCAGATCTTAGATTAGGTCTTTCCCTGTCCATAATGCTAAATTGAGGAGGTAAAATAGAAATATAAATAGGAAACAGAAGAGAAATGTACAGTGATCACCCATTTTCGGCCCACAATCTTTTTCATGGAAATCCCATTCATATGAGTCGAGTCCATGCATGCTACGATGACGGTATGAATTTGAAGGCTAAATATTTTTGTGCAGATCTTAGATTAGGTCTTTCCCTGTCCATAATGCTAAATTGAGGAGGTAAAATATAAATATAAATAGGAAACAGAAGAGAAATGTACAGTGATCACCCATTTTCGGCCCACAATCTTTTTCATGGAAATCCCATTCATATGAGTCGAGTCTATGCATGCTACGATGACGGTATGAATTTGAAGGTTAATATTTTTGTGCAGATCTTAGATTAGGTCTTTCCCTGTCCAGAATGCTAAATTGAGGAGATAAAATATAAATATAAATAGGAAACAGAAGAGAAATGTACAGTGATGACCCATTTTCGGCCCACAATATTTTTCATGGACATCCCAGTCATATGAGTCGAGTCCATGCATGCTACGATGACGGTATGAATTTGAAGGCTAGATATTTTTGTGCAGATCTTAGATTAGGTCTTTATCTGTCCATAATGATAAATTGAGGAGGTAAAATATAAATATAAATAGGAAACAGAATAGAAATGTACAGTGATCACCCATTTTCGGCCCACAATCTTTTTCATGGAAATCCCATTCCTATGAGTCGAGTCCATGCATGCTACGATCACGGTAAGAATTTGAAGGTTAATATTTTTGTGCAGATCTTAGATTAGGTCTTTCTCTGTCCATAATGCTAAATTGAGGAGATAAAATATAAATATGAATAGGAAACAGAAGAGAAATGTACAGTGATCACCCATTTTCGGCCCACAATATTTTTCATGGACATCCCAGTCATATGAGTCGAGTCCATGCATGCTACGATCACGGTATGAATTTGAAGGCTAAATATTTTGTGCATGTCTTAGTTTAAGTCTTTCACTGTCCATAATGTTAAATTGAGGAGGTAAAATAGAAATATAAATAGGAAACAGAAGAGAAATGTACAGTCATCACCCATTTTCGGCCCACAATCTTTTTCATGGAAATCCCATTCATATGAGTCGAGTACATGCATGCAACGATGACGGTATGAATTTGAAGGCTAAATATTTTTGTGCAGATCTTAGATTAGGTCTTTCCCTGTCCATAATGCTAAATTGAGGAGGTAAAATATAAATATAAATAGGAAACAGAAGAGAAATGTACAGTGATCACCCATTTTCGGCCCACAATCTTTTTCATGGAAATCCCATTCATATGAGTCGAGTCCATGCATGCTACGATGACGGTATGAATTTGAAGGCTAAATATTTTTGTGCATATCTTAGATTAGATCTTTCCCTGTCCATAATGCTAAATTGAGGAGGTAAAATAGAAATATAAATAGGAAACAGAAGAGAAATGTACAGTGATCACCCATTTTCTGCCCACAATATTTTTCATGGAAATCCCAGTCATATGAGACGAGTCCATGCATGCTACGATGACGGTATGAATTTGAAGGCTAAATATTTTTGTGTATGTCTTAGATTAAGTCTTTCACTGTCCATAATGCTAAATTGAGGAGGTAAAATATAAATATAAATAGGAAACAGAAGAGAAATGTATAGTGATCAACCATTTTCGGCCCACAATCTTTTTCATGGAAATCCCATTCATATGAGTCGAGTCCATGCATCCTACGATGACGGAATGAATTTGAAGGCTAAATATTTTTGTGCAGATCTTAGATTAGGTCTTTCCCTGTCCATAATGCTAAATTGAGGAAGTAAAATATAAATATAAATAGGAAACAGAAGAGAAATGTACAGTGATCACCCATTTTCGGCCCACAATTTTTTCATGGAAATCCCATTCATATGAGTCGAGTCCATGCATGCTACGATGACGGTATGAATTTAAAGGCTAAATATTTTTGTGCAGATCTTAGATTAGGTCTTTCCCTGTCCATAATGCTAAATTGAGGAGGTAAAATAGAAATATAAATAGGAAACAGAAGAGAAATGTACAGTGATCACCCATTTTCGGCCCACAATCTTTTTCATGGAAATCCCATTCATATGAGTCCAGTCCATGCATGCTACGATGACGGTATGAATTTGAAGGCTAAATATTTTTGTGCAGATCTTAGATTAGGTCTTTCCCTGTCCATAATGCTAAATTAAGGAGGTAAAATAGAAATATAAATAGGAAACAGAAGAGAAATGTACAGTGATCACCCATTCTCGGCCCAGAATCTTTTTCATGGAAATCCCATTCATATGAGTCGAGTCCATGCATGCTACAATGACGGTAAGAATTTGAAGGCAAAATATTTTTGTGCAGATCTTAGATTAGGTCTTTCCCTGTCCATAATGCTAAATTGAGGAGATAAAATATAAATAGGAATAGGAAACAGAAGAGAAATGTACAGTGATCACCCATTTTCGGCCCACAATATTTTTCATGGACATCCCAGTCATATGAGTCGAGTCCATGCATGCTACGATCACGGTATGAATTTGAAGGCTAAATATTTTGTGCATGTCTTAGATTAAGTCTTTCACTGTCCATAATGCTAAATTGAGGAGGTAAAATAGAAATATAAATAGGAAACAGAAGAGAAATGTACAGTGATCACCCATTTTCGGCCCACAATCTTTTTCATGGAAATCCGGATTCATATGAGTCGAGTCCATGCATGCTACGATGACGGTATGAATTTGAAGGCTAAATATTTTTGTGCATATCTTAGATTAGATCTTTCCCTGTCCATAATGCTAAATTGAGGAGGTAAAATAGAAATATAAATAGGAAACAGAAGAGAAATGTACAGTGATCACCCATTTTCTGCCCACAATATTTTTCATGGAAATCCCAGTCATATGAGACGAGTCCATGCATGCTACGATGACGGTATGAATTTGAAGGCTAAATATTTTTGTGCAGATCTTAGATTAGGTCTTTCCCTGTCCATAATGCTAAATTGAGGAGGTAAAATAGAAATATAAATAGGAAACAGAAGAGAAATGTACAGTGATCACCCATTTTCGGCCCACAATCTTTTTCATCGAAATCCCATTCATATGAGTCGAGTCCATGAATGCTACGATGAAGGTATGAATTTGAAGGCTAAATATTTTTGTGCAGATCTTAGATTAGGTCTTTCCATGTCCATAAGGCTAAATTGAGGAAGTAAAATATAAATATAAATAGGAAACAGAAGAGAAATGTACAGTGATCACCCATTTTCTGCCCATAATTTTTTCTTGGAAATCCCATTCATATGAGTCGAGTCCATGTATGCTACGATGACGGTATGAATTTGAAGGCTAAATATTTTTGTGCAGATCTTAGATTAGGTCTTTCCCTGTCCATAATGCTAAATTGAGGAGGTAAAATAGAAATATAAATAGGAAACAGAAGAGAAATGTACAGTGATCACCCATTTTCGGCCCAGAATCTTTTTCATGGAAATCCCATTCATATGAGTCCAGTCCATGCATGCTACAATGACGGTATGAATTTGAAGACTAAATATTTTTGTGCAGAACTTAGATTAGGTCTTTCCCTGTCCATAATGCTAAATTGAGGAGATAAAATATAAATATAAATAGGAAACAGAAGAGAAATGTACAGTCATCACCCATTTTCAGCCCACAATCTTTTTCATGGAAATCCCATTCATATGAGTCGAGTCCATGCATGCTACGATGACGGTATGAATTTGAAGGCTAGATATTTTTGTGCAGATCTTAGATTAGGTCTTTATCTGTCCATAATGCTAAATTGAGGAGGTAAAATATAAATATAAATAGGAAACAGAATAGAAATGTACAGTGATCACCCATTTTCGGCCCACAATCTTTTTCATGGAAATCCCATTCCTATGAGTCGAGTCCATGCATGCTACGATCACGGTAAGAATTTGAAGGTTAATATCTTTGTGCAGATCTTAGATTAGGTCTTTCCCTGTCCATAATGCTAAATTAAGGAGGTAAAATAGAAATATAAATAGGAAACAGAAGAGAAATGTACAGTGATCACCCATTTTCGGCCCACAATCTTTTACATTGAAATCCCATTCATATGAGTCGAGTCCATGCATCCTACGATGACGGTATGAATTTGAAGGCTAAATATTTTTGTGCAGATCTTAGATTAGGTCTTTCCCTGTCCATAATGCTAAATTGAGGAGGTAAAATATAAATATAAATAGGAAACAGAAGAGAAATGTACAGTGATCACCCATTTTCGGCCCACAATCTTTTACATGGAAATCCCATTCATATGAGTCGAGTCCATGTATGCTACGATGACGGTATGAATTTGAAGGCTAAATATTTTTGTGCAGATCTTAGATTAGGTCTTTCACTGTCCATAATGCTAAATTGAGGACGTAAGATATAAATGTAAATAGGAAACAGAAGAGAAATGTACAGTGATCACCCATTTTCGGCCCACAATCTTTTTCATGGAAATCCCATTCATATGAGTCGAGTCCATGCATGCTACGATGACGGTATGAATTTGAAGGCTAAATATTTTTGTGCATATCTTAGATTAGATCTTTCCCTGTCCATAATGCTAAATTGAGGAGGTAAAATAGAAATATAAATAGGAAACAGAAGAGAAATGTACAGTGATCACCCATTTTCTGCCCACAATATTTTTCATGGAAATCCCAGTCATATGAGACGAGTCCATGCATGCTACGATGACGGTATGAATTTGAAGGCTAAATATTTTTGTGCAGATCTTAGATTAGGTCTTTCCCTGTCCATAATGCTAAATTGAGGAGGTAAAATAGAAATATAAATAGGAAACAGAAGAGAAATGTACAGTGATCACCCATTTTCGGCCCACAATCTTTTTCATCGAAATCCCATTCATATGAGTCGAGTCCATGAATGCTACGATGAAGGTATGAATTTGAAGGCTAAATATTTTTGTGCAGATCTTAGATTAGGTCTTTCCATGTCCATAAGGCTAAATTGAGGAAGTAAAATATAAATATAAATAGGAAACGGAAGAGAAATGTACAGTGATCACCCATTTTCTGCCCATAATTTTTTCTTGGAAATCCCATTCATATGAGTCGAGTCCATGTATGCTACGATGACGGTATGAATTTGAAGGCTAAATATTTTTGTGCAGATCTTAGATTAGGTCTTTCCCTGTCCATAATGCTAAATTGAGGAGGTAAAATATAAATATAAATAGGAAACAGAAGAGAAATGTACAGTGATCACCCATTTTCGGCCCAGAATCTTTTTCATGGAAATCCCATTCATATGAGTCCAGTCCATGCATGCTACAATGACGGTATGAATTTGAAGACTAAATATTTTTGTGCAGAACTTAGATTAGGTCTTTCCCTGTCCATAATGCTAAATTGAGGAGATAAAATATAAATATAAATAGGAAACAGAAGAGAAATGTACAGTCATCACCCATTTTCAGCCCACAATCTTTTTCATGGAAATCCCATTCATATGAGTCGAGTCCATGCATGCTACGATGACGGTATGAATTTGAAGGCTAGATATTTTTGTGCAGATCTTAGATTAGGTCTTTATCTGTCCATAATGCTAAATTGAGGAGGTAAAATATAAATATAAATAGGAAACAGAATAGAAATGTACAGTGATCACCCATTTTCGGCCCACAATCTTTTTCATGGAAATCCCATTCCTATGAGTCGAGTCCATGCATGCTACGATCACGGTAAGAATTTGAAGGTTAATATTTTTGTGCAGATCTTAGATTAGGTCTTTCCCTGTCCATAATGCTAAATTAAGGAGGTAAAATAGAAATATAAATAGGAAACAGAAGAGAAATGTACAGTGATCACCCATTTTCGGCCCACAATCTTTTACATTGAAATCCCATTCATATGAGTCGAGTCCATGCATCCTACGATGACGGTATGAATTTGAAGGCTAAATATTTTTGTGCAGATCTTAGATTAGGTCTTTCCCTGTCCATAATGCTAAATTGAGGAGGTAAAATAGAAATATAAATAGGAAACAGAAGAGAAATGTACAGTGATCACCCATTTTCGGCCCACAATCTTTTACATGGAAATCCCATTCATATGAGTCGAGTCCATGTATGCTACGATGACGGTATGAATTTGAAGGCTAAATATTTTTGTGCAGATCTTAGATTAGGTCTTTCACTGTCCATAATGCTAAATTGAGGACGTAAGATATAAATGTAAATAGGAAACAGAAGAGAAATGTACAGTGATCACCCATTCTCGGCCCAGAATCTTTTTCATGGAAATCCCATTCATATGAGTCGAGTCCATGCATGCTACAATGACGGTAAGAATTTGAAGGCTAAATATTTTTGTGCAGATCTTAGATTAGGTCTTTCCCTGTCCATAATGCTAAATTGAGGAGATAAAATATAAATATGAATAGGAAACAGAAGAGAAATGTACAGTGATCACCCATTTTCGGCCCACAATATTTTTCATGGACATCCCAGTCATATGAGTCGAGTCCATGCATGCTACGATCACGGTATGAATTTGAAGGCTAAATATTTTGTCCATGTCTTAGATTAAGTCTTTCACTGTCCATAATGCTAAATTGAGGAGGTAAAATAGAAATATAAATAGGAAACAGAAGAGAAATGTACAGTCATCACCCATTTTCTGCCCACAATCTTTTTCATCGAAATCCCATTCATATGAGTCGAGTCCATGCATGCTACGATGACGGTATGAATTTGAAGGCTAAATATTTTTGTGCAGATCTTAGATTAGGTCTTTCCCTGTCCATAATGCTAAATTGAGGAGGTAAAATATAAATATAAATAGGAAACAGAATAGAAATGTACAGTGATCACCCATTTTCGGCCCACAATCTTTTTCATGGAAATCCCATTCATATGAGTCGAGTCCATGCATGCTACGATGACGGTATGAATTTGAAGGCTAAATATTTTTGTTCATATCTTAGATTAGATCTTTCCCTGTCCATAATGCTAAATTGAGGAGGCAAAATAGAAATATAAATAGGAAACAGAAGAGAAATGTACAGTGACACCCATTTTCTGCCCACAATATTTTTCATGGAAATCCCAGTCATATGAGACGAGTCCATGCATGCTACGATGACGGTATGAATTTGAAGGCTAAATATTTTTGTGCAGATCTTAGATTAGGTCTTTCCCTGTCCATAATGCTAAATTGAGGAGGTAAAATATAAATATAAATAGGAAACAGAAGAGAAATGTACAGTGATCACCCATTTTCGGCCCACAATCTTTTACATGGAAATCCCATTCATATGAGTCGAGTCCATGTATGCTACGATGACGGTATGAATTTGAAGGCTAAATATTTTTGTGCAGATCTTAGATTAGGTCTTTCACTGTCCATAATGCTAAATTGAGGACGTAAGATATAAATGTAAATAGGAAACAGAAGAGAAATGTACAGTGATCACCCATTCTCGGCCCAGAATCTTTTTCATGGAAATCCCATTCATATGAGTCGAGTCCATGCATGCTACAATGACGGTAAGAATTTGAAGGCTAAATATTTTTGTGCAGATCTTAGATTAGGTCTTTCCCTGTCCATAATGTTAAATTGAGGAGATAAAATAAAATATGAATAGGAAACAGAAGAGAAATGTACAGTGATCACCCATTTTCGGCCCACAATATTTTTCATGGACATCCCAGTCATATGAGTCGAGTCCATGCATGCTACCATCACGGTATGAATTTGAAGGCTAAATATTTTGTGCATGTCTTAGATTAAGTCTTTCACTGTCCATAATGCTAAATTGAGGAGGTAAAATAGAAATATAAATAGGAAACAGAAGAGAAATGTACAGTGATCACCTGTATTCGGCCCACAATATTTTCATGGAAATCCCAGTCATATGAGTCGAGTCCATGCATGCTACGATCACGGTATGTATTTGAAGGCAAAATATTTCTGTGCAGATATTATATTATGTCTTTCCCTGCCCATAATGCTTAATTGAGGAGGTAAAATATAAATATAAATAGGAAACAGAAGAGAAATGTACAGTGATCACCCCATTTTGGCCCAGAATCTTTTTCATGGAAATCACAGTCAGATGATTCGAGTCCATGCATAATACGATCACGGTATGAATTTGAAGGGAAAATATTTTTGTGCAGATCTTAGATTAGGTCTTTCCCTGTCCATAATGCTAAATTGTGGAGGTAAAATATAAATATAAATAGAAAAAAGAAAAGAAATGTCCAGTGATCACCCATTTTCCGCCCAAAATCTTTTTCATGGAAATCCCAGTGATATGTGTCGAGTCCATGCATCCTACGATGACGGTATGAATTTGAAGGCTAAATATTTTTGTGCAGATCTTAGATTAGGTCTTTCCCTGTCCATAATGCTAAATTGAGGAGGTAAAATAGAAATATAAATAGGAAACAGAAGAGAAATGTACAGTGATCACCCATTTTCGGCCCACAATCTTTTACATGGAAATCCCATTCATATGAGTCGAGTCCATGTATGCTACGATGACGGTATGAATTTGAAGGCTAAATATTTTTGTGCAGATCTTAGATTAGGTCTTTCACTGTCCATAATGCTAAATTGAGTACGTAAGATATAAATGTAAATAGGAAACAGAAGAGAAATGTACAGTGATCACCCATTCTCGGCCCAGAATCTTTTTCATGGAAATCCCATTCATATGAGTCGAGTCCATGCATGCTACAATGACGGTAAGAATTTGAAGGCTAAATATTTTTGTGCAGATCTTAGATTAGGTCTTTCCCTGTCCATAATGCTAAATTGAGGAGATAAAATATAAATATGAATAGGAAACAGAAGAGAAATGTACAGTGATCACCCATTTTCGGCCCACAATATTTTTCATGGACATCCCAGTCATATGAGTCGAGTCCATGCATGCTACGATCACGGTATGAATTTGAAGGCTAAATATTTTGTGCATGTCTTAGATTAAGTCTTTCACTGTCCATAATGCTAAATTGAGGAGGTAAAATAGAAATATAAATAGGAAACAGAAGAGAAATGTACAGTCATCACCCATTTTCTGCCCACAATCTTTTTCATCGAAATCCCATTCATATGAGTCGAGTCCATGCATGCTACGATGACGGTATGAATTTGAAGGCTAAATATTTTTGTGCAGATCTTAGATTAGATCTTTCCCTGTCCATAATGCTAAATTGAGGAGGTAAAATATAAATATAAATAGGAAACAGAATAGAAATGTACAGTGATCACCCATTTTCGGCCCACAATCTTTTTCATCGAAATCCCATTCATATGAGTCGAGTCCATGCATGCTACGATGACGGTATGAATTTGAAGGCTAAATATTTTTGTGCATATCTTAGTTTAGATCTTTCCCTGTCCATAATGCTAAATTGAGGAGGCAAAATAGAAATATAAATAGGAAAAAGAAGAGAAATGTACAGTGATCACCCATTTTCTGCCCACAATATTTTTCATGGAAATCCCAGTCATATGAGACGAGTACATGCATGCTACGATGACGGTATGAATTTGAAGGCTAAATATTTTTGTGCAGATCTTAGATTAGGTCTTTCCCTGTCCATAATGCTAAATTGAGGAGGTAAAATAGAAATATAAATAGGAAGCAGAAGAGAAATGTACAGTGATCACCCATTTTCGGCCCACAATCTTTTACATGGAAATCCCATTCATATGAGTCGAGTCCATGTATGCTACGTTGACGGTATTAATTTGAAGGCTAAATATTTTTGTGCAGATCTTAGATTAGGTCTTTCACTGTCCATAATGCTAAATTGAGGACGTAAGATATAAATGTAAATAGGAAACAGAAGAGAAATGTACAGTGATCACCCATTCTCGGCCCAGAATCTTTTTCATGGAAATCCCATTCATATGAGTCGAGTCCATGCATGCTACAATGACGGTAAGAATTTGAAGGCTAAATATTTTTGTGCAGATCTTAGATTAGGTCTTTCCCTGTCCATAATGCTAAATTGAGGAGATAAAATATAAATATGAATAGGAAACAGAAGAGAAATGTACAGTGATCACCCATTTTCGGCCCACAATATTTTTCATGGACATCCCAGTCATATGAGTCGAGTCCATGCATGCTACGATCACGGTATGAATTTGAAGGCTAAATATTTTGTGCATGTCTTAGATTAAGTCTTTCACTGTCCATAATGCTAAATTGAGGAGGTAAAATAGAAATATAAATAGGAAACAGAAGAGAAATGTACAGTCATCACCCATTTTCTGCCCACAATCTTTTTCATGGAAATCCCAGTCATATGAGTCGAGTCCATGCATGGTACGATCATGGTATGTATTTGAAGGCAAAATATTTTAGTGCAGATATTATATTAGGTCTTTCCCTGTCCATAATGCTAAATTGAGGCGGTAAAATACAAATATAAATAGGAAAAAGAAGAGAAATGTACAGTGATCACCCATTTTCGGCCGACAAACTTTCTCATGGAAATCCCAGTCATATGAGTCGAATCCATGCATGCTACGATCACGGTATGAATTTGAAGGCTAAATATTTTTGTGCAGATCTTAGATTAGGTCTTTCCCTGTCCATAATGCTAAATTGAGGAGGTAAAATATAAATATAAATAGGAAACAGAATAGAAATGTACAGTGATCACCCATTTTCGGCCCACAATCTTTTTCATCGAAATCCCATTCATATGAGTCGAGTCCATGCATGCTACGATGACGGTATGAATTTGAAGGCTAAATATTTTTGTGCATATCTTAGTTTAGATCTTTCCCTGTCCATAATGCTAAATTGAGGAGGCAAAATAGAAATATAAATAGGAAACAGAAGAGAAATGTACAGTGATCACCCATTTTCTGCCCACAATATTTTTCATGGAAATCCTAGTCATATTAGACGAGTACATGCATGCTACGATGACGGTATGAATTTGAAGGCTAAATATTTTTGTGCAGATCTTAGATTAGGTCTTTCCCTGTCCATAATGCTAAATTGAGGAGGTAAAATAGAAATATAAATAGGAAACAGAAGAGAAATGTACAGTGATCACCCATTTTCGGCCCACAATCTTTTACATGGAAATCCCATTCATATGAGTCGAGTCCATGTATGCTACGATGACGGTATGAATTTGAAGGCTAAATATTTTTGTGCAGATCTTAGATTAGGTCTTTCACTGTCCATAATGCTAAATTGAGGACGTAAGATATAAATGTAAATAGGAAACAGAAGAGAAATGTACAGTGATCACCTGTATTCGGCCCACAATATTTTCATGGAAATCCCAGTCATATGAGTCGAGTCCATGCATGCTACGATCACGGTATGTATTTGAAGGCAAAATATTTCTGTGCAGATATTATATTATGTCTTTCCCTGCCCATAATGCTTAATTGAGGAGGTAAAATATAAATATAAATAGGAAACAGAAGAGAAATGTACAGTGATCACCCCATTTTGGCCCAGAATCTTTTTCATGGAAATCACAGTCAGATGATTCGAGTCCATGCATAATACGATCACGGTATGAATTTGAAGGGAAAATATTTTTGTGCAGATCTTAGATTAGGTCTTTCCCTGTCCATAATGCTAAATTGTGGAGGTAAAATATAAATATAAATAGAAAAAAGAAAAGAAATGTCCAGTGATCACCCATTTTCCGCCCACAATATTTTTCATGGAAATCTCAGTCATATGAGTCGAGTCCATGCATGCTACGATCACGGTATGAATTTGAAGGCTAAATATTTTTGTGCAGATCTTAGATTAGGTCTTTCCCTGTCCATAATGCTAAATTGAGGAGGTAAAATATAAATATAAATAGGTAACAGAAGAGAAATGTACAGTGATCACCCATTTTCGGCCCACAATCTTTTTCATGGAAATCCCATTCATATGAGTCGAGTCCTTGCATGCTACGTTGACGGTATGAATTTGAAGGCAAAATATTTTTGTGCAGATCTTAGATTAGGTGTTTCCCTGTCCATAATGCTAAATTGAGGAGTTAAAATATAAATATAAATAGGAAACAGAAGAGAAATGTACAGTAATCACCCATTTTCGGCCCACAATCTTTTTCATGGAAATCCCATTCATATGAGTCGAGTCCATGCATGCTACGATGACGGTATGAATTTGAAGGCTAAATATTTTTGTGCAGATCTTAGATTAGGTCTTCCCTCTCCATAATGCTAAATTAAGGAAGTAAAATATAAATATAAACAGGAAACAGAAGAGAAAAGTACAGTGATCACCCATTTTCCGCCCACAATCTTTTTCATGGAAATCCCAGTGATATGTGTCGAGTCCATGCATGCTACGATCGTGGTATGAATTTGAAGGCTAAATATTTTTGTGCAGATCTTAGATTAGGTCTTCCCTGTCCATAATGCTAAATTAAGGAAGTAAAATATAAATATAAATAGGAAACAGAAGAGAAATGTACAGTGATCACCTATTTTCTGCCCACAATATTTTTCATGGAAATCCCTGTCATATGAGTCGATTCCATGCATGCTATGATCACGGTATGAATTTGAAGGCTAAATATTTTTGTGCAGATCTTAGATTAGGTCTTTCCCTGTCCATAATGCTAAATTGAGGAGGTAAAATAGAAATGTAAATAGGAAACAGAAGAGAAATGTACAGTGATCACCCATTTTCGGCCCAAGATCTTTTTCATGGAAATCCTAGTCATATGAGTCGAGTCCATGCATGCTACGATCACGGTATGAATTTGGAGGCAAAATATTTTTGTGCAGATCTTAGATTAGGTTTTTCCCTGTCCATAATGCTAAATTGAGGAGGTAAAATAGAAATATAAATTGGAAACAGAAGAGAAATGTACAGTGATCACCCATTTTTGGCCCACAATCTTTTTCATGGAAATCCCAGTCATATGATTCGAGTCCATGCATGCTACGATCACGGTATGAATTTGAAGGCAAAATATTTTTGTGCAGATCTTAGATTAGGTCTTTCCCTGTCCATAATGCTAAATTGAGGAGGTAAAATATAAATATAAATAGGAAACAGAAGAGAAATGTTCAGTGATCACCCATTTTCGGCCCACAAACTTTTTCATGGAAATCCCAGTCATATGAGTCGAGTCCATGCATGCTACGATCACGGTATGAATTTGAAGGCAAAATATTTTTGTGCAGATTTTAGATTAGGTCTTTCCCTGTCCATAATGCTAAATTGAGGAGGCAAAATAAAAATATAAATAGGAAACAGAAGAGAAATGTAAAGTGATCACCCATATTCTGCCCACAATATTTTTCATGGAAATCCCAGTCATATTAGTCGAGTCTATGCATGCTACGATCACAGTATGAATTTGAAGGCAAAATATTTTTTTGCAGAGCTTAGATTAGGTCTTTCCCTGTCCATAATGCTAAATTGAGGAAATAAAATATAAATATAAATAGGAAACAGAAGAGAAATGTACAGTGATCACCCATTTTCCGCCCACAATCTTTTTCATGGAAATCCCAGTGATATGAGTCGAGTCCATGCATGCTACGATCACGGTATGAATTTGAAGACAAAATATTTTTTTGCAGATCTTAGATTATGTGTTTTCCCTGTCCATAATGCTAAATTAAGGAGGTAAAATAGAAATATAAATAGGAAACAGAAGAGAAATGTACAGTGATCACCCATTTTCTGCCCACAATCTTTTTCATGGAAATCCCAGTCATATGAGTCGAGTCCATGCATGCTATGATCACGGTATTAATTTGAAGGCAAAATATTTTTTTGCAGATCTTAGATTAGGTCTTTCCCTGTCCATAATGCTAAATTAAGGAAGTAAAATAGATATAGTAATAGGAAACAGAAGAGAAATGTACGGTGATCACCCACTTTCTGCCCACTATATTTTTCATGGAAATCCCAGTCATATGAGTCGAGTCCATGAATGCTACGATCACGGTATGAATTTGAAGGCAAAATATTTTTGTGCAGAGCTTAGATTAGGTCTTTCCGTATCCATAATGCTAAATTGAGGAGTCAAAATATAAATATAAATAGGAAACAGAAGAGAAATGTACAGTGATCACCCATTTTCTGCCCACAATCTTTTTCATGGAAATCCTAGTCATATGAGTCGAGTCCATGCATTCTACGATCACGGTATGAATTTGAAGACAAAATATTTTTTTGCAGAGCTTAGATTACGTCTTTCCCTGTCCATAATGCTAAATTAAGGAGATAAGATAGAAATATAAATAGGAAACAGAAGAGAAATGTACAGTGATCACCCATTTTCTGCCCACAATCTTTTTCATAGAAATCCCAGTCATATGAGTCGAGTCCATGCATGCTACGATCACGTTATGAATTTGTAGGCAAAATATTTTTTTGCAGAGCTTAGATTAGGTCTTTCACTGTCCGTAATGCTAAATGAAGATAGGAAAATATAAATATAAATAGGAAACAGAATAGAAATATACAGTGATCAGCCATTTTCTGCCCACAATCATTTACATGAAAAGCCCAGTCATATGAGTCGAGTCCATGCATGCTACGATCACGGTATGAATTTGAAGGCAAATTATTTTTTTGCAGATTTTAGATTAGGTCTTTACCTGTCCATAATGCTAAATTGAGGAAATAAAATATAAATATAAAGAGGAAACAGAAGAGAAATGTACAGTGATCACCCATTTTCTGCCCACAATCTTTTTCATGGAAATCCCATCATATGAGTCGAATCCATGCATGCTACGATCACGGTATGAATTTGAAGGCAAAATATTTTTGTGGAGAGCTTATATTAGGTCTTTCCCTGTCCATAATGCTAAATTGAGGAAATAAAATATAAATATAAATAGGAAACAGAAGAGAAATGTACAGTGATCACCCATTTTCAGCCCACAAACTTTTTCATGGAAATCCCAGTCATATGAGTCGAGTCCATGCATGCTATGATCACGGTATGAATTTGAAGGCAAAATATTTTTTTGCAGATCTTTGATTAGGTCTTTCCCTGTCCATAATGCTAAATTAAGGAGGTAAAATAGAAATATAAATAGGAAACAGAAGAGAAATGTACAGTGATCACCCATTTTCTGTCCACAATCATTTTCATGGAAATCCCAGTCATATGAGTCGAGTCCATGCATGCTACGATCACGGTAGGAATTTGAAGACAATATATTTTTTTGCAGAGCTTAGATTAGGTCTTTCCCTGTCCATAATGCTAAATTAAGGAGATAAGATAGAAATATAAATATGAAACAGAAGAGAAATGTACAGTGATCACCCATTTTCTGCCCACAATCTTTTTCATGGAAATCCCAGTCATATGAGTCGAGTCCATGCATGCTACGATCACGGTAAGAATTTGAAGACAATATATTTTTTTGCAGAGCTTAGATTAGGTCTTTCCCTGTCCATAATGCTAAATTAAGGAGATAAGATAGAAATATAAATAGGAAACAAAAGAGAAATGTACAGTGATCATCCATTTTCTGCCCACAATCTTTTTCATGGAAATCCCAGTCATATGAGTCGAGTCCATTCATGCTACAATCACGGTATGAATTTCAAGACAATATATTTTTTTGCAGATCTTAGATTAGGTCTTTCCCTGTCCATAATGCTAAATTAAGGAGATAAGATAGAAATATAAATAGGAAACAGAAGAGAAATGTACAGTGATCACCCATTTTCTGCCCACAATCTTTTTCATGGAAATCCCAGTCATATGAGTCGTGTCCATGCATGCTACGATCACGGTATGAATTTGAAGGCTAAATATTTTTTTGCAGATCTTAGATTAGGTCTTTCCCTGTCCATAATGCTAAATTAAGGAAATAAAATATAAATATAAATAGGAAACAGAAGAGAAATGTACAGTGATCACCCATTTTCAGCCCACAATCTTTTTCATGGAAATCTCAGTCATATGAGTCGAGTCCATGCATGCTACGATCACGGTATGAATTTCAAGACAATATATTTTTTTGCAGATCTTAGATTATGTCTTTCCCTGTCCATAATGCTAAATTAAGGAGATATGATAGAAATATAAATAGGAAACAGAAGAGAAATGTACAGTGATCACCCATTTTCTGCCCACACATCTTTTTCATGGAAATCCCAGTCATATGAGTCGAGTCCATGCATGCTACGATCACGGTATGAATTTGAAGGCAAAATATTTTTTTGCAGAGCTTATATTAGGTCTTTCCTTGTCCATAATGCTAAATTGAGGAAATAAAATATAAATATAAATAGGAAACAGAAGAGAAATGTACAGTGATCACCCATTTTCAGCCCACATACTTTTTCATGGAAATCCCAGTCATATGAGTCGAGTCCATGCATGCTACGATCACGGTATGAATTTGAAGGCAAAATATTCTTTTGCAGATCTTAGGTCTTTCCCTGTCCATAATGCTAAATTAAGGAGATAAGATAGAAATATAAATAGGAAACAGAAGAGAAATGTACAGTGATCACCCATTTTCTGCCCACAATCTTTTTCATGGAAATCCCAGTCATATGAGTCGTGTCCATGCATGGTACGATCACGGTATGAATTTGAAGGCAAAATATTTTTTTGCAGATCTTAGATTAGGTCTTTCCCTGTCCATAATGCTAAATTAAGGAAATAAATTATAAATATAAATAGGAAACAGAAGAGCAATGTACAGTGATCACCCATTTTCAGCCCACAATCTTTTTCATGGAAATCCCAGTCATATGAGTCGAGTCCATGCATGCTACGATCACGGTATGAATTTGAAGACAATATATTTTTGTGCAGATCTTAGATTAGGTCTTTCCCTGTCCATAGTGCTAAATTAAGGAAATAAAATATAAATATAAATAGGAAACAGAAGAGAAATGTTCAGTGATTACCCATTTTTAGCCCACAATCTTTTTCATGGAAATCCCAGTCATATGAGTCGAGTCCATGCATGCTACGATCACGGTATGAATTTCAAGACAATATATTTTTTTGCAGATCTTAGATTAGGTTTTTCACTGTCCATAATGCTAAATTGAGGAAATAAAATATAAATATAAAGAGGAAACAGAAGAGAAATGTACAGTGATCACCCATTTTCTGCCCACAATCTTTTTCATGGAAATCCCATCATATGAGTCGAATCCATGCATGCTACGATCACGGTATGAATTTGAAGGCAAAATATTTTTGTGGAGAGATTATATTAGGTCTTTCCCTGTCCATAATGCTAAATTGAGGAAATAAAATATAAATATAAATAGGAAACAGAAGAGAAATGTACAGTGATCACCCATTTTCAGCCCACAAACTTTTTCATGGAAATCCCAGTCATATGAGTCGAGTCCATGCATGCTATGATCACGGTATGAATTTGAAGGCAAAATATTTTTTTGCAGATCTTTGATTAGGTCTTTCCCTGTCCATAATGCTAAATTAAGGAGGTAAAATAGAAATATAAATAGGAAACAGAAGAGAAATGTACAGTGATCACCCATTTTCTTTCCACAATCATTTTCATGGAAATCCCAGTCATATGAGTCGAGTCCATGCATGCTACGATCACGGTAGGAATTTGAAGACAATATATTTTTTTGCAGAGCTTAGATTAGGTCTTTCCCTGTCCATAATGCTAAATTAAGGAGATAAGATAGAAATATAAATAGGAAACAGAAGAGAAATGTACAGTGATCACCCATTTTCTGCCCACAATCTTTTTCATGGAAATCCCAGTCATATGAGTCGAGTCCATGCATGCTACGATCACGGTAAGAATTTGAAGACAATATATTTTTTTGCAGAGCTTAGATTAGGTCTTTCCCTGTCCATAATGCTAAATTAAGGAGATAAGATAGAAATATAAATAGGAAACAAAAGAGAAATGTACAGTGATCATCCATTTTCTGCCCAAAATCTTTTTCATGGAAATCCCAGTCATATGAGTCGAGTCCATTCATGCTACAATCACGGTATGAATTTCAAGACAATATATTTTTTTGCAGATCTTAGATTAGGTCTTTCCCTGTCCATAATGCTAAATTAAGGAGATAAGATAGAAATATAAATAGGAAACAGAAGAGAAATGTACAGTGTTCACCCATTTTCTGCCAACAATCTTTTTCATGGAAATCCCAGTCATATGAGTCGTGTCCATGCATGCTACGATCACGGTATGAATTTGAAGGCTAAATATTTTTTTGCAGATCTTAGATTAGGTCTTTCCCTGTCCATAATGCTAAATTAAGGAAATAAAATATAAATATAAATAGGAAACAGAAGAGAAATGTACAGTGGTCACCCATTTTCAGCCCACAATCTTTTTCATGGAAATCCCAGTCATATGAGTCGAGTCCATGCATGCTACGATCACGGTATGAATTTGAAGACAAAATATTTTTTTGCAGAGCTTAGATTAGGTCTTTCCCTGTCCATAATGCTAAATTAGGAGATAAGATAGAAATATAAATAGGAAACAGAAGAGAAATGTACAGTGATCACCCATTTTCTGCCCACAATCTTTTTCAGTGAAATCCCAGTCATATGAGTCGAGTCCATGCATGCTACGATCACGGTATGAATTTGAAGGCAAAATATTTTTTTGCAGAGCTTATATTAGGTCTTTCCCTGTCCATAATGCTAAATTGAGGAAATAAAATATAAATATAAATAGGAAACAGAAGAGAAATGTACAGTGATCACCTATTTTCAGCCGACAATGTTTTTCATGGAAATCCCAGTCATATGAGTCGAGTCCATGCATGCTACGATCACGGTATGAATTTGAAGGTAAAATATTTTTTTGCAGATCTTAGATTAGGTCTTTCCCTGTCCATAATGCTAAATTAAGGAGGTAAAATAGAAATATAAATAGGAAACAGAAGAGAAATGTACAGTGATCACCCATTTTCTGCCCACAATCATTTTCATGGAAATTCCAGTCATATGAGTCGAGTCCATGCATGCTACGATCACGGTAGGAATTTGAAGACAATATATTTTTTTGCAGAGCTTAGATTAGGTCTTTACCTGTCCATAATGCTAAATTAAGGAGATAAGATAGAAATATAAATAGGAAAGAGAAGAGAAATGTACAGTGATCACCCATTTCTGCCCACAATCTTTTTCATGGAAATCCCAGTCGTATGAGTCGAGGCCATGCATGCTACGATCACGGTAGGAATTTGAAGGCAAAATATTTTTTTGCAGATCTTAGATTAGGTCTTTCCCTGTCCATAATGCTAAATTAAGGAAGTAAAATAGATATAGTAATAGGAAACAGAAGAGAAATGTACGGTGATCACCCACTTTCTGCCCACTATATTTTTCATGGAAATCCCAGTCATATGAGTCGAGTGCATGCATGCTACGATCATAGTATGAATTTGAAGGCAAAATATTTTTTTGTAGATTTTAGATTAGGTCATTCCCTGTCCATAATGCTAAATTGAGGAAGTAAAATATAAATATAAATAGGAAACAGAAGAGAAATGTCCAGTGATCACCCATTTTCTGCCCACAATCTTTTTCATGGAAATCCCAGACATATGAGTCGAGTCCATGCATGCTACGATCACGGTATGAATTTGAAGGCAAAATATTTTTTTGCAGATCTTAGATTAGGTCTTTCCCACTCATTAATGCTAAATTAAGGAAGTGAAATAGATATAGTAATAGGAAACAGAAGAGAAATGTACAGTGATCACCCATTTTCTGCCCACAATCTTTTTCATGGAAATCCCAGACATATGAGTCTAGTCCATGCATGATACGATCACGGTATAAATTTGAAGGCAAAATATTTTTTTGCAGAGCTTAGATTAGGTCTTTCACTGTCCATAATGCTAAATTAAGGAAATAAAATATAAATATAAATAGGAAACAGAAGAGAAATGTACAGTGATCACCCATTTTCTGCACACAATCTTTTTCATGGAAATCCCAGTCATATGAGTCGAGTCCATGCATGCTACGATCACGGTATGAATTTGAAGGCAAAATATTTTTGTGCAGATCTTAGATTAGGTCTTTCCCTGTCCATAATGCTAAATTAAGGAAATAAAATATAAATATAAATAGGAAACAGAAGAGAAATGTACAGTGACACCCATTTTCAGCCCACAATCTTTTTCATGGAAATCCCAGTCATATGAGTCGAGTCCATGCATGCCACGATCACGGTAGGAATTTGAAGACAATATATTTTTTTGCAGAGCTTAGATTAGGTCTTTACCTGTCCATAATGCTAAATTAAGGAGATAAGATAGAAATATAAATAGGAAAGAGAAGAGAAATGTACAGTGATCACCCATTTCTGCCCACAATCTTTTTCATGGAAATCCCAGTCGTATGAGTCGAGGCCATGCATGCTACGATCACGGTAGGAATTTGAAGGCAAAATATTTTTTTGCAGATCTTAGATTAGGTCTTTCCCTGTCCATAATGCTAAATTAAGGAAGTAAAATAGATATAGTAATAGGAAACAGAAGAGAAATGTACGGTGATCACCCACTTTCTGCCCACTATATTTTTCATGGAAATCCCAGTCATATGAGTCGAGTGCATGCATGCTACGATCATAGTATGAATTTGAAGGCAAAATATTTTTGTGCAGAGCTTATATTAGGTCTTTCCCTGTCCATAATGCTAAATTGAGGAGGCAAATTAGAAATATAAGTAGGAAACAGAAGAGAAATGTACAGTGATCACCCATTTTCGGCCCACAATCTTTTTCATGGAAATCCCAGACATATGAGTCTAGTCCATGCATGCTACGATCACGGTATGAATTTGAAGGAAAAATATTTTTTTGCAGAGCTTAGATTAGGTCTTTCACTGTCCATAATGCTAAATTGAGGAAATAAAATATAAATATAAATAGGAAACAGAAGAGAAATGTACAGTGATCACCCATTTTCTGCCCACAATCTTTTTCATGGAAATCCCAGTCATATGAGTCGAGTCCATGCATGCTACGATCACGGTAGGAATTTGAAGACAATATATTTTTTTGCAGAGCTTAGATTAGGTCTTTCCCTGTCCATAATGCTAAATTAAGGAGATAAGATAGAAATATAAATAGGAAACAGAAGAGAAATGTACAGTGATCACCCATTTTCTGCCCACAATCTTTTTCATGGAAAACCCAGTCATATGAGTCGAGTCCATTCATGCTACAATCACGGTATGAATTTCAAGACAATATATTTTTTTGCAGATCTTAGATTATGTCTTTCCCTGTCCATTATGCTAAATTGAGGAAGTAAAATATAAATATGAATAGGAAACAGAAGAGAAATGTACAGTGATCACCCATTTCCTGCCCACAATCTTTTTCATGGAAATCCCAGTCATATGAGTCGAGTCCATTCATGCTACAATCACGGTATGAATTTCAAGACAATATATTTTTTTGCAGATCTTAGATTATGTCTTTCACTGTCCATAATGCTAAATTGAGGAGTTAAAATAGAAATATAAATAGGAAACAGAAGAGAAATGTACAGTGATCACCCATTTTCGGATCACAATCTTTTTCATTGAAATCCCAGTCATATGAGTCGAGTCCATGCATGCTACGATCACGGTATGAATTTGAAGACAAAATATTTTTTTGCAGATCTTAGATTAGGTCTTTCCCTGTCCATAATGCTAAATTAAGGAGATAAAATAGAAATATAAATAGGAAACAGAAGAGAAATGTACAGTGATCACCCATTTTCTGCCCACAATCTTTTTCATGGAAATCCCAGTCATATGAGTCGAGTCCATGCATGCTACGCTCACGGTATAAATTTGAAGACAAAATATTTTTTTGCAGATCTTAGATTAGGTCTTTCCCTGTCCATAATCCTAAATTAAGGAGATAAGATAGAAATATAAATAGGAAACAGAAGAGAAATGTACAGTGATCACCCATTTTCTGCCCACAATCTATTTCATGGAAATCCCAGTCATATGAGTCGTGTCCATGCATGCTACATTCACGGTATGAATTTGAAGGCTAAATATTTTTTGCAGATCTTAGATTATGTCTTTCCCTGTCCATAATGCTAAATTAAGGAGATATGATAGAAATATAAATAGGAAACAGAAGAGAAATGTACAGTGATCACCCATTTTCGGATCACAATCTTTTTCATTGAAATCCCAGTCATATGAGTCGAGTCCATGCATGCTACGATCACGGTATGAATTTGAAGACAAAATATTTTTTTGCAGATCTTAGATTAGGTCTTTCCCTGTCCATAATGCTAAATTAAGGAGATAAAATAGAAATATAAATAGGAAACAGAAGAGAAATGTACAGTGATCACCCATTTTCTGCCCACAATCTTTTTCATGGAAATCCCAGTCATATGAGTCGAGTCCATGCATGCTACGCTCACGGTATAAATTTGAAGACAAAATATTTTTTTGCAGATCTTAGATTAGGTCTTTCCCTGTCCATAATCCTAAATTAAGGAGATAAGATAGAAATATAAATAGGAAACAGAAGAGAAATGTACAGTGATCACCCATTTTCTGCCCACAATCTATTTCATGGAAATCCCAGTCATATGAGTCGAGTCCATGCATGCTACGATCACGGTATGAATTTGAAGGCAAAATATTTTTTTGCAGATCTTAGATTAGGTCTTTCCCTGTCCATAATGCTAAATTAAGGAGGTAAAATAGAAATATAAATAGGAAACAGAAGAGAAATGTACAGTGATCACCCATTTTCTGCCCACAATCTTTTTCATGGAAATCCCAGTCATATGAGTCGAGTCCATGCATGCTACGATCACGGTAGGAAATTGAAGACAATATATTTTTTTGCAGAGCTTAGATTAGGTCTTTCCCTGTCCATAATGCTAAATTAAGGAGATAAGATAGAAATATAAATAGGAAACAGAAGAGAAATGTACAGTGATCACCCATTTTCTGCCCACAATCTTTTACAGTGAAATCCTAGTCATATGAGTCGAGTCCATGCATGCTACGATCACGGTATGAATTTCAAGACAATATATTTTTTTGCAGATCTTAGATTATGTCTTTCCCTGTCCATAATGCTAAATTAAGGAGATATGATAGAAATATAAATAAGAAACAGAAGAGAAATGTACATTGATCACCCATTTTCAGCGCACAAACGTTTTCATGGAAATCCCTGTTATATGAGTCGAGTCCATGCATGCTACGATCACGGTATGAGTTTGAAGGCAAAATATTTTTTTACAGATCTTAGATTAGGTCTTTCCCTGTCCATAATGCTAAATTAAGGAGGTAAAATAGAAATATAAATAGGAAACAGAAGAGAAATGTACAGCGATCACCAATTTTCTGCCCACAATCATTTTCATGGAAATCCCAGTCATATGAGTCGAGTCCATGCATGCTATGATCACGGTAGGAATTTGAAGACAATATATTTTTTTGCAGAACTTAGATTAGGTCTTTCCCTGTCCATAATGCTAAATTAAGGAGATAAGATAGAAATATAAATAGGAAACAGAAGAGAAATGTACAGTGATCACCCATTTTCTGCCCACAATCTTTTTCATGGAAATCCCAGTCATATGAGTCGAGTCCATGCATGCTACGATCACGGTATAAATTTGAAGACAAAATATTTTTTTGCAGATCTTAGATTAGGTCTTTCCCTGTCCATAATCCTAAATTAAGGAGATAAGATAGAAATATAAATAGGAAACAGAAGAGAAATGTACAGTGATCACCCATTTTCTGCCCACAATCTTTTTCATGGAAATCCCAGTCATATGAGTCGTGTCCATGCATGCTACATTCACGGTATGAATTTGAAGGCTAAATATTTTTTGCAGATCTTAGATTATGTCTTTCCCTGTCCATAATGCTAAATTAAGGAGATATGATAGAAATATAAATAGGAAACAGAAGAGAAATGTACAGTGATCACCCATTTTCTGCCCACAATCTTTTTCATGGAAATCCCAGTCATATGAGTCGAGTGCATGCATGCTACTATCACGGTATGAATTTGAAGGCAAAATATTTTTTTGCAGAGCTTATATTAGGTCTTTCCCTGTCCATAATGCTAAATTGAGGAAATAAAATATAAATATAAATAGGAAACAGAAGAGAAATGTACAGTGATCACCCATTTTCAGTCCACAAACTTTTTCATGGAAATCCCAGTCATATGAGTCGAGTCCATGCATGCTACGATCACGGTATGAATTTGAAGGCAAAATATTTTTTTGCAGATCTTAGATTAGGTCTTTCCCTGTCCATAATGCTAAATTAAGGAGGTAAAATATAAATATAAATAGGAAACAGAAGAGAAATGTACAGTGATCACCCATTTTCTGCCCACAATCTTTTTCATGGAAATCCCAGTCATATGAGTCGAGTCCATGCATGCTACGATCACGGTATGAATTTGAAGGGAAAATATTTTTTTGCAGAGCTTATATTAGGTCTTTCCCTGTCCATAATGCTAAATTGAGGAAATAAAATATAAATATAAATAGGAAACAGAAGAGAAATGTACAGTGATCACCCATTTTTAGCCCACAAACTTTTTCATGGAAATCCCAGTCATATGAATCGAGTCCATGCATGCTACGATCACGGTATGAATTTGAATGCAATATATTTTTTTGCAGATCTTAGATTAGGTCTTTCCCTGTCCATAATGCTAAATTAAGGAGGTAAAATAGAAATATAAATAGGAAACAGAAGAGAAATGTACAGTGATCACCCATTTTCTGCCCTCAATCATTTTCATGGAAATCCCAGTCATATGAGTCGAGTCCATGCATGCTACGATCACGGTAGGAATTTGAAGACAATATATTTTTTTGCAGAGCTTAGATTAGGTCTTTCCCTGTCCATAATGCTAAATTAAGGAGATAAGATAGAAATATAAATAGGAAACAGAAGAGAAATGTACAGTGATCACCCATTTTCGGCCCACAATCTTTTTCATGGAAATCCCAGCCATATGTGTCGAGTCCATGCATGCTACGATCACGGTAGGAATTTGAAGACAATATATTTTTTTGCAGAGCTTAGATTAGGTCTTTCCCTGTCCATAATGCTAAATTAAGGAGATAAGATAGAAATATAAATAGGAAACAGAAGAGAAATGTACAGTGATCACCCATTTTCTGCCCACAATCTTTTTCATGGAAATCCCAGTCATATGAGTCGAGTCCATTCATGCTACAATCACGGTATGAAATTCAAGACAATATATTTTTTTGCAGATCTTAGATTATGTCTTTCACTGTCCATAATGCTAAATTGAGGAGGTAAAATAGAAATATAAATAGGAAACAGAAGAGAAATGTACAGTGATCACCCATTTTCGGCCCACAATCTTTTTCATTGAAATCCCAGTCATATGAGTCGAGTCCATGCATGCTACGATCACGGTATGAATTTGAAGACAAAATATTTTTTTGCAGTTCTTAGATTAGTTCTTTCCCTGTTCATAATGCTAAATTAAGGAGATAAGATAGAAATATAAATAGGAAACAGAAGAGAAATGTACAGTGATCACCCATTTTCTGCCCACAATCTTTTTCATGGAAATCCCAGTCATATGAGTCGTGTCCATGCATGCTACATTCACGGTATGAATTTGAAGGCTAAATATTTTTTTGCAGATCTTAGATTATGTCTTTCCCTGTCCATACTGCTAAATTAAGGAGATATGATAGAAATATAAATATGAAACAGAAGAGAAATGTACAGTGATCACCCATTTTCTGCCCACAATCTTTTTCATGGAAATCCCAGTCATATGAGTCGAGTGCATGCATGCTACTATCACGGTATGAATTTGAAGGCAAAATATTTTTTTGCAGAGCTTAGACTAGGTCTTTCCCTGTCCATAATGCTAAATTGAGGAAATAAAATATAAATATAAATAGGAAACAGAAGAGAAATGTACAGTGATCACCCATTTTCTGCCCACAATCATTTTCATGGAAATCCCAGTCATATGAGTCGAGTCCATGCATGCTACGATCACGGTAAGAATTTGAAGACAATATATTTTTTTGCAGAGCTTAGATTAGGTCTTTCCCTGTCCATAATGCTAAATTAAGGAGATAAGATAGTAATATAAATAGGAAACAGAAGAGAAATGTACAGTGATCACCCATTTTCTGCCCACAATCTTTTTTCATGGAAATCCCAGTCATATGAGTCGAGTCCATGCATGCTACGATCACGGTATGAAATTGAAGGCAAAATGTTTTTGTGCAGAGCTTAGATTAGGTCTTTCCCTATCCATAATGCTAAATTGAGGAGGTAAAATAGAAATATAAATAGGAAACAGAAGAGAAATGTACAGTGATCAACCATTTTCGGCCCACAATCTATTTCATGGAAATCCCAGACATATGAGTCTAGTCCATGCATGCTACGATCACGGTATGAATTTCAAGACAATATGTTTTTTTGCAGATCTTAGATTATGTCTTTCCCTGTCCATAATGCTAAATTAAGGAGATATGATAGAAATATAAATAAGAAACAGAAGAGAAATGTTCAGTGATCACCCATTTTCTGCCCACAATCTTTTTCATGGAAATCCCAGTCATATGAGTCGAGTCCATGCATGCTACGATCACGGTATGAATTTGAAGGCAAAATATTTTTTTGCAGAGCTTAGATTAGGTCTTTCACTGTCCATAATGCTAAATTGAGGAAATAAAATATAAATATAAATAGGAAACAGAAGAGAATTGTACAGTGATCACCCGTTTTCTGCCCACAATCTTTTTCATGGAAATCCCAGTCATATGAGTCGAGTCCATGCATGCTACGATCACGGTATGAATTTGAAGGCTAAATATTTTTTTGCAGATCTTAGATTATGTCTTTCCCTGTCCATACTGCTAAATTAAGGAGATATGATAGAAATATAAATATGAAACAGAAGAGAAATTTACAGTGATCACCCATTTTCTGCCCACAATCTTTTTCATGGAAATCCCAGTCATATGAGTCGAGTGCATGCATGCTACTATCACGGTATGAATTTGAAGGCAAAATATTTTTTTGCAGAGCTTAGATTAGGTCTTTCCCTGTCCATAATGCTAAATTGAGGAAATAAAATATAAATATAAATAGGAAACAGAAGAGAAATGTACAGTGATCACCCATTTTCTGCCCACAATCATTTTCATGGAAATCCCAGTCATATGAGTCGAGTCCATGCATGCTACGATCACGGTAAGAATTTGAAGACAATATATTTTTTTGCAGAGCTTAGATTAGGTCTTTCCCTGTCCATAATGCTAAATTAAGGAGATAAGATAGTAATATAAATAGGAAACAGAAGAGAAATGTACAGTGATCACCCATTTTCTGCCCACAATCTTTTTTCATGGAAATCCCAGTCATATGAGTCGTGTCCATGCATGCTACGATCACGGCATGATTTTGAAGGCAAAATATTTTTTTGCAGAGCTTAGATTAGGTCTTTCCCTGTCCATAATGCTAAATTAGGAGATAAGATAGAAATATGAATAGGAAACAGAAGAGAAATGTACAGTGATCACCCATTTTCTGCCCACAATCTTTTTTCATGGAAATCCCAGTCATATGAGTCGAGTCCATGCATGCTACGATCACGGTATGAAATTGAAGGCAAAATGTTTTTGTGCAGAGCTTAGATTAGGTCTTTCCCTATCCATAATGCTAAATTGAGGAGGTAAAATAGAAATATAAATAGGAAACAGAAGAGAAATGTACAGTGATCAACCATTTTCGGCCCACAATCTATTTCATGGAAATCCCAGACATATGAGTCTAGTCCATGCATGCTACGATCACGGTATGAATTTCAAGACAATATGTTTTTTTGCAGATCTTAGATTATGTCTTTCCCTGTCCATAATGCTAAATTAAGGAGATATGATAGAAATATAAATAAGAAACAGAAGAGAAATGTTCAGTGATCACCCATTTTCTGCCCACAATCTTTTTCATGGAAATCCCAGTCATATGAGTCGAGTCCATGCATGCTACGATCACGGTATGAATTTGAAGGCAAAATATTTTTTTGCAGAGCTTAGATTAGGTCTTTCACTGTCCATAATGCTAAATTGAGGAAATAAAATATAAATATAAATAGGAAACAGAAGAGAAATGTACAGTGATCACCCGTTTTCTGCCCACAATCTTTTTCATGGAAATCCCAGTCATATGAGTCGAGTCCATGCATGCTACGATCACGGTATGAATTTGAAGGCTAAATATTTTTTTGCAGATCTTAGATTATGTCTTTCCCTGTCCATACTGCTAAATTAAGGAGATATGATAGAAATATAAATATGAAACAGAAGAGAAATTTACAGTGATCACCCATTTTCTGCCCACAATCTTTTTCATGGAAATCCCAGTCATATGAGTCGAGTGCATGCATGCTACTATCACGGTATGAATTTGAAGGCAAAATATTTTTTTGCAGAGCTTAGATTAGGTCTTTCCCTGTCCATAATGCTAAATTGAGGAAATAAAATATAAATATAAATAGGAAACAGAAGAGAAATGTACAGTGATCACCCATTTTCTGCCCACAATCATTTTCATGGAAATCCCAGTCATATGAGTCGAGTCCATGCATGCTACGATCACGGTAAGAATTTGAAGACAATATATTTTTTTGCAGAGCTTAGATTAGGTCTTTCCCTGTCCATAATGCTAAATTAAGGAGATAAGATAGTAATATAAATAGGAAACAGAAGAGAAATGTACAGTGATCACCCATTTTCTGCCCACAATCTTTTTTCATGGAAATCCCAGTCATATGAGTCGTGTCCATGCATGCTACGATCACGGCATGATTTTGAAGGCAAAATATTTTTTTGCAGAGCTTAGATTAGGTCTTTCCCTGTCCATAATGCTAAATTAGGAGATAAGATAGAAATATGAATAGGAAACAGAAGAGAAATGTACAGTGATCACCCATTTTCTGCCCACATTCTTTTTCAGTGAAATCCCAGTCATATGAGTCGAGTCCATGCATGCTACGATCACTGTATGAAATTGAAGGCAAAATATTTTTTTGCAGAGCTTATATTAGGTCTTTCCCTGTCCATAATGCTAAATTGAGGAAGTAAAATATAAATATAAATAGGAAACAGAAGAGAAATGTACAGTGATCACCCATTTTCTGACCACAATCTTTTTCATGGAAATCCCAGTCATATGAGTCGAGTCCATGCATGCTACGATCACGGTATGAAATTGAAGGCAAAATGTTTTTGTGCAGAGCTTAGATTAGGTCTTTCCCTATCCATAATGCTAAATTGAGGAGGCAAATTAGAAATATAAGTAGGAAACAGAAGAGAAATGTACAGTGATCACCCATTTTCGGCCCACAATCTTTTTCATGGAAATCCCAGACATATGAGTCTAGTCCATGCATGCTACGATCACGGTATGAATTTGAAGGCAAAATATTTTTTTGCAGAGCTTAGATTAGGTCTTTCCCTGTCCATAATGCTAAATTAAGGAAGTAAAATAGATATAGTAATAGGAAACAGAAGAGAAATGTACAGTGATCACCCATTTTCTGCCCACAATCTTTTTCATGGAAATCCCAGTCATATGAGTCGTGTCCATGCATGCTACGATCACGGTATGAATTTCAAGACAATATATTTTTTTGCAGATCTTAGATTATGTCTTTCCCTGTCCATAATGCTAAATTAAGGAGATATGATAGAAATATAAATAGGAAACAGAAGAGAAATGTACAGTGATCACCCATTTTCTGCCCACAATCTTTTTCATGGAAATCCCAGTCATATGAGTCGAGTCCATGCATGCTACGATCACGGTATGAATTTGAAGGCGAAATATTTTTTTGCAGAGTTTATATTAGGTCTTTCCCTGACCATAATGCTAAATTGAGGAAATAAAATATAAATATAAATAGGAAACAGAAGAGAAATGTACAGTGATCACCCATTTTCAGCCCACAATCTTTTTCATGGAAATCCCAGTCATATGAGTCGAGTCCATGCATGCTACGATCACGGTATGAATTTGAAGGCAAAATATTTTTTTGCAGATTTTAGATTAGGTCTTTCCCTGTCCATAATGCTAAATTAAGGAGGTAAAATAGAAATATAAATAGGAAACAGAAGAGAAATGTACAGTGATCACCCATTTTCTGCCCACAATCATTTTCATGGAAATCCCAGTCATATGAGTCGAGTCCATGCATGCTACGATCACGGTAGGAATTTGAAGACAATATATTTTTTTGCAGAGCTTAGATTAGGTCTTTCCCTGTCCATAATGCTAAATTAAGGAGATAAGATAGAAATATAAATAGGAAAGAGAAGAGAAATGTACAGTGATCACACATTTCTGCCCACAATCTTTTTCATGGAAATCCCAGTCATATGAGTCGAGTCCATGCATGCTACGATCACGGTAGGAATTTGAAGGCAAAATATTTTTTTGCAGATCTTAGATTAGGACTTTCACTGTACATAATGCTAAATTAAGGAAGTAAAATAGATATAGTAATAGGAAACAGAAGAGAAATGTACGGTGATCACCCACTTTCTGCCCACTATATTTTTCATGGAAATCCCAGTCATATGAGTCGAGTCCATGCATGCTACGATCACGGTATGAATTTGAAGGCAAAATATTTTTTTGTAGAGCATAGATTAGGTCTTTCCCTATCCATAATGCTAAATTGAGGAGGCAAAATAGAAATATAAATAGGAAACAGAAGAGAAATGTACAGTGATCACCCATTTTCTGCCCACAATCTTTTTCATGGAAATCCCAGACATATGAGTCGAGTCATGCTACGATCACGGTACGAATTTGAAGGCAAAATATTTTTTTGCAGATCTTAGATTAGGTCTTTCCCTGTCCATAATGCTAAATTAAGGAAATAAAATATAAATATAAATAAGAAACAGAAGAGAAATGTACAGTGATCACCCATTTTCAGCCCACAATATTTTTCATAGAAATCCCAGTCATATGAGTCGAGTCCATGCATGCTACGATCACGGTATGAATTTCAAGACAATATATTTTTTTCAGATCTTAGATTATATCTTTCCCTGTCCATAATGCTAAATTAAGGAGATATGATAGAAATATAAATAGGAAACAGAAGAGAAATGTACAGTGATCACCCATTTTCTGCCCTGAATCTTTTTCATGGGAATCCCAGTCATATGAGTCGAGTCCATGCATGCTACGATCACGGTATGAATTTGAAGGCAAAATATTTTTTTGCAGTGCTTATATTAGGTCTTTACCTGTCCATAATGCTAAATTGAGGAAATAAAATATATATATAAATAGGAAACAGAAGAGAAATGTACAGTGATCACCCATTTTTAGCCCACAAACTTTTTCATGGAAATCCCAGTCATATGAGTCGAGTCCATGCATGCTACGATCACGGTAGGAATTTGAAGACAATATATTTTTTTGCAGAGCTTAGATTAGGTCTTTCCCTGTCCATAATGCTAAATTAAGGAAGTAAAATAGATATAGTAATAGGAAACAGAAGAGAAATGTACAGTGATCACCCATTTTCTGCCCACAATCTTTTTCATGGAAATGCCAGTCATATGAGTCGAGTCCATGCATGCTACGATCACGGTATGAATTTCAAGACAATATATTTTTTTGCAGATCTTAGATTATGTCTTTCCCTGTCCATAATGCTAAATTAAGGAGATATGATACAAATATAAATAGGAAACAGAAGAGAAATGTACAGTGATCACCCATTTTCTGCCCGCAATCTTTTTCATGGAAATCCCAGTCATATGAGTCGAGTCCATGCATGCTACGATCACGGTATGAATTTCAAGGCAAAATATTTTTGTGCAGATATTAGATTTGGTCTTTCCTTGTCCATAATGCTAAATGAAGGAAATAAAATATAAATATAAATAGGAAACAGAAGAGAATTGTACAGTGATCACCCATTTTCAGCCCACAATCTTTTTCATGGAAATCCCAGTCATATGAGTCGAGTCCATGCATGCTACGATCATGGTATGAATTTGAAGACAATATATTTTTTTGTAGAGCTTATATTAGGTCTTTCCCTGTCCATAATGCTAAATTGAGGAAGTAAAATATAAATATAAATAGGAAACAGAAGAGAAATGTAGTGATCACCCATTTTCTGACCACAATCTTTTTCATGGAAATCCGAGTCATATGAGTCGAGTCCATGCATGCTACGATCACGGTAGGAATTTGAAGACAATATATTTTTTTGCAGAGATTAGATTAGGTCTTTCCCTGTCCATAATGCTAAATTATGGAGATAAGATAGAAATATAAATAGGAAACAGAAGAGAAATGTACAGTGATCACCCATTTTCGGCCCACAATCTTTTTCATGGAAATCCCAGTCATATGAGTCGAGTCCATTCATGCTACAATCACGGTATGAATTTCAAGACAATATATTTTTTTGCAGATCTTAGATTATGTCTTTCCCTGTCCATAATGCTAAATTGAGGAGGTAAAATATAAATATAAATAGGAAACAGAAGAGAAATGTACAGTGATCCCCATTTTCGGGACACAATCTTTTTCATGGAAATCCCAGTCATATGAGTCGAGTCCATGCATGCTACGATCACGGTATGAAATTGAAAGCAAAATATTTTTGTGCAGAGCTTAGATTAGGTCTTTCCCTATCCATAATGCTAAATTGAGGAGACAAAATAGAAATATAAGTAGGAAACAGAAGAGAAATGTACAGTAATCACCCATTTTCTGCCCACAATCTTTTTCATGGAAATCCCAGACATATGAGTAGAGTCCATGCATGCTACGCTCACGGTATGAATTTGAAGGCAAAATATTTTTTTGCAGAGCTTAGATTAGGTCTTTCACTGTCCATAATGCTAAATTGAGGAAATAAAATATAAATATAAATGGGAAACAGAAGAGAAATGTACAGTGATCACACATTTTCTGCCCACAATCTTTTTCATGGAAATCCCAGTCATATGAGTCGTGTCCATGCATGCTACGATCACGGTATGAATTTGAAGGCTAAATATTTTTTTGCAGAACTTAGATTAGGTCTTTCCCTGTCCATAATGCTAAATTAAGGAAATAAAATATAAATATAAATAAGAAACAGAAGAGAAATGTACAGTGATCACCCATTTTCAGCCCACAATCTTTTTCATAGAAATCCCAGTCATATGAGTCGAGTCCATGCATGCTACGATCACGGTATGAATTTCAAGACAATATACTTTTTTCAGATCTTAGATTATGTCTTTCCCTGTCCATAATGCTAAATTAAGGAGATATGATAGAAATATAAATAGGAAACAGAAGAGAAATGTACAGTGATCACCCATTTTCTGCCCAGAATCTTTTTCATGGAAATCCCAGTCATATGAGTCGAGTCCATGCATGCTACGATCACGGTATGAATTTGAAGGCAAAATATTTTTTTGCAGAGCTTATATTAGGTCTTTACCTGTCCATAATGTTAAATTGAGGAAATAAAATATAAATATAAATAGGAAACAGAAGAGAAATGTACAGTTATCACCCATTTTTAGCCCACAAACTTTTTCATGGAAATCCCAGTCATATGAGTCGAGTCCATGCATGCTACGATCACGGTATGAATTTGAAGGCAAAATATTTTTTTGCAGATCTTAGATTAGGTCTTTCCCTGTCCATAATGCTAAATTAAGGAGGTAAAATAGAAATATAAATAGGAAATAGAAGAGAAATGTACAGTGATCACCCATTTTCGGCCCACAATCATTTTCATGGAAATCGCAGTCATATGAGTCGAGTCCATGCATGCTACGATCACGGTAGGAATTTGAAGACAATATATTTTTTTGCAGAGCTTAGATTAGGTCTTTCCCTGTCCATAATGCTAAATTAAGGAGATAAGATAGAAATATAAATAGGAAACAGAAGAGAAATGTACAGTGATCACCCATTTTCTGCCCACAATCTTTTTCATGGAAATCCCAGTCATATGAGTCGAGTCCATGCATGCTACGATCACGGTATAAATTTGAAGACAAAATATTTTTTTGCAGATCTTAGATTAGGTCTTTCCCTGTCCATAATGCTAAATTAAGGAGATAAGATAGAAATATAAATAGGAAACAGAAGAGAAATGTACAGTGATCACCCATTTTCTGCCCACAATCTTTTTCATGGAAATCCAAGTCATATGAGTTGAGTCCATGCATGCTACGATCACGGTAGGAATTTGAAGACAATATTTTTTTTTGCAGAGCTTCGATTAGGTCTTTCCATGTCCATAATGCTAAATTAAGGAGATAAGATAGAAATATAAATAGGAAACAGAAGAGAAATGTACCTGTGATCACCCATTTTCTGCCAAAAATCTTTTTCATGGATATCCCATTCATATGAGTCGAGTCCATGCATGCTACGATCACGGTAGGAATTTGAAGGCAAAATATTTTTGTGCAGATATTTGATTAGGTCTTTCCCTGTCCATAATGCTAAATTGAGGAGGTAAAATAGAAATATAAATAGAAAACAGAAGAGAAATGTACAGTGATCACCCATTTTCGGCCCACAATCTTTTTCATGGAAATCCCATTCATATGAGTCGAGTCCATGCATGCTACGATCAAGGTATGAATTTGAAGGCTAAATATTATTGTGCAGATCTTAGATTAGGTCTTTCCCTGTCCATAATGCTAAATTGAGGAGGTAAAATAGAAATATGAATAGGAAACAGAAGAGAAATGTACAGTGATCACCCATTTTCGGCCCAAAATCTTTTTCATGGAAATCCCATTCATATGAGTCGACTCCATGCATGCTACGATGACGGTATGAATTTGAAGGCAAAATATTTTTGTGCAGATCTTAGATTAGGTCTTTCCCTGTCCATAATGCTAAATTGAGGAGGTAAAATAGAAATATAAATAGGAAACAGAAGAGAAATGTACAGTGATCACCCATTTTCGGCCCACAATCTTTTTCATGGAAATCCCATTCATATGAGTCGAGTCGATGCATGCTACGATGACGGTATGAATTTGAAGGCAAAATATTTTTGTGCAGATCTTAGATAGGGTCTTTCCCTTGCCATAATGCTAAATTGAGGAGGTAAAATATAAATATCAATAGGAAACAGAAGAGAAATGTACAGTGATCACCCATTTTCGGCCCATAATCTTTTTCATGAAAATCCCATTCATATGAGTCGAGTCCATGCATGCTACGATGACGGTATGAATTTGAAGGCTAAATATTTTTGTGCAGATCTTAGATTAGGTTTTTCCCCGTCCATAATGCTAAATTGAGGAGGTAAAATAGAAATATAAATAGGAAAAAAGAGAAATGTACAGTGATCACCCATTTTCGGCCCACAATATTTTTCATGGAAATCCCATTCATATGAGTCGAGTCCAAGCATGCTACGATGACGGTATGAATTTGAAGGCTAAATATTTTTGTGAAGATCTTAGATTAGGTCTTTCCCTGTCCATAATGCTAAATTGAGGAGGTAAAATAGAAATATAAATAGGAAACAGAAGAGAAATGTACAGTGATCACCCATTTTCGGCCCACAATCTTTTTCATGGAAATCCCAGTCATATGAGTCGAGTCCATGCATGCTACGATCACGGTATGAATTTGAAGGCTAAATATTTTTGTGCAGATCTTAGATTAGGTCTTTCCCTGTCCATAATGCTAAATTGAGGAGGTAAAATAGAAATATAAATAGGAAACAGAAGAGAAATGTACAGTGATCACCCATTATCGGCCCACAATCTTTTTCATGGAAATCCCATTCATATGAGTCGAGTCCATGCATGCTACGTTCACGGTATGAATTTGAAGGATAAATATTTTGTGCAGATCTTAGATTAGGTCTTTCCATGTCCATAATGCTAAATTGAGGAGGTAAAATAGAAATATAAATAGGAAACAGAAAAGAAATGTACAGTGATCACCCATTTTCGGCCCACAATCTCTTTCATGGAAATCCCATTCATATGAGTCGAGTCCATGCATGCTACAATGACGGTATGAGATTGAAGGCTAAATATTTTTGTGCAGATCTTAGATTAGGTCTTTCCCTATCCATAATGCTAAATTGAGGAGGTAAAATAGAAATATAAATAGGAAACAGAAGAGAAATGTACAGTGATCACCCATTTTCGGCCCACAATATTTTTCATGGAAATCCCATTCATATGAGTCGAGTCCATGCATGCTACGATCAAGGTATGAATTTGAAGGCTAAATATTATTGTGCAGATTTAGATTAGGTCTTTCCCAGTCCATAATGCTAAATTGAGGAGGTAAAATAGAAATATGAATAGGAAACAGAAGAGAAATGTACAGTGATCACCCATTTTCGGCCCACAATCTTTTTCATGGAAATCCCATTCATATGAGTCGAGTCCAAGCATGCTACGATGACGGTATGAATTTGAAGGCAAAATATTTTTGTGCAGATATTAGATTAGGTCTTTCACTGTCCATAATGCTAAATTGAGGAGGTAAAATATAAATATAAATAGGAAACAGAAGAGAAATGTACAGTGATCACCCATTTTCTGCCCACAATCTTTTCATGGAAATCCCATTCATATGAGTCGAGTCCATGCATGCTACGATGACGGTATGAATTTGAAGGCTAAATATTTTTGTGCAGATCTTAGATTAGGTCTTTCCCTGTCCATAATGCTAAATTGAGGTGGTAAAATATAAATATAAATAGGAAACAGAAGAGAAATGTACAGTGATCACCCTTTTTCGGCCCACAATCTTTTTCATGGAAATCCCATTCATATGAGTCGAGTCCATGCATGCTACGATGACGGTATGAATTTGAAGGCTAAATATTTTTGTGCAGATCTTAGATTAGGTCTTTCCCTGTCCATAATGCTAAATTGAGGTGGTAAAATAGAAATATAAATAGGAAACAGAAGAGAAATGTACAGTGATCACCCTTTTTCGGCCCACAATCTTTTTCATGAAAATCCCATTCATATGAGTCGAGTCCATGCATGCTACAATGACGGTATGAATTTGAAGGCAAAATATTTTTGTGCAGATCTTAGATAAGGTCTTTCCCTGGCCATAATGCTAAATTGAGGAGGTAAAATATAAATATGAATAAGAAACAGAAGAGAAATGTACAGTGATCACCCATTTTCGGCCCACAATCTTTTTCTTGGAAATCCCATTCATATGAGTCGAGTCCATGCATTCTACGATGACGGTATGAATTTGAAGGCTAAATATTTTGGTGCAGATCTTAGATTAGGTCTTTCCTTGTCCATAATGCTAAATTGAGGTGGTAAAATATAAATATAAATAGGAAACAGAAGAGAAATGTACAGTGATCAACCATTTTCGGCCCACAATCTTTTTCATGGATATCCCATTCATATGAGTCGAGTCCATGCATGCTACGCTGACGGTATGAATTTGAAGGCTAAATATTTTTGTGCAGATCTTAGATTAGGTCTTTCCCTGTCCATAATGCTAAATTGAGGAGGTAAAATAGAAATATAAATCGGAAACAGAGGAGAAATGTACAGTGATCAACCATTTTCGGCTCACAATCTTTTCCATGGAAATCCCATTCATATGAGTCAAGTCCATGCATGCTACGATGACGGTATGAATTTGAAGGGTAAATATTTTTGTGCAGATCTTAGATTAGGTCTTTCCCTGTCCATAATGCTAAATTGAGGAGGTAAAATAGAAATATAAATAGGAAACAGAAGAGAAATGTACAGTGATCAACCATTTTCTGCCCACAATAGTTTTCATGGAAATCCCAGTCATATGAGTCGAGTCCATGCATGCTACGATCACGGTATGAATTTGAAGGCTAAATATTTTTGTGCAGATCTTAGATTAGGTCTTTCCCTGTCCATAATGCTAAATTGAGGTGGTAAAATATAAATATAAATAGGAAACAGAAGAGAAATGTACAGTGATCACCCATTTTCGGCCCACAATCTTTTTCATGGAAATCCCATTCGTATGAGTCGAGTCCATGCATGCTACGCTGACGGTATGAATTTGAAGGCTAAATATTTTTGTGCAGATCTTAGATTAGGTCTTTCTCTGTCCATAATGCTAAATTGAGGAGGTAAAATAGAAATATAAATAGGAAACAGAAGAGAAATGTACAGTGATCAACCATTTTCGGCTCACAATCTTTTTCATGGAAATCCCATTCATATGAGTCAAGTCCATGCATGCTACGATCACGGTATGAATTTGAAGGGTAAATATTTTTGTGCAGATCTTAGATTAGGTCTTTCCCTGTCCATAATGCTAAATTGAGGAGGTAAAATAGAAATATAAATAGGAAACAGAAGAGAAATGTACAGTGATCAACCATTTTCTGCCCACAATAGTTTTCATGGAAATCCCAGTCATATGAGTCGAGTCCATGCATGCTACGATCACGGTATAAATTTGAAGGCTAAATATTTTTGTGCAGATCTTAGATTAGGTCTTTCCCTGTCCATAATGCTAAATTGAGGAGGTAAAATAGAAATATAAATAGGAAACAGAAGAGAAATGTACAGTGATCACCCATTTCCTGCCCACAATATTTCTCATGGAAATCCCAGTCATATGAGTCGAGTCCATGCATGCTACGATGACGGTATGAATTTGATGGCAAAATATTTTAGTGCAGATCTTAGATTAGGTCTTTCCCTGTCCATAATGCTAAATTGAGGAGGTAAAATAGAAATATAAGTAGGAGACAGAAGAGAAATGTACAGTGATCACCCATTTTCTGCCCACAATATTTTTCATTGAAATCCCAGTCATATGAGTCGAGTACATGCATGCTACGATCACGGTATGAATTTGAAGGCAAAATATTTTTTTGCAGATCATAGATTAGGTCTTTCACTGTCCATAATACTAAATTGAGGAGGTAAAATATAAATATAAATAGGAAACAGAAGAGAAATGTACAGTGATCACCCATTTTCGGCCCACAACCTTTTTCATGGAAATCCCTGTCATATGAGTCGATTCCATGCATGCTACGATCACGGTATGAATTTGAAGGCTAAATATTTTTGTGCAGATCTTAGATTAGGTCTTTCCCTGTCCATAATGCTAAATTGAGGAGGTAAAATATAAATATAAATAGGAAACAGAAGAGAAATGTACAGTGATCAACCATTTTCGGCCCACAATCTTTTTCATGGAAATCCCATTCATATGAGTCGAGTCCATGCATGCTACGATGACGGTATGAATTTGAAGGCAAAATATTTTTGTGCAGATCTTAGATTAGGTGTTTCCCTGTCCATAATGCTAAATTGAGGAGTTAAAATATAAATATAAATAGGAAACAGAAGAGAAATGTACAGTGATCACCCATTTTCGGCCCACAATCTATTTCATGGAAATCCCTGTCATATGAGTCGATTCCATGCATGCTACGATCACGGTATGAATTTGAAGGCTAAATATTTTTGTGCAGATCTTAGATTAGGTCTTTCCCTGTCCATAATGCTAAATTGAGGAGGTAAAATATAAATATAAATAGGAAACAGAAGAGAAATGTACAGTGATCACCCATTTTCTGCCCACAATCTTTTTCATGGAAATCCCTGTCATATGAGTCGATTCCATGCATGCTACGATCACGGTATGAATTTGAAGGCTAAATATTTTTGTGCAGATCTTAGATTAGGTCTTTCCCTATCCATAATGCTAAATTGAGGAGGTAAAATATAAATATAAATTGGAAACAGAAGAGAAATGTACAGTTATCACCCATTTTCTGCCCACAATATTTTTCATGGAAATCCCAGTGATATGAGTCGAGTCCATGCATGCTACGATGACGGTATGAATTTGAAGTCTAAATATTTTTGTGCAGATCTTAGATTAGGTCTTTCCCTGTCCATAATACTAAATTGAGGAGGTAAAATATAAATATAAATAGGAAACAGAAGAGAAATGTACAGTGATCTCCCATTTTAAGCCCACAATATTTTTCATGGAAATCCCAGTCATATGAGTCGAGTCCATGCATGCTACGATCACGGTATGAATTTGAAGGCAAAATATTTTTTTGCAGATCTTAGATTAGGTCTTTGCCTGTCCATAATAATAAATTGAGGAGGTAAAATATAAATATAAATAGGAAACAGAAGAGAAATGTACAGTGATCACCCATTTTCAGCCCACAATCTTTTTCATGGAAATCCCAGTCATATGAGTCGAGTCCATGGATGCTACGATCACGGTATGAATTTGAAGGCAAAATATTTTTTTGCAGCTCTTAGATTAGGTCTTTGCCTGTCCATAATGCTAAATTGAGGAGATTAAATATAAATATAAATGAGAAACAGAAGAGAAATGTACAGTGATCACCCATTTTGTGCCCACAATCTTTTTCATGGAAATCCCAGTCATATGAGTCGAGTCCATGCATGCTACGATCACGTTATGAATTTGATGGCAAAATATTTTTGTGCAGATCTTAGATTAGGACTTTGCCTGTACATAATGCTAAATTGAGGAAGTAAAATATAAATATAAATAGAAAACAGATTAGAAATGTACAGTGATCACCCATTTTCGGACTACAATCTTTTTCATGGATATCCCAGTCATATGAGTCAATCCATGCATGCTACGATCACGGTATGAATTTGAAGGCAAAATATTTTTGTGCAGATATAGGTTAGGTCTTTCCCTGTCCATAATGCTAAATTAAGGATGTAAAATATAAATATAAATAGGAAACAGAAGAGAAATGTACAGTGATCACCCATTTTCGGCCCACAATCTCTTTCATGGAAATCCCATTCATATGAGTCGAGTCCATGCATGCTACGATGACGGTATGAATTTGCAGGCTAAATATTTTTGTGCAGATCTTAGATTACGTCTTTCCCTGTCCATAATGCTAAATTGAGGAGGTAAAATAGAAATAGAAATAGGAAACAGAAGAGAAATGTACAGTGATCACCCATTTTCGGCCCACAATCTTTTTCATGGAAATCCCATTCATATGAGTCGAGTCCTTGCATGCTACGATGACGGTATGAATTTGAAGGCTAAATATTTTTGTGCAGATCTTAGATTAGGTCTTTCCCTGTCCATAATGCTAAATTGAGGAGGTAAAATATAAATATAAATAGGAAACCGAAGAGAAATGTACAGTGATCACCCATTTTCGGCCCACAATATTTTTCATGGAAATCCCATTCATATGAGTCGAGTCCATGCATGCTACGATGACGGTATGAGATTGAAGGCTAAATATTTTTGTGCAGATCTTAGATTAGGTCTTTCCCTATCCATAATGCTAAATTGAGGAGGTAAAATAGAAATATAAATAGGAAACAGAAGAGAAATGTACAGTGATCACCCATTTTCTGCCCACAATATTTTTCATGGAAATCCCTGTCATATGAGTCGAGTCCATGCATGCTACGATCAAGGTATGAATTTGAAGGCTAAATATTATTGTGCAGATCTTAGATTAGGTCTTTCCCAGTCCATAATGCTAAATTGAGGAGGTAAAATAGAAATATGAATAGGAAACAGAAGAGAAATGTACAGTGATCACCCATTTTCGGCCCACAATCTTTTTCATGGAAATCCCATTCATATGAGTCGAGTCCAAGCATGCTACGATGACGGTATGAATTTGAAGGCAAAATATTTTTGTGCAGATATTAGATTAGGTCTTTCACTGTCCATAATGCTAAATTGAGGAGGTAAAATATAAATATAAATAGGAAACAGAAGAGAAATGTACAGTGATCACCCATTTTCTGCCCACAATCTTTTTCATGGAAATCCCATTCATATGAGTCGAGTCCATGCATGCTACGATGACGGTATGAATTTGAAGGCTAAATATTTTTGTGCAGATCTTAGATTAGGTCTTTCCCTGTCCATAATGCTAAATTGAGGTGGTAAAATAGAAATATAAATAGGAAACAGAAGAGAAATGTACAGTGATCACCCTTTTTCGGCCCACAATCTTTTTCATGGAAATCCCATTCATATGAGTCGAGTCCATGCATGCTACAATGACGGTATGAATTTGAAGGCAAAATATTTTTGTGCAGATCTTAGATAAGGTCTTTCCCTGGCCATAATGCTAAATTGAGGAGGTAAAATATAAATATAAATAGGAAACAGAAGAGAAATGTACAGTGATCACCCATTTTCGGCCCACAATCTTTTTCATGGAAATCCCATTCATATGAGTCGAGTCCATGCATGCTACGATGACGGTATGAATTTGAAGGCTAAATATTTTTGTGCAGATCTTAGATTAGGTCTTTCCCTGTACATAATGCTAAATTGAGGAGGTAAAATATAAATATAAATAGGAAACAGAAGAGAAATGTACAGTGATCACCTATTTTCTGCCCACAATCTTTTTCATGGAAATCCCAGTCATATGAGTCGAGTCAATGCATGCTACGATCCCGGTATGAATTTGAAGGCTAAATATTTTTGTGCAGAGCTTAGATTAGGTCTTTCCCTGTCCATAATGCTAAATTGAGGAGGTAAAATATAAATATAAATAGGAAACAGAAGAGAAATGTACAGTGATCACCCATTTTCGGCCCACAATCTTTTTCATGGAAATCCCGTTCATATGAGTCGAGTCCATGCATGCTACGATGACGGTATGTAATTGAAGGCTAAATATTTTTGTGCAGATCTTCGATTAGGTCTTTCCCTGTCCATAATGCTAAATTGAGGAGGTAAAATATAAATATAAATAGGAAACAGAAGAGAAATGTACAGTGATCACCCATTTACTGCCCACAATATTTTTCATGGAAATCCCAGTCATATGAGTCGAGTCCATGCATGCTACGATCACGGTATGAATTTGAAGGCTAAATATTTTTGTGCAGATCTTAGATTAGGTCTTTCCCTGTCCATAATGCTAAATTGAGGAGGTAAAATATAAATAGGAAACAGAAGAGAAATGTACAGTGATCCCCCATTTTTTGCCCACAATCTTTTTCATGGAAATCCCATTCATATGAGTCGAGTCCATGCATGCTACGATGACGGTATGAATTTGAAGGCTAAATATTTTTGTGCAGATCTTAGATTAGGTCTTTCCCTGTCCATAATGCTAAATTGAAGAGGTAAAATATAAATATAAATAGGAAACAGAAGAGAAATGTACAGTGATCACCCATTTTCGGCCCACAATCTTTTTCATGGAAATCCCAGTCATATGAGTCGAGTCCATGCATGCTACGATCACGGTATGAATTTGAAGGTTAAATATTTTTGTGCAGATCTTAGATTAGGTCTTTCCCTGTCCATAATGCTAAATTGAGGAGGTAAAATAGAAATATAAATAGGAAACAGAAGAGAAATGTACAGTGATCCCCCATGCTAAATTGAGGAGGTAAAATATAAATATAAATAGGAAACAGAAGAGAAATGTATAATGATAACCCATTTTCGGCCCACAATCTTTTTCATGGAACTCCCATTCATATGAGTCGAGTCCATGCATGCTACGATGACGGTATGAATTTGAAGGCTAAATAATTTTGTGCAGATCTTAGATTAGGTTTTCCTTGTCCATAATGCTAAATTGATGAGGTAAAATAGAAATATAAATATGAAAACAGAAGAGAAATGTACAGTGATCACCCATTTTTTGCCCACAATCTTTTTCATGGAAATCCCATTCATATGAGTCGAGTCCATGCATGCTACGATGACGGTATGAATTTGAAGGCTAAATATTTTTGTGCAGATCTTAGATTAGGTCTTTCCCTGTCCATAATGCTAAATTGAGGAGGTAAAATATAAATATAAATAGGAAACAGAAGAGAAATGTACAGTGATCACCCATTTTCGGCCCACAATCTTTATCATGGAAATCCCATTCATTTGAGTCGAGTCCATGTATGCTACGATGACGGTATGAATTTGAAGGCTAAATATTTTTGTGCAGATCTTAGATTAGGTTTTCCTTGTCCATAATGCTAAATTGAGGAGGTAAAATAGAAATATAAATAGTAAACAGAAGAGAAATGTACAGTGATCACCCATTTTTTGCCCACAATCTTTTTCATGGAAATCCCATTCATATGAGTCGAGTCCATGCATACTACGATGACGGTATGAATTTGAAGGCTAAATATTTTTGTGCAGATCTTAGATTAGGTCTTTCACTGTCCATAATGCTTAATTGAGGTGGTAAAATATAAATATAAATAGGAAACAGAAGAGAAATGTACAGTGATCACCCATTTTCGGCCCACAATCTTTTTCATGGAAATCCCATTCATATGAGTCGAGTCCATGCATGCTAAGCTGACGTTATGAATTTGAAGGCTAAATATTTTTGTGCAGATCTTAGATTAGGTCTTTCCCTGTCCATAATGCTAAATTGAGGAGGTAAAATATAAATATAAATAGGAAACAGAAGAGAAATGTACAGTGATCAACCATTTTCGGCTCACAATCTTTTTCATGGAAATCCCATTCATATGAGTCAAGTCCATGCATGCTACGATGACGGTATGAATTTGAAGGGTAAATATTTTTGTGCAGATCTTAGATTAGGTCTTTCCCTGTCCATAATGCTAAATTGAGGAGGTAAAATATAAATATAAATAGGAAACAGAAGAGAAATGTACAGTGATCACCCATTTTCGGCCCACAATCTTTTTCATGGAAATCCCAGTCATATGAGTCGAGTCCATGCATGCTACGATGACGGTATGAATTTGAAGGCGAAATATTTTTGTGCAGATCTTAGATTAGGTCTTTCCCTGTCCATAATGCTAAATTGAGGAGGTAAAATAGAAATATAAATAGGAAACAGAAGAGAAATGTACAGTGATCACCCATTTTCGGCCCACAAACTTTTTCATGCAAATCCCATTCATATGAGTCGAGTCCATGCATGCTACGATCACGGTATGAATTTGAAGGTTAAATATTTTTGTGCAGATCTTAGATTAGGTCTTTCCCTGTCCATAATGCTAAATTGAGGAGGTAAAATATAAATAGGAAACAGAAGAGAAATGTACAGTGATCAACCATTTTCTGCCCACAATAGTTTTCATGGAAATCCCAGTCATATGAGTCGAGTCCATGCATGCTACGATCACGGTATGAATTTGAAGGCTAAATATTTTTGTGCAGATCTTAGATTAGGTTTTCCTTGTCCATAATGTTAATTGAGGAGGTAAAATATAAATATAAATATGAAAACAGAAGAGAAATGTACAGTGATCACCCATTTTTTGCCCACAATCTTTTTCATGGAAATCCCATTCATATGAGTCGAGTCCATGCATGCTACGATGACGGTATGAATTTGAAGGCTAAATATTTTCGTGTAGATCTTAGATTAGGTCTTTCCCTGTCCATAATGCTAAATTGAGGAGGTAAAACATAAATATAAATAGGAAACAGAAGAGAAATGTACAGTGACCACCCATTTTAGGCCCACAATCTTTTTCATGGAAATCCCATTCATTTGAGTCGAGTCCATGTATGCTACGATGACGGTATGAATTTGAAGGCTAAATATTTTTGTGCAGATCTTCGATTAGGTCTTTCTCTGTCCATAATGCTAAATTGAGGAGGTAAAATATAAATATAAATAGGAAACAGAAGAGAAATGTACAGTGATCACCCATTTTCTGCCCACAATATTTTTCATAGAAATCCCAGTCATATGAGTCGAGTCCATGCATGCTACGATGACGGTATGAATTTGAAGGTTAAATATTTTTGTGCAGATCTTAGATTAGGTCTTTCCCTGTCCATAATGCTAAATTGAGGAGGTAAAATATAAATAGGAAACAGAAGAGAAATGTACAGTGATCAACCATTTTCTGCCCACAATAGTTTTCATGGAAATCCCAGTCATATGAGTCGAGTCCATGCATGCTACGATCACGGTATGAATTTGAAGGCTAAATATTTTTGTGCAGATCTTAGATTAGGTTTTCCTTGTCCATAATGTTAATTGAGGAGGTAAAATATAAATATAAATATGAAAACAGAAGAGAAATGTACAGTGATCACCCATTTTTTGCCCACAATCTTTTTCATGGAAATCCCATTCATATGAGTCGAGTCCATGCATGCTACGATGACGGTATGAATTTGAAGGCTAAATATTTTCGTGTAGATCTTAGATTAGGTCTTTCCCTGTCCATAATGCTAAATTGAGGAGGTAAAACATAAATATAAATAGGAAACAGAAGAGAAATGTACAGTGACCACCCATTTTAGGCCCACAATCTTTTTCATGGAAATCCCATTCATTTGAGTCGAGTCCATGTATGCTACGATGACGGTATGAATTTGAAGGCTAAATATTTTTGTGCAGATCTTCGATTAGGTCTTTCTCTGTCCATAATGCTAAATTGAGGAGGTAAAATATAAATATAAATAGGAAACAGAAGAGAAATGTACAGTGATCACCCATTTTCTGCCCACAATATTTTTCATAGAAATCCCAGTCATATGAGTCGAGTCCATGCATGCTACGATGACGGTATGAATTTGAAGGCTAAATATTTTTGTGCAGATCTTAGATTAGGTCTTTCCCTGTCCATAATGCTAAATTGAGGAGGTAAAATATAAATAGGAAACAGAAGAGAAATGTACAGTGATCCCCCATTTTTTGCCCACAATCTTTTTCATGGAAATCCCATTCATATGAGTCGAGTCCATGCATGCTACGACGACGGTATGAATTTGAAGGCTAAATATTTTTGTGCAGATCTTAGATTAGGTCTTTCCCTGTCCATAATGCTAAATTGAGGAGGTAAAATATAAATATAAATAGGAAACAGAAGAGAAATGTACAGTGATCACCCATTTTCGGCCCACAATCTTTTTCATGGAAATCCCAGTCATATGAGTCGAGTCCATGCATGCTACGATGACGGTATGAATTTGAAGGCGAAATATTTTTGTGCAGATCTTAGATTAGGTCTTTCCCTGTCCATAATGCTAAATTGAGGAGGTAAAATAGAAATATAAATAGGAAACAGAAGAGAAATGTACAGTGATCACCCATTTTCGGCCCACAATCTTTTTCATGCATATCCCATTCATATGAGTCGAGTCCATGCATGCTACGATCACGGTATGAATTTGAAGGTTAAATATTTTTGTGCAGATCTTAGATTAGGTCTTTCCCTGTCCATAATGCTAAATTGAGGAGGTAAAATATAAATAGGAAACAGAAGAGAAATGTACAGTGATCAACCATTTTCTGCCCACAATAGTTTTCATGGAAATCCCAGTCATATGAGTCGAGTCCATGCATGCTACGATCACGGTATGAATTTGAAGGCTAAATATTTTTGTGCAGATCTTAGATTATGTCTTTCCCTGTACATAATGCTAAATTGAGGAGGTAAAATATAAATATAAATAGGAAACAGAAGAGAAATGTACAGTGATCACCCATTTTCGGCCCACAACCTTTTTCATGGAAATCGCATTCATATGAGTCGAATCCATGCATGCTACGATCACGGTATGAATTTGAAGGCAAAATATTTTTGTGCAGATCTTAGATTAGGTCTTTCCCTGTCCATAATGCTAAATTGAGGAGGTAAAATAGAAATATAAATAGGAAACAGAAGAGAAATGTACAGTGATCACCCATTTTCTGCCCACAATATTTTTCATGGAAATCCCTGTCATATGAGTCGATTCCATGCATGCTACGATCACGGTATGAATTTGAAGGCTAAATATTTTTGTGCAGATCTTAGATTAGGTCTTTCCCTGTCCATAATGCTAAATTGAGGAGCTAAAATATAAATATAAATAGGAAACAGAAGAGAAATGTACAGTGATCACCCATTTTCGGCCCACAATCTTTTTCATGGAAACCCCAGTCATATGAGTCGAGTCCATGCATGCTACGATCACGGTATGAATTTGAAGGCTAAATATTTTTGTGCAGATCTTAGATTAGGTCTTTCCCTGTCCATAATGCAAAATTGAGGAGGTAAAATATAAATATAAATAGGAAACAGAAGAGAAATGTACAGTGATCACCCATTTTCGGCCCACAATCTTTTTCATGGAAATCCCATTCATATGAGTCGAGTCCATGCATGCTACGATGACGGTATGAATTTGAAGGCTAAATATTTTTGTGCAGATCTTCGATTAGGTCTTTCTCTGTCCATAATGCTAAATTGAGGAGGTAAAATATAAATATAAATAGGAAACAGAAGAGAAATGTACAGTGATCACCCATTTTCTGCCCACAATATTTTTCATGGAAATCCCAGTCATATGAGTCGAGTCCATGCATGCTACGATGACGGTATGAATTTGAAGGCTAAATATTTTTGTGCAGATCTTAGATTAGGTCTTTCCCTGTCCATAATGCTAAATTGAGGAGGTAAAATATAAATAGGAAACAGAAGAGAAATGTACAGTGATCCCCCATTTTTTGCCCACAATCTTTTTCATGGAAATCCCATTCATATGAGTCGAGTCCATGCATGCTACGACGACGGTATGAATTTGAAGGCTAAATATTTTTGTGCAGATCTTAGATTAGGTCTTTCCCTGTCCATAATGCTAAATTGAGGAGGTAAAATATAAATATAAATAGGAAACAGAAGAGAAATGTACAGTGATCACCCATTTTCGGCCCACAATCTTTTTCATGGAAATCCCAGTCATATGAGTCGAGTCCATGCATGCTACGATGACGGTATGAATTTGAAGGCGAAATATTTTTGTGCAGATCTTAGATTAGGTCTTTCCCTGTCCATAATGCTAAATTGAGGAGGTAAAATAGAAATATAAATAGGAAACAGAAGAGAAATGTACAGTGATCACCCATTTTCGGCCCACAATCTTTTTCATGCAAATCCCATTCATATGAGTCGAGTCCATGCATGCTACGATCACGGTATGAATTTGAAGGTTAAATATTTTTGTGCAGATCTTAGATTAGGTCTTTCCCTGTCCATAATGCTAAATTGAGGAGGTAAAATATAAATAGGAAACAGAAGAGAAATGTACAGTGATCAACCATTTTCTGCCCACAATAGTTTTCATGGAAATCCCAGTCATATGAGTCGAGTCCATGCATGCTACGATCACGGTATGAATTTGAAGGCTAAATATTTTTGTGCAGATCTTAGATTAGGTTTTCCTTGTCCATAATGTTAATTGAGGAGGTAAAATATAAATATAAATATGAAAACAGAAGAGAAATGTACAGTGATCACCCATTTTTTGCCCACAATCTTTTTCATGGAAATCCCATTCATATGAGTCGAGTCCATGCATGCTACGATGACGGTATGAATTTGAAGGCTAAATATTTTTGTGTAGATCTTAGATTAGGTCTTTCCCTGTCCATAATGCTAAATTGAGGAGGTAAAACATAAATATAAATAGGAAACAGAAGAGAAATGTACAGTGACCACCCATTTTAGGCCCACAATCTTTTTCATGGAAATCCCATTCATTTGAGTCGAGTCCATGTATGCTACGATGACGGTATGAATTTGAAGGCTAAATATTTTTGTGCAGATCTTCGATTAGGTCTTTCTCTGTCCATAATGCTAAATTGAGGAGGTAAAATATAAATATAAATAGGAAACAGAAGAGAAATGTACAGTGATCACCCATTTTCTGCCCACAATATTTTTCATGGAAATCCCAGTCATATGAGTCGAGTCCATGCATGCTACGATGACGGTATGAATTTGAAGGCTAAATATTTTTGTGCAGATCTTAGATTAGGTCTTTCCCTGTCCATAATGCTAAATTGAGGAGGTAAAATATAAATAGGAAACAGAAGAGAAATGTACAGTGATCCCCCATTTTTTGCCCACAATCTTTTTCATGGAAATCCCATTCATATGAGTCGAGTCCATGCATGCTACGACGACGGTATGAATTTGAAGGCTAAATATTTTTGTGCAGATCTTAGATTAGGTCTTTCCCTGTCCATAATGCTAAATTGAGGAGGTAAAATATAAATATAAATAGGAAACAGAAGAGAAATGTACAGTGATCACCCATTTTCGGCCCACAATCTTTTTCATGGAAATCCCAGTCATATGAGTCGAGTCCATGCATGCTACGATGACGGTATGAATTTGAAGGCGAAATATTTTTGTGCAGATCTTAGATTAGGTCTTTCCCTGTCCATAATGCTAAATTGAGGAGGTAAAATAGAAATATAAATAGGAAACAGAAGAGAAATGTACAGTGATCACCCATTTTCGGCCCACAATCTTTTTCATGCAAATCCCATTCATATGAGTCGAGTCCATGCATGCTACGATCACGGTATGAATTTGAAGGTTAAATATTTTTGTGCAGATCTTAGATTAGGTCTTTCCCTGTCCATAATGCTAAATTGAGGAGGTAAAATATAAATAGGAAACAGAAGAGAAATGTACAGTGATCAACCATTTTCTGCCCACAATAGTTTTCATGGAAATCCCAGTCATATGAGTCGAGTCCATGCATGCTACGATCACGGTATGAATTTGAAGGCTAAATATTTTTGTGCAGATCTTAGATTATGTTTTTCCCTGTACATAATGCTAAATTGAGGAGGTAAAATATAAATATAAATAGGAAACAGAAGAGAAATGTACAGTGATCACCCATTTTCGGCCCACAACCTTTTTCATGGAAATCGCATTCATATGAGTCGAATCCATGCATGCTACGATCACGGTATGAATTTGAAGGCAAAATATTTTTGTGCAGATCTTAGATTAGGTCTTTCCCTGTCCATAATGCTAAATTGAGGAGGTAAAATAGAAATATAAATAGGAAACAGAAGAGAAATGTACAGTGATCACCCATTTTCTGCCCACAATATTTTTCATGGAAATCCCTGTCATATGAGTCGATTCCATGCATGCTACGATCACGGTATGAATTTGAAGGCTAAATATTTTTGTGCAGATCTTAGATTAGGTCTTTCCCTGTCCATAATGCTAAATTGAGGAGCTAAAATATAAATATAAATAGGAAACAGAAGAGAAATGTACAGTGATCCCCCATTTTCTGCCCACAATATTTTTCATGGAAATCTCAGTCATATGAGTCGAGTCCATGCATGCTACGATCACGGTATGAATTTCAAGGCTAAATATTTTTGTGCAGATCTTAGATTAGGTCTTTCGCTGTCCATAATGCTAAATTGAGGAGGTAAAATAGAAATATAAATAGGAAACAGACGAGAAATGTGCAGTGATCACCCATTTTCTGCCCACAATATTTTTCATGGAAATCCCAGTCATATGAGTCGAGTCCATGCATGCTACGATCACGGTATGAATTTGAAGGCTAAATATTTTTGTGCAGATCTTAGATTAGGTCTTTCCCTGTCCATAATGCTAAATTGAGGAGGTAAAATAGAAATAGAAATAGGAAACAGAAGAGAAATGTACAGTGATCACCCATTTTCGGCCATCAATCTTTTTCATGGAAATCCCAGTCATATGAGTCGAGTCCATGCATGCTACGATCACGGTATGAATTTGAAGGCGAAATATTTTTGTGCAGATCTTAGATTAGGTCTTTCTTTGTCCATATTGCTAAATTGAGGAGGTAAAATACAAAATTAATAGGAAACAGAAGAGAAATGTAGAGTGATCACCCATTTTCTTACCACAAACTTTTTCATGGAAATCCCAGTCATATGAGTCGAGTCCATGCATGCTACGATGACGGCATGAATTTGAAGGCAAGATATTTTTGTGCTGATCTTAGATTAGGTCTTTCCCTGTCCATAATGCTAAATGAAGGAAGTAACATAGAAATATAAATAGGAAACAGAAGAGAAATGTACAGTGATCACCCATTTTCGGCCCACAATAATTTTTATGTAAATCCCAGTCATATGAGTCGAGTCCATGCATGCTACGATCACGGTATGAATTTGAAGGCAAAATATTTTTGTGCAGATCTTAGATTATGTCTTTCCCTGTCCATAATGCTAAATTGAGGAGGTAAAATACAAATTTAATAGGAAACAGAAGAGAAATGTACAATGATCACCCAATTTTCTGCCCACAATATTCTTCATGGAAATCCCAGTCATATGAGTCGAGTCCATGCATGCTACGATCACGGTATGAATTTGAAGGCAAAATATTTTTGTGCAGTCTTAGATTAGGTCTTTCCCTGTCCATAATGCTAAATTGAGGAGGTAAAATATAAATATAAATAGGAAACAAAAGAGAAATGTACAGTGTTCACCCATTTTCGACCCACAATCTTTTTCATGGAAATCCCAGTCATATGAGTCGAGTTCATGCATGCTACGATCACGGTATGAATTTGAAGGCAAAATATTGTTTTGCAGATCTTAGTTTAAGTCATTCCCTGTCCATAACGCTAAATTGAGGAGATTAAATATATACATAAATAGGAAACAGAAGAGAAATGTACAGTGATCACCCATTTTGGGCCCACAATCTTTTTCATGGAAATCCCAGTCATATGAGTCGAGTACATGCATGCTACGATCACGGTATGAATTTGAAGGCAAAATATTTTTTTGCAGCTCTTATATTCGGTCTTTGCCTGTCCATAATGCTAAATTGAGGAGATTAAATATAAATATAAATAGGAAACAGAAGAGAAATGTACAGTTATCACCCATTTTCTGCCCACAATATTTTTCATGGAAATCCCAGTGATATGAGTCGAGTCCATGCATGCTACGATGACGGTATGAATTTGAAGTCTAAATATTTTTGTGCAGATCTTAGATTAGGTCTTTCCCTGTCCATAATGCTAAATTGAGGAGGTAAAATATAAATATAAATAGGAAACAGAAGAGAAATGTACAGTGATCTCCCATTTTAAGCCCACAATATTTTTCATGGAAATCCCAGTCATATGAGTCGAGTCCATGCATGCTACGATCACGGTATGAATTTGAAGGCAAAATATTTTTTTGCAGATCTTAGATTAGTTCTTTCCCTGACCATAATGCTAAATTGAGGAATAAAATATAAATATAAATAGGAAACAGAAGAAAAATGTACAGTGATCACCAATTTTCTCCCTACAATCTTTTTCATGGAAATCCCAGTCATATGAGTCGAGTCCATGCATGCTACGTTCACGGTATGAATTTGAAGGCCAAATATTTTTTGCAGATCTTAGATTAGGTCTTTCCCTGTCCATAATGCTAAATGAAGGAAGTAAAATAGAAATATAAATAGCAAACAGAAGAGAAATGTACTGTGATCACCCATTTTCTGCCCACAATCTTTTTCATGGAAATCCCAGTCATATGAGTCGAGTCCATGGATGCTACGATCACGGTATGAATTTGAAGGCAAAATATTTTTTTGCAGCTCTTAGATTAGGTCTTTGCCTGTCCATAATGCTAAATTGAGGAGATTAAATATAAATATAAATAGGAAACAGAAGAGAAATGTACAGTGATCACCCATTTTGTGCCCACAATCTTTTTCATGGAAATCCCAGTCATATGAGTCGAGTCCATGCATGCTACGATCACGTTATGAATTTGATGGCAAAATATTTTTGTGCAGATCTTAGATTAGGACTTTGCCTGTACATAATGCTAAATTAAGGAAGTAAAATATAAATATAAATAGAAAACAGATTAGAAATGTACAGTGATCACCCATTTTCGGACTACAAACTTTTTCATGGATATCCACGTCATATGAGTCGAGTCCATGCATGCTACGATCACGGTATGAATTTGAAGGCAAAATATTTTTGTGCAGATATAGATTAGGTCTTTCCCTGTCCATAATGCTAAATTAAGGATGTAAAATATAAATATAAATAGGAAACAGAAGAGAAATGTACAGTGATCACCCATTTTCGGCCCACAATCTCTTTCATGGAAATCCCATTCATATGAGTCGAGTCCATGCATGCTACGATGACGGTATGAATTTGCAGGCTAAATATTTTTGTGCAGATCTTAGATTACGTCTTTCCCTGTCCATAATGCTAAATTGAGGAGGTAAAATAGAAATAGAAATAGGAAACAGAAGAGAAATGTACAGTGATCTCCCATTTTCGGCCCACAATCTTTTTCATGGAAATCCCATTCATATGAGTCGAGTCCATGCATGCTACGATGACGGTATGAATTTGAAGGCTAAATATTTTCGTGCAGATCTTAGATTAGGTCTTTCCCTGTCCATAATGCTAAATTGAGGAGGTAAAATATAAATATAAATAGGAAACAGAAGAGAAATGTACAGTTATCACCCATTTTCTGCCGACAATCTTTTTCATGGAAATCCCAGTCATATGAGTCGAGTCCATGCATGCTACGTACACGGTATGAATTTGAAGGCCAAATATTTTTTGCAGATCTTAGATTAGGTCTTTCCCTGTCCATAATGCTAAATGAAGGAAGTAAAATATAAATATAAATAGCAAACAGAAGAGAAATGTACTGTGATCACCCATTTTCTGCCCACAATCTTTTTCATGGAAATCCCAGTCATATGTGTCGAGTCCATGGATGCTACGATCACGGTATGAATTTGAAGGCAAAATATTTTTTTGCAGCTCTTAGATTAGGTCTTTGCCTGTCCATAATGCTAAATTGAGGAGATTAAATATAAATATAAATAGGAAACAGAAGAGAAATGTACAGTGATCAACCATTTTGTGCCCACAATATTTTTCATGGAAATCCCAGTCATATGAGTCGAGTCCATGCATGCTACGATCACGTTATGAATTTGATGGCAAAATATTTTTGTGCAGATCTTAGATTAGGACTTTGCCTGTACATAATGCTAAATTAAGGAAGTAAAATATAAATATAAATAGAAAACAGATTAGAAATGTACAGTGATCACCCATTTTCGGACTACAAACTTTTTCATGGATATCCACGTCATATGAGTCGAGTCCATGCATGCTACGATCACGGTATGAATTTGAAGGCAAAATATTTTTGTGCAGATATAGATTAGGTCTTTCCCTGTCCATAATGCTAAATTAAGGATGTAAAATATAAATATAAATAGGAAACAGAAGAGAAATGTACAGTGATCACCCATTTTCGGCCCACAATCTTTTTCATGGAAATCCCATTCATATGAGTCGAGTCCATGCATGCTACGATGACGGTATGAATTTGCAGGCTAAATATTTTTGTGCAGATCTTAGATTACGTCTTTCCCTGTCCATAATGCTAAATTGAGGAGGTAAAATAGAAATAGAAATAGGAAACAGAAGAGAAATGTACAGTGATCTCCCATTTTCGGCCCACAATCTTTTTCATGGAAATCCCATTCATATGAGTCGAGTCCATGCATGCTACGATGACGGTATGAATTTGAAGGCTAAATATTTTTGTGCAGATCTTAGATTAGGTCTTTCCCTGTCCATAATGCTAAATTGAGGAGGTAAAATATAAATATAAATAGGAAACAGAAGAGAAATGTACAGTTATCACCCATTTTCTGCCGACAATCTTTTTCATGGAAATCCCAGTCATATGAGTCGAGTCCATGCATGCTACGTTCACGGTATGAATTTGAAGGCCAAATATTTTTTGCAGATCTTAGATTAGGTCTTTCCCTGTCCATAATGCTAAATGAAGGAAGTAAAATATAAATATAAATAGCAAACAGAAGAGAAATGTACTGTGATCACCCATTTTCTGCCCACAATCTTTTTCATGGAAATCCCAGTCATATGAGTCGAGTCCATGGATGCTACGATAACGGTATGAATTTGAAGGCAAAATATTTTTTTGCAGCTCTTAGATTAGGTCTTTGCCTGTCCATAATGCTAAATTGAGGAGATTAAATATAAATATAAATAGGAAACAGAAGAGAAATGTACAGTGATCACCCATTTTGTGCCCACAATATTTTTCATGGAAATCCCAGTCATATGAGTCGAGTCCATGCATGCTACGATCACGTTATGAATTTGATGGCAAAATATTTTTGTGCAGATCTTAGATTAGGACTTTGCCTGTACATAATGCTAAATTAAGGAAGTAAAATATAAATATAAATAGAAAACAGATTAGAAATGTACAGTGATCACCCATTTTCGGACTACAAACTTTTTCATGGATATCCACGTCATATGAGTCGAGTCCATGCATGCTACGATCACGGTATGAATTTGAAGGCAAAATATTTTTGTGCAGATATAGATTAGGTCTTTCCCTGTCCATAATGCTAAATTAAGGATGTAAAATATAAATATAAATAGGAAACAGAAGAGAAATGTACAGTGATCAACCATTTTCGGCCCACAATCTTTTTCATGGAAATCCCATTCATATGAGTCGAGTCCATGCATGCTACGATGACGGTATGAATTTGCAGGCTAAATATTTTTGTGCAGATCTTAGATTACGTCTTTCCCTGTCCATAATGCTAAATTGAGGAGGTAAAATAGAAATAGAAATAGGAAACAGAAGAGAAATGTACAGTGATCTCCCATTTTCGGCCCACAATCTTTTTCATGGAAATCCCATTCATATGAGTCGAGTCCATGCATGCTACGATGACGGTATGAATTTGAAGGCTAAATATTTTTGTGCAGATCTTAGATTAGGTCTTTCCCTGTCCATAATGCTAAATTGAGGAGGTAAAATATAAATATAAATAGGAAACAGAAGAGAAATGTACAGTTATCACCCATTTTCTGCCGACAATCTTTTTCATGGAAATCCCAGTCATATGAGTCGAGTCCATGCATGCTACGATCACGGTATGAATTTGAAGGCTAAATATTTTTGTGCAGAACTTAGATTAGGTCTTTCCCTGTCCATAATGCTAAATTGAGGAGGTAAAATATAAATATAAATAGGAAACAGAAGAGAAATGTACAGTGATCACCCATTTTCTGCCCACAATCTTTTTCATGGAAATCCCAGTCATATGAGTCGAGTCCATGCATGCTACGATGACGGTATGAATTTGAAGTCTAAATATTTTTGTGCAGATCTTAGATTAGGTCTTTTCTTGTCCATAATGCTAAATTGAGGAGGTAAAATATAAATATAAATAGGAAACAGAAGAGAAATGTACAGTGATCTCCCATTTTAAGCCCACAATATTTTTCATGGAAATCCCATTCATATGAGTCGAATACATACATGCTACGATGACGGTATGAATTTGAAAGCTAAATATTTTCGTGCAGATATTAGATTAGGTCTTTCCCTGTCCATAATGCTAAATTGAGGAGGTGAAATAAAAATATAAATAGGATACAGAAGAGAAATGTACAGTGATCACCCATTTTCTGCCCACAATCTTTTTCAGGGAAATCCCAGTCATATGTGTCGCGTCCATGCATGCTACGATCACGGTATGATTTTGAAGGCAAAATATTTTTGTGCAGATCTTAGATGAGGTCTTTCCCTGTCCATAATGCTAAATTGAGGAGGTAAAATATAAATATAAATAGGAAACAGAAGAGAAATGTACAGTGATCACCCATTTTATGCCCACAATCTTTTTCATGGAAATCCCAGTCATATGAGTCGAGTCCATGCATGCTACGATCACGGTATGAATTTGAAGGCAAAATATTTTTGTGAAGATCTTAGATTTGGTCTTTCCCTGTCCATAATGCTAAATTGAGGAGGTAAATTAGAAATATAAATAGGAAACAGAAGAGAAATGTCCATTGATCACCGATTTTCGGCCCACAATCGATCATGGAAATCCCAGTGAAATGAGTCGAGTCCATGCATGCTACGATCACGGTATGAATTTGAAGGCAAAATATTTTTGTGCAGATCTTAGATTAGGTCTTTCCCTGTCCATAATGCTTAATTGAGGAGGTAAATTAGAAATATAAATAGGAAACAGAAGAGAAATGTACAGTGATCACCCATTTTCGGCCCACAATCGATCATGGAAAACCCAGTCATATGAGTCGAGTCCCTGCATGCTACGATCACGGTATGAATTTGAAGGCAAAATATTTTTATGCAGATCTTAGATTAGGTCTTTCCCTGTCCATAATGCTTAATTGAGGAGGTAAAATAGAAATATAAATAGGAAACAGAAGAGAAATGTACAGTGATCACCCATTTTCGGCCCACAATCTTTTTCATGGAAATCCCAGTCATATGAGTTGAGTCCATGCATGCTACGATCACGGTATGAATTTGAAGGCAAAATATTTTTGTGCAGATCTTAGATTTGGTCTTTCCCTGTCCATAATGCTAAATTGAGTAGGTAAATTAGAAATATCAATAGGAAACAGAAGAGAAATGTACAGTGATCACCCATTTTCGGCCCACAATCTTTTTCATGGAAATCCCAGTCATATGATTCGAATCCATGCATGCTACGATCACGGTATGAATTTGAAGGCAAAATATTTTTGTGCAGATCTTAGATTAGGTCTTTCCCTGTCGATAATGCTAAATTGAAGAGGTAAAATATAAATATAAATAGGAAACAGAGGAGAAATGTACAGTGATCACCCATTTTCTGCCCACAATCTTTTTCATGGAAATCCCAGTCATATGAGTCGAGTCCATGCATGCTACGATCACGGTATGATTTTGAAGGCAAAATATTTTTTTGCAGATCTTAGATGAGGTCTTTCCCTGTCCATAATGCTAAATTGAGGAGGTAAAATATAAATAGGAAACAGAAGAGAAATGTACAGTGATCACCCATTTTATGCCCACAATCTTTTTCATGGAAATCCCAGTCATATGAGTCGAGTCCATGCATGCTACGATCACGGTATGAATTTGAAGGCAAAATATTTTTGTGCAGATCTTAGATTTGGTCTTTCCCTGTCCATAATGCTAAATTGAGGAGGTAAATTAGAAATATAAATAGGAAACAGAAGAGAAATGTACAGTGATCACCTATTTTCGGCCCACAATCTGTTTCATGGAAATCCCAGTCATAAGAGTCGAGTGCATGCATGCTACGATCACTGTATGAATTTGAAGGCAAAATAATTTTTGTGCAGAACTTAGATTTGGTCTTTCCCTGTCCATAATGCTAAATTGAGGAGGTAAAATATAAATATAAATAGGAAACAGAAGAGAAATGTACAGTGATCACCCATTTTCGGCCCACAATCTTTTTCGTGGAAATCCCAGTCATATTTTTCGAATCCATGCATGCTACGATCACGGTATGAATTTGAAGGCAAAATATTTTTGTGCAGATCTTAGATTAGGTCTTTCCCTGTCCATAATGCTGAATTGATGAGGTAAAATAGAAATATAAATAGGAAACAGAAGAGAAATGTCCAGTGATCACCCATTTTCGGCCCACAATCGATCATGGAAAACCCAGTCTTATGAGTCGAGTCCATGCATGCTACAATCACGGTATGAATTTGAAGGCAAAATATTTTTATGCAGATCTTAGATTAGGTCTTTCCCTGTCCATAATGCTTAATTGAGGAGGTAAAATAGAAATATAAATAGGAAACAGAAGAGAAATGTACAGTGATCACCCATTTTCGGCCCACAATCTTTTTCATGGAAATCCCAGTCATATGAGTTGAGTCCATGCATGCTACGATCACGGTATGAATTTGAAGGCAAAATATTTTTGTGCAGATCTTAGATTTGTTCTTTCCCTGTCCATAATGCTTAATTGAGGAGGTAAAATAGAAATATAAATAGGAAACAGAAGAGAAATGTACAGTGATCACCCATTTTCGGCCCACAATCTTTTTCATGGAAATCCCAGTCATATGAGTTGAGTCCATGCATGCTACGATCACGGCATGAATTTGAAGGCAAAATATTTTTGTGCAGATCTTAGATTTGGTCTTTCCCTGTCCATAATGCTAAATTGAGGAGGTAAATTAGAAATATAAATAGGAAACAGAAGAGAAATGTACAGTGATCACCCATTTTCGGCCCACAATCTTTTTCATGGAAATCCCAGTCATATGATTCGAATCCATGCATGCTACGATCACGGTATGAATTTGAAGGCAAAATATTTTTGTGCAGATCTTAGATTATGTCATTCACTGTCCATAATGCTAAATTGAGGAGGTAAAATAGAAATATAAATAGGAAACAGAAGAGAGATGTCCAGTGATCACCCATTTTCGGCCCACAATCGATCATGGAAATCCCAGTCATATGAGTCGAGTCCATGCATGCTACGATCACGGTATGAATTTGAAGGCAAAATATTTTTATGCAGATCTTAGATTAGGTCTTTCCCTGTCCATAATGCTTAATTGAGGAGGTAAAATAGAAATATAAATAGGAAACAGAAGAGAAATGTACAGTGATCACCCATTTTCGGCCCACAATCTTTTTCATGGAAATCCCAGTCATATGAGTCGAGTCCATGCATGCTACGATCACGGTATGAATTTGAAGGCAAAATATTTTTATTCAGATCTTAGATTATGTCATTCACTGTCCATAATGCTAAATTGAGGAAGCAAAATAGAAATATAAATAGGAAACAGAAGAAAAATGTACAGTGATCACCCATTTTCGGCCCACAATCTTTTTCATGGAAATCCCAGTCATATGAGTCGAGTCCATGCATGCTACGATCACGGTATGAATTTGAAGGCAAAATATTTTTGTGCAGAGCTTAGATTAGGTCTTTCCCTGTCCATAATGCTAAATTGAGGAGGTAAAATAGAAATATAAATAGGAAACAGAAGAGAGATGTCCAGTGATCACCCATTTTCGGCCCACAATCGATCATGGAAAACCCAGTCTTATGAGTCGAGTCCATGCATGCTACAATCACGGTATGAATTTGAAGGCAAAATATTTTTATGCAGATCTTAGATTAGGTCTTTCCCTGTCCATAATGCTTAATTGAGGAGGTAAAATAGAAATATAAATAGGAAACAGAAGAGAAATGTACAGTGATCACCCATTTTCGGCCCACAATCTTTTTCATGGAAATCCCAGTCATATGAGTTGAGTCCATGCATGCTACGATCACGGTATGAATTTGAAGGCAAAATATTTTTGTGCAGATCTTAGATTTGGTCTTTCCCTGTCCATAATGCTAAATTGAGGAGGTAAATTAGAAATATAAATAGGAAACAGAAGAGAAATGTACAGTGATCACCCATTTTCGGCCCACAATCTTTTTCATGGAAATCCCAGTCATATGATTCGAATCCATGCATGCTACGATCACGGTATGAATTTGAAGGCAAAATATTTTTGTGCAGATCTTAGATTAGGTCTTTCCCTGTCCATAATGCTAAATTGAAGAGGTAAAATAGAAATATAAATAGGAAACAGAGGAGAAATGTACAGTGATCACCCATTTTCTGCCCACAATCTTTTTCATGGAAATCCCAGTCATATGAGTCGAGTCCATGCATGCTACGATCACGGTATGATTTTGAAGGCAAAATATTTTTTTGCAGATCTTAGATGAGGTCTTTCCCTGTCCATAATGCTAAATTGAGGAGGTAAAATATAAATATAAATAGGAAACAGAAGAGAAATGTACAGTGATCACCCATTTTATGCCCACAATCTTTTTCATGGAAATCCCAGTCATATGAGTCGAGTCCATGCATGCTACGATCACGGTATGAATTTGAAAGCAAAATATTTTTGTGCAGATCTTAGATTAGGTCTTTCCCTGTCCATAATGCTAAATTGAAGAGGTAAAATAGAAATATAAATAGGAAACAGAAGAGAAATGTCCAGTGATCACCCATTTTCGGCCCACAATCGATCATGGAAATCCCAGTCATATGAGTCGAGTCCATGCATGCTACGATCACGGTATGAATTTGAAGGCAAAATATTTTTGTGCAGATCTTAGATTAGGTCATTCCCTGTCCATAATGCTAAATTGAGGAGGTAAAATAGAAATATAAATAGGAAACAGAAGAGAAATGTCCAGTGATCACATATTTTTGGCGCACAATCTTTTTCATGGAAATCCCAGTCATATGAGTCGAGTCCATGCATGCTACGATCACGGTATGAATTAGAAGGAAAAATATTTTTGTGCAGATTTTAGATTAGGTCTTTCCCTGTCCATAATAGTAAATTGAGGAGGTAAAATATAAATATAAATAGGAAACAGAAGAGAAATGTACAGTGATCACCCATTTTCAACCCACAATCTTTTTCATGGAAATCCCAGTCATATGAGTCGAGTCCATGTATGCTACGATCACGGTATGAATTTGAAGGCAAAATATTTTTGTGCAGATCTTAGATTAGGTCTTTCCCTGTCCATAATGCTAAATTGAGGAAGCAAAATATAAATATAAATAGGAAACAGAAGAGAAATGTACAGTGATCACCCATTTTAAGCCCACAATCTTTTTCATGGAAATCCCAGTCATATGAGTCGAGTCCATGCATGCTACGATCACGGTATGAATTTGAAGGCAAAATATTTTTATTCAGATCTTAGATTATGTCATTCACTGTCCATAATGCTAAATTGAGGAAGCAAAATAGAAATATAAATAGGAAACAGAAGAGAAATGTACAGTGATCACCCATTTTCGGCCCACAATCTTTTTCATGGAAATCCCAGTCATATGAGTCGAGTCCATGCATGCTACGATCACGGTATGAATTTGAAGGCTAAATATTTTTGTGCAGATCTTAGATTAGATCTTGCCCTGTCCATAATGCCAAATTGAGGAGGTAAAATATAAATATGAATAGGAAACAGAAGAGAAATGTACAGTGATCACCCATTTTCTGCCCACAATCTTTTTCATGGAAATCCCAGTCATATGAGTCGAGTCCATGCATGCTACGATCACGGTACAAATTTGAAGGCAAAATATTTTTGTGCAGATCTCAGATTAGGTTTTTCCTTTCCATAATGCTAAATTGAGGAGGTAAAATATAAATATAAATAGGAAACAGAAGAGAAATGTACAGTGATCACCCATTTTCGGCCCACAGGCTTTTTCATGGAAATCCCAGTCATATGAGTCGAGTCCATGCACGCTACGATCACGGTATGAATTTGAAGGCCAAATAATTTTGTGCAGATCTTAGATTAGGTCTTTCCCTGTCCATAATGCTAAATTGAGGAGGTAAAATATAAATATCAATAGGAAACAGAAGAGAAATGTACAGTGATCACCGATTTTCTGCCCACAATGTTTTTCATGGAAATCCTAGTCATATGAGTCGAGTCCATGCATGCTACGATCACGGTATTATTTTGAAGGCAAAATATTTTTTTGCAGATCTTAGATGAGGCCTTTCACTGTCCATAATGCTAAATTGAGGAGGTAAAATAGAAATATAAAAAGGAAACATAAGAGAAATGTACAGTGATCACCCATTTTCTGCCCACAATCTTTTTCATAGAAATCCCAGTCATATGAGTCGAGTCCATGCATGCTACGTTCACGGTATGAATTTGAAGGCAAAATATTTTTGTGCAGATCTCAGATTAGGTCTTTCCCTGTCCATAATGCTAAATTGAGGAGGTAAAATATAAATATAAATAGGAAACAGATGAGAAATGTACAGTGATAACCCATTTTCGGCCCACAGTCTTTTTCATGGAAATCCCAGTCATATGAGTCGAGTCCATGCACGCTACGATCACGGTATGAATTTGACGGCAAAATATTTTTGTGCAGATCTTAGATTAGGTCTTTCCCTGTCCATAATGCTGAATTGAGGAGGTAAAATAGACATATAAATAGGAAACAGAAGAGAAATGTACAGTGATCACCCATTTTCTGCCCACTATCTTTTTCATGGAAATCCCAGTCATATGAGTTGATTCCATGCATGCTACGATCACGGTATGATTTTGAAGGCAAAATATTTTTTTGCAGATCTTAGATGAGGTCTTTCCCTGTCCATAATGCTAAATTGAGGAGGTAAAATATAAATATAAATAGGAAACAGAAGAGAAATGTACAGTGATCACCCATTTTCTGCCCACAATGTTTTTCATGGAAATCCCAGTCATATGAGTCGAGTGCATGCATGCTACGATCACGGTATGAATTTGAAGGCAAAATATTTTTGTGCAGATTTTAGATTAGGTCTTTCCCTGCCCATAATGCTAAATTGAGGAGGTAAAATATAAATATAAATAGGAAACAGAAGAGAAATGTCCAGTGATCACCTATTTTTGGCACACAATCTTTTTCATGGAAATCCCAGTCATATGAGTCGAGTCCATGCATGCTACGATCACGGTATGAATTAGAAGGAAAAATATTTTTGTGCAGATTTTAGATTAGGTCTTTCCCTGTCCATAATAGTAAATTGAGGAGGTAAAATATAAATATAAATAGGAAACAGAAGAGAAATGTACAGTGATCACCCATTTTCGGCCCACAATCTTTTTCATGGAAATCCCAGTCATATGAGTCGAGTCCATGCATGCTACGATCACGGTATGAATTTGAAGGCAAAATATTTTTATTCAGATCTTAGATTATGTCATTCACTGTCCATAATGCTAAATTGAGGAAGCAAAATAGAAATATAAATAGGAAACAGAAGAAAAATGTACAGTGCTCACCCATTTTCGGCCCACAATCTTTTTCATGGAAATCCCAGTCATATGAGTCGAGTCTATGCATGCTACGATCACGGTATGAATTTGAAGGCAAAATATTTTTGTGCAGAGCTTAGATTAGGTCTTTCCCTGTCCATAATGCTAAATTGAGGAGGTAAAATAGAAATATAAATAGGAAACAGAAGAGAGATGTCCAGTGATCACCCATTTTCGGCCCACAATCGATCATGGAAATCCCAGTCATATGAGTCGAGTCCATGCATGCTACGATCACGGTATGAATTTGAAGGAAAAATATTTTTATGCAGATCTTAGATTAGGTCTTTCCCTGTCCATAATGCTTAATTGAGGAAATAAAATAGAAATATAAATAGGAAACAGAAGAGAAATGTACAGTGATCACCCATTTTCGGCCCACAATCTTTTTCATGGAAATCACAGTCATATGAGTCGAGTCCATGAATGCTACGATCACGGTATGAATTTGAAGGCAAAATATTTTTGTGCAGATCTTAGATTTGGTCTTTCCCTGTCCATAATGCTAAATTGAGGAGGTAAATTAGAAATATAAATAGGAAACAGAAGAGAAATGTACAGTGATCACCTATTTTCGGCCCACAATCTGTTTCATGGAAATCCCAGTCATAAGAGTCGAGTGTATGCATGCTACGATCACTGTATGAATTTGAAGGCAAAATATTTTTTTGCAGATCTTAGATTTGCTCTTTCCCTGTCCATAATGCTAAATTGAGGAGGTAAAATAGAAATATAAATAGGAAACAGAAGAGAAATGTACAGTGATCACCCATTTTCGGCCCACAATCTTTTTCATGGAAATCCCAGTCATATGATTCGAATCCATGCATGCTACGATCACGGTATGAATTTGAAGGCAAAATATTTTTGGGCAGATATTAGATTAGGTCTTTCCCTGTCCATAATGCTAAATTGAAGAGGTAAAATATAAATATAAATAGGAAACAGAAGAGAAATGTCCAGTGATCACCCATTTTCGGCCCACAATCGATTATGGAAATCCCAGTCATATGAGTCGAGTCCATGCAGGCTACGATCACGGTATGAATTTGAAGGCAAAATATTTTTGTGCAGATCTTAGATTAGGTCTTTCCCTCTCCATAATGCTAAATTGAGGAAGCAAAATATAAATATAAATAGGAAACAGAAGAGAAATGTACAGTGATCACCCATTTTCGGCCCACAATCTTTTTCATGGAAATCCCAGTCATATGAGTCGAGTCCATGCATGCTACGATCACGGTATGAATTTGAAGGCAAAACATTTTTGTGCAGATTTTAGATTAGGTCTTTCCCTGCCCATAATGCTAAATTGAGTAGGTAAAATAGAAATATAAATAGAAAACAGAAGAGAAATGTCCAGTGATCACCCATTTTCGGCCCACAATCTTTTTCATGGAAATCCCAGTCATATGAGTCGAGTCCATGTATGCTACGATCACGGTATGAATTTGAAGGCAAAATATTTTTGTGCAGATCTTAGATTAGGTCTTTCCCTGTCCATAATGCTAAATTGAGGAAGCAAAATATAAATATAAATAGGAAACAGAAGAGAAATGTACAGTGATGACCCATTTTCGGCCCACAATCTTTTTCATGGAAATCCCAGTCATATGAGTCGAATCCATGCATGCTACGATCACGGTATGAATTTGAAGGCAAAATATTTTTATTCAGATCTTAGATTATGTCATTCCCTGTCCATAATGCTAAATTGAGGAAGCAAAATAGAAAAATAAATAGGAAACAGAAGAAAAATGTACAGTGATGACCCATTTTCGGCCCACAATCTTTTTCATGGAAATCCCAGTCATATGAGTCGAGTCCATGCATGCTACGATCACGGTATGAATTTGAAGGCAAAATATTTTTGTGCAGAGCTTAGATTAGGTCTTTCCCTGTCGATAATGCTAAATTGAAGAGGTAAAATAGAAATATAAATAGGAAACAGAAGAGAGATGTCCAGTGATCACCCATTTTCGGCCCACAATCGATCATGGAAATCCCAGTCATATGAGTCGAGTCCATGCATGCTACGATCACGGTATGAATTTGAAGGCAAAATATTTTTATGCAGATCTTAGATTAGGTCTTTCCCTGTCCATAATGCTTAATTGAGGAGGTAAAATATAAATATAAATAGGAAACAGAAGAGAAATGTACAGTGATCACCCATTTTCGGCCCACAATCTTTTTCATGGAAATCCCAGTCATATGAGTCGAGTCCATGTATGCTACGATCACGGTATGAATTTGAAGGCAAAATATTTTTGTGCAGATCTTAGATTAGGTCTTTCCCTGTCGATAATGCTAAATTGAGGAAGCAAAATATAAATATAAATAGGAAACAGAAGAGAAATGTACAGTGATCACCCATTTTAAGCCCACAATCTTTTTCATGGAAATCCCAGTCATATGAGTCGAGTCCATGCATGCTACGATCACGGTATGAATTTGAAGGCAAAATATTTTTATTCAGATCTTAGATTATGTCATTCACTGTCCATAATGCTAAATTGAGGAAGCAAAATAGAAATATAAATAGGAAACAGAAGAAAAATGTACAGTGCTCACCCATTTTCGGCCCACAATCTTTTTCATGGAAATCCCAGTCATATGAGTCGAGTCTATGCATGCTACGATCACGGTATGAATTTGAAGGCAAAATATTTTTGTGCAGAGCTTAGATTAGGTCTTTCCCTGTCCATAATGCTAAATTGAGGAGGTAAAATAGAAATATAAATAGGAAACAGAAGAGAGATGTCCAGTGATCACCCATTTTCGGCCCACAATCGATCATGGAAATCCCAGTCATATGAGTCGAGTCCATGCATGCTACGATCACGGTATGAATTTGAAGGAAAAATATTTTTATGCAGATCTTAGATTAGGTCTTTCCCTGTCCATAATGCTTAATTGAGGAAATAAAATAGAAATATAAATAGGAAACAGAAGAGAAATGTACAGTGATCACCCATTTTCGGCCCACAATCTTTTTCATGGAAATCACAGTCATATGAGTCGAGTCCATGAATGCTACGATCACGGTATGAATTTGAAGGCAAAATATTTTTGTGCAGATCTTAGATTTGGTCTTTCCCTGTCCATAATGCTAAATTGAGGAGGTAAATTAGAAATATAAATAGGAAACAGAAGAGAAATGTACAGTGATCACCTATTTTCGGCCCACAATCTGTTTCATGGAAATCCCAGTCATAAGAGTCGAGTGTATGCATGCTACGATCACTGTATGAATTTGAAGGCAAAATATTTTTTTGCAGATCTTAGATTTGCTCTTTCCCTGTCCATAATGCTAAATTGAGGAGGTAAAATAGAAATATAAATAGGAAACAGAAGAGAAATGTACAGTGATCACCCATTTTCGGCCCACAATCTTTTTCATGGAAATCCCAGTCATATGATTCGAATCCATGCATGCTACGATCACGGTATGAATTTGAAGGCAAAATATTTTTGGGCAGATATTAGATTAGGTCTTTCCCTGTCCATAATGCTAAATTGAAGAGGTAAAATATAAATATAAATAGGAAACAGAAGAGAAATGTCCAGTGATCACCCATTTTCGGCCCACAATCGATTATGGAAATCCCAGTCATATGAGTCGAGTCCATGCAGGCTACGATCACGGTATGAATTTGAAGGCAAAATATTTTTGTGCAGATCTTAGATTAGGTCTTTCCCTCTCCATAATGCTAAATTGAGGAAGCAAAATATAAATATAAATAGGAAACAGAAGAGAAATGTACAGTGATCACCCATTTTCGGCCCACAATCTTTTTCATGGAAATCCCAGTCATATGAGTCGAGTCCATGCATGCTACGATCACGGTATGAATTTGAAGGCAAAATATTTTTGTGCAGATTTTAGATTAGGTCTTTCCCTGCCCATAATGCTAAATTGAGTAGGTAAAATAGAAATATAAATAGAAAACAGAAGAGAAATGTCCAGTGATCACCCATTTTCGGCCCACAATCTTTTTCATGGAAATCCCAGTCATATGAGTCGAGTCCATGTATGCTACGATCACGGTATGAATTTGAAGGCAAAATATTTTTGTGCAGATCTTAGATTAGGTCTTTCCCTGTCCATAATGCTAAATTGAGGAAGCAAAATATAAATATAAATAGGAAACAGAAGAGAAATGTACAGTGATCACCCATTTTCGGCCCACAATCTTTTTCATGGAAATCCCAGTCATATGAGTCGAGTCCATGCATGCTACGCTGACGGTATGAATTTGAAGGCTAAATATTTTTGTGCAGATCTTAGATTAGGTCGTTCCCTGTCCATAATGCTAAATTGAGGAGGTAAAATAGAAATATGATTAGGAAACAGAAGAGAAATGTACAGTGATCACCCATTTTCGGCTGACAATCTTTTTCATGGAAATCCCATTCATATGAGTCGAGTCCATGCATGCTACGATGACGGTATGAATTTGAAGGCTAAATATTTTTGTGCAGATCTTAGATTAGGTCTTTCCCTTTCCATAATGCTAAATTGAGGAGGTAAAATAGAAATATAAATAGGAAACAGAAGAGAAATGTACAGTGATCACCCATTTTCTGCCCACAATATTTTTCATGGAAATCCCTGTCATATGAGTCGATTCTATGCATGCTACGATCACGGTATGAATTTGAAGGCTAAATATTTTTGTGCAGATCTTAGATTAGGTCTTTCCCTGTCCATAATGCTAAATTGAGGAGGTAAAATATAAATATAAATAGGAAACAGAAGAGAAATGTACAGTGATCACCCATTTTCGGCCCACAATCTTTTTCATGGAAATCCCATTCATATGAGTCGAGTCCATGCATGCTACGATGACGGTATGAATTTGAAGGCTAAATATTTTTGTGCAGATCTTAGATTAGGTCTTTCCCTGTCCATAATGCTAAATTAAGGAAGTAAAATATAAATATAAATAGGAAACAGAAGAGAAATGTACAGTGATCACCAATTTTCGGCCATCAATCTTTTTCATGGAAATCCCATTCATATGAGTCGAGTCCATGCATGCTACGATGACGGTATGAATTTGAAGGCTAAATATTTTTGTGCAGATCTTAGATTAGGTCTTTCCCTGTCCATAATGCTAAATTAAGGAAGTAAAATATAAATATAAATAGGAAACAGAAGAGAAATGTACAGTGATCACCCATTTTCGGCCATCAATCTTTTTCATGGAAATCCCATTCATATGAGTCGAGTCCATGCATGCTACGATGACAGTATGAATTTGAAGGCTAAATATTTTTGTGCAGATCTTAGATTAGGTCTTTCCCTGTCCATAATGCTAAATTGAGGAGGTAAAATATAAATATAAATAGGAAACAGAAGAGAAATGTACAGTGATCCCCCATTTTCTGCCCACAATATTTTTCATGGAAATCTCAGTCATATGAGTCGAGTCCATGCATGCTACGATCACGGTATGAATTTCAAGGCTAAATATTTTTGTGCAGATCTTAGATTAGGTCTTTCCCTGTCCATAATGCTAAATTGAGGAGGTAAAATAGAAATATAAATAGGAAACAGACGAGAAATGTGCAGTGATCACCCATTTTCTGCCCACAATATTTTTCATGGAAATCCCAGTCATATGAGTCGAGTCCATGCATGCTACGATCACGGTATGAATTTGAAGGCTAAATATTTTTGTGCAGATCTTAGATTAGGTCTTTCCCTTTCCATAATGCTAAATTGAGGAGGTAAAATAGAAATATAAATAGGAAACAGAAGAGAAATGTACAGTGATCACCCATTTTCTGCCCACAATATTTTTCATGGAAATCCCTGTCATATGAGTCGATTCCATGCATGCTACGATCACGGTATGAATTTGAAGGCTAAATATTTTTGTGCAGATCTTAGATTAGGTCTTTCCCTGTCCATAATGCTAAATTGAGGAGGTAAAATAGAAATATAAATAGGAAACAGAAGAAAAATGTACAGTGCTCACCCATTTTCGGCCCACAATCTTTTTCATGGAAATCCCAGTCATATGAGTCGAGTCTATGCATGCTACGATCACGGTATGAATTTGAAGGCAAAATATTTTTGTGCAGAGCTTAGATTAGGTCTTTCCCTGTCCATAATGCTAAATTGAGGAGGTAAAATAGAAATATAAATAGGAAACAGAAGAGAGATGTCCAGTGATCACCCATTTTCGGCCCACAATCGATCATGGAAATCCCAGTCATATGAGTCGAGTCCATGCATGCTACGATCACGGTATGAATTTGAAGGAAAAATATTTTTATGCAGATCTTAGATTAGGTCTTTCCCTGTCCATAATGCTTAATTGAGGAAATAAAATAGAAATATAAATAGGAAACAGAAGAGAAATGTACAGTGATCACCCATTTTCGGCCCACAATCTTTTTCATGGAAATCACAGTCATATGAGTCGAGTCCATGAATGCTACGATCACGGTATGAATTTGAAGGCAAAATATTTTTGTGCAGATCTTAGATTTGGTCTTTCCCTGTCCATAATGCTAAATTGAGGAGGTAAATTAGAAATATAAATAGGAAACAGAAGAGAAATGTACAGTGATCACCTATTTTCGGCCCACAATCTGTTTCATGGAAATCCCAGTCATAAGAGTCGAGTGTATGCATGCTACGATCACTGTATGAATTTGAAGGCAAAATATTTTTTTGCAGATCTTAGATTTGCTCTTTCCCTGTCCATAATGCTAAATTGAGGAGGTAAAATAGAAATATAAATAGGAAACAGAAGAGAAATGTACAGTGATCACCCATTTTCGGCCCACAATCTTTTTCATGGAAATCCCAGTCATATGATTCGAATCCATGCATGCTACGATCACGGTATGAATTTGAAGGCAAAATATTTTTGGGCAGATATTAGATTAGGTCTTTCCCTGTCCATAATGCTAAATTGAAGAGGTAAAATATAAATATAAATAGGAAACAGAAGAGAAATGTCCAGTGATCACCCATTTTCGGCCCACAATCGATTATGGAAATCCCAGTCATATGAGTCGAGTCCATGCAGGCTACGATCACGGTATGAATTTGAAGGCAAAATATTTTTGTGCAGATCTTAGATTAGGTCTTTCCCTCTCCATAATGCTAAATTGAGGAAGCAAAATATAAATATAAATAGGAAACAGAAGAGAAATGTACAGTGATCACCCATTTTCGGCCCACAATCTTTTTCATGGAAATCCCAGTCATATGAGTCGAGTCCATGCATGCTACGATCACGGTATGAATTTGAAGGCAAAATATTTTTGTGCAGATTTTAGATTAGGTCTTTCCCTGCCCATAATGCTAAATTGAGTAGGTAAAATAGAAATATAAATAGAAAACAGAAGAGAAATGTCCAGTGATCACCCATTTTCGGCCCACAATCTTTTTCATGGAAATCCCAGTCATATGAGTCGAGTCCATGTATGCTACGATCACGGTATGAATTTGAAGGCAAAATATTTTTGTGCAGATCTTAGATTAGGTCTTTCCCTGTCCATAATGCTAAATTGAGGAAGCAAAATATAAATATAAATAGGAAACAGAAGAGAAATGTACAGTGATCACCCATTTTCGGCCCACAATCTTTTTCATGGAAATCCCAGTCATATGAGTCGAGTCCATGCATGCTACGCTGACGGTATGAATTTGAAGGCTAAATATTTTTGTGCAGATCTTAGATTAGGTCGTTCCCTGTCCATAATGCTAAATTGAGGAGGTAAAATAGAAATATGATTAGGAAACAGAAGAGAAATGTACAGTGATCACCCATTTTCGGCTGACAATCTTTTTCATGGAAATCCCATTCATATGAGTCGAGTCCATGCATGCTACGATGACGGTATGAATTTGAAGGCTAAATATTTTTGTGCAGATCTTAGATTAGGTCTTTCCCTTTCCATAATGCTAAATTGAGGAGGTAAAATAGAAATATAAATAGGAAACAGAAGAGAAATGTACAGTGATCACCCATTTTCTGCCCACAATATTTTTCATGGAAATCCCTGTCATATGAGTCGATTCTATGCATGCTACGATCACGGTATGAATTTGAAGGCTAAATATTTTTGTGCAGATCTTAGATTAGGTCTTTCCCTGTCCATAATGCTAAATTGAGGAGGTAAAATATAAATATAAATAGGAAACAGAAGAGAAATGTACAGTGATCACCCATTTTCGGCCCACAATCTTTTTCATGGAAATCCCATTCATATGAGTCGAGTCCATGCATGCTACGATGACGGTATGAATTTGAAGGCTAAATATTTTTGTGCAGATCTTAGATTAGGTCTTTCCCTGTCCATAATGCTAAATTAAGGAAGTAAAATATAAATATAAATAGGAAACAGAAGAGAAATGTACAGTGATCACCCATTTTCGGCCATCAATCTTTTTCATGGAAATCCCATTCATATGAGTCGAGTCCATGCATGCTACGATGACGGTATGAATTTGAAGGCTAAATATTTTTGTGCAGATCTTAGATTAGGTCTTTCCCTGTCCATAATGCTAAATTAAGGAAGTAAAATATAAATATAAATAGGAAACAGAAGAGAAATGTACAGTGATCACCCATTTTCGGCCATCAATCTTTTTCATGGAAATCCCATTCATATGAGTCGAGTCCATGCATGCTACGATGACAGTATGAATTTGAAGGCTAAATATTTTTGTGCAGATCTTAGATTAGGTCTTTCCCTGTCCATAATGCTAAATTGAGGAGGTAAAATATAAATATAAATAGGAAACAGAAGAGAAATGTACAGTGATCCCCCATTTTCTGCCCACAATATTTTTCATGGAAATCTCAGTCATATGAGTCGAGTCCATGCATGCTACGATCACGGTATGAATTTCAAGGCTAAATATTTTTGTGCAGATCTTAGATTAGGTCTTTCCCTGTCCATAATGCTAAATTGAGGAGGTAAAATAGAAATATAAATAGGAAACAGACGAGAAATGTGCAGTGATCACCCATTTTCTGCCCACAATATTTTTCATGGAAATCCCAGTCATATGAGTCGAGTCCATGCATGCTACGATCACGGTATGAATTTGAAGGCTAAATATTTTTGTGCAGATCTTAGATTAGGTCTTTCCCTTTCCATAATGCTAAATTGAGGAGGTAAAATAGAAATATAAATAGGAAACAGAAGAGAAATGTACAGTGATCACCCATTTTCTGCCCACAATATTTTTCATGGAAATCCCTGTCATATGAGTCGATTCCATGCATGCTACGATCACGGTATGAATTTGAAGGCTAAATATTTTTGTGCAGATCTTAGATTAGGTCTTTCCCTGTCCATAATGCTAAATTGAGGAGGTAAAATATAAATATAAATAGGAAACAGAAGAGAAATGTACAGTGATCACCCATTTTCGGCCCACAATCTTTTTCATGGAAATCCCATTCATATGAGTCGAGTCCATGCATGCTACGATGACGGTATGAATTTGAAGGCTAAATATTTTTGTGCAGATCTTAGATTAGGTCTTTCCCTGTCCATAATGCTAAATTAAGGAAGTAAAATATAAATATAAATAGGAAACAGAAGAGAAATGTACAGTGATCACCCATTTTCGGCCATCAATCTTTTTCATGGAAATCCCATTCATATGAGTCGAGTCCATGCATGCTACGATGACAGTATGAATTTGAAGGCTAAATATTTTTGTGCAGATCTTAGATTAGGTCTTTCCCTGTCCATAATGCTAAATTGAGGAGGTAAAATATAAATATAAATAGGAAACAGAAGAGAAATGTACAGTGATCCCCCATTTTCTGCCCACAATATTTTTCATGGAAATCTCAGTCATATGAGTCGAGTCCATGCATGCTACGATCACGGTATGAATTTCAAGGCTAAATATTTTTGTGCAGATCTTAGATTAGGTCTTTCCCTGTCCATAATGCTAAATTGAGGAGGTAAAATACAAAATTAATAGGAAACAGAAGAGAAATGTACAGTTATCACCCATTTTCTTACCACAAACTTTTTCATGGAAATCCCAGTCATATGAGTCGAGTCCATGCATGCTACGATGACGGCATGAATTTGAAGGCAAGATATTTTTGTGCTGATCTTAGATTAGGTCTTTCCCTGTCCATAATGCTAAATGAAGGAAGTAACATAGAAATATAAATAGGAAACAGAAGAGAAATGTACAGTGATCACCCATTTTCGGCCCACAATAATTTTTATGTAAATCCCAGTCATATGAGTCGAGTCCATGCATGCTACGATCACGGTATGAATTTGAAGGCAAAATATTTTTGTGCAGTCTTAGATTAGGTCTTTCCCTGTCCATAATGCTAAATTGAGGAGGTAAAATATAAATATAAATAGGAAACAAAAGAGAAATGTACAGTGTTCACCCATTTTCGACCCACAATTTTTTCATGGAAATCCCAGTCATATGAGTCGAGTTCATGCATGCTACGATCACGGTATGAATTTGAAGGCAAAATATTGTTTTGCAGATCTTAGTTTAAGTCATTCCCTGTCCATAACGCTAAATTGAGGAGATTAAATATAAATATAAATAGGAAACAGAAGAGAAATGTACAGTGATCACCCATTTTGGGCCCACAATCTTTTTCATGGAAATCCCAGTCATATGAGTCGAGTACATGCATGCTACGATCACGGTATGAATTTGAAGGCAAAATATTTTTTGCAGCTCTTATATTAGGTCTTTGCCTGTCCATAATGCTAAATTGAGGAGATTAAATATAAATATAAATAGGAAACAGAAGAGAAATGTACAGTGATCACCCATTTTCTCCCTACAATCTTTTTCATGGAAATCCCAGTCATATGAGTCGAGTCCATGCATGCTACGTTCACGGTATGAATTTGAAGGCCAAATATTTTTTGCAGATCTTAGATTAGGTCTTTTCCTGTCCATAATAATAAATTGAGGAGGTAAAATATAAATATAAATAGGAAACAGAAGAGAAATGTACAGTGATCACCCATTTTCAGCCCACAATCTTTTTCATGGAAATCCCAGTCATATGAGTCGAGTCCATGGATGCTACGATCACGGTATGAATTTGAAGGCTAAATATTTTTGTGCAGATCTTAGATTACGTCTTTCCCTGTCCATAATGCTAAATTGAGGAGGTAAAATAGAAATAGAAATAGGAAACAGAAGAGAAATGTACAGTGATCTACCATTTTCGGCCCACAATCTTTTTCATGGAAATCCCATTCATATGAGTCGAGTCCATGCATGCTACGATGACGGTATGAATTTGAAGGCTAAATATTTTTGTGCAGATCTTAGATTAGGTCTTTCCCTGTCCATAATGCTAAATTGAGGAGGTAAAATATAAATATAAATAGGAAACAGAAGAGAAATGTACAGTTATCACCCATTTTCTGCCCACAATCTTTTTCATGGAAATCCCAGTCATATGAGTCGAGTCCATGCATGCTACGATCACGGTATGAATTTGAAGGCTAAATATTTTTGTGAAGAACTTAGATTAGGTCTTTCCCTGTCCATAATGCTAAATTGAGGAGGTAAAATAGAAATATAAATAGGAAACAGAAGAGAAATGTACAGTGATCACCCATTTTCTGCCCACAATCTTTTTCATGGAAATCCCAGTCATATGAGTCGAGTCCATGCATGCTACGATGACGGTATGAATTTGAAGTCTAAATATTTTTGTGCAGATCTTAGATTAGGTCTTTTCTTGTCCATAATGCTAAATTGAGGAGGTAAAATATAAATATAAATAGGAAACAGAAGAGAAATGTACAGTGATCTCCCATTTTAAGCCCACAATATTTTTCATGGAAATCCCATTCATATGAGTCGAATACATACATGCTACGATGACGGTATGAATTTGAAGGCTAAATATTTTTGTGCAGATCTTAGATTAGGTCTTTCCCTGTTCATAATGTTAAATTGAGGAGGTAAAATAGAAATATAAATAGTAAACAGATGAGAAATGTACAGTGATCTCCCATTTTCTGCCCACAATCTTTTTCATGGAAAGCCCAGTCAAATGAGTCGAGTCCATGCATGCTACGATCACGGTATGAATTTGAAGGCTAAATATTTTTGTGCAGATCTTAGATTAGGTCTTTTCTTGTCCATAATGCTAAATTGAGGAGGTAAAATATAAATATAAATAGGAAACAGAAGAGAAATGTACAGTGATCTCCCATTTTAAGCCCACAATATTTTTCATGGAAATCCCATTCATATGAGTCGAATACATACATGCTACGATGACGGTATGAATTTGAAGGCTAAATATTTTTGTGCAGATCTTAGATTAGGTCTTTCCCTGTTCATAATGTTAAATTGAGGAGGTAAAATAGAAATATAAATAGTAAACAGATGAGAAATGTACAGTGATCTCCCATTTTCTGCCCACAATCTTTTTCATGGAAAGCCCAGTCAAATGAGTCGAGTCCATGCATGCTACGATCACGGTATGAATTTGAAGGCTAAATATTTTTGTGCAGATATTAGATTAGGTCTTTCCCTGTCCATAATGCTAAATTGAGGAGGTAATTAGAAATATAAATAGGATAAAGAAGAGAAATGTACAGTGATCACCCATTTTCTGCCCACAATATTTTTCATGGAAATCCCATTCATATGAGTCGAGTCCATGCATGCTACGATGACCGTATAAATTTGAAGGCTAAATATTTTTGTGCAGATCTTAGATTAGGTCTTTCCCTGTCCATAATGCTAAATTGAGGAGGTAAAATAGAAATATAAATAGGAAACAGAAGAGAAATGTACAGTGATCACCCATTTTCGGCCCACAATATTTTTCATGTAAATCCCAGTCATATGAGACGAGTCCATGCATGCTACGATCACGGTATGAATTTGAAGGCTAAATATTTTTGTGCAGATATTAGATTAGGTCATTCCGTGTCCATAATGCTAAATTGAGGAGGTAAAATAGAAATATGAATAGGAAAAAGAAGAGAAATGTACAGTGATCACCCATTTTCTGCTCACAATCTTTTTCATGGAAATCCCAGTCATATGAGTCGAGTCAATGCATGCTACGATGACGGAATGAATTTGAAGGCTAAATATTTTTGTGCAGATCTTACATGAGGTCTTTCCCTGTCCATAATGCTAAATTGAGGAGGTAAAATGTAAATATAAAGAGGAAACAGAAGAGAAATGTAGAGTGATCACTCATTTTCGGCCCACAATCTTTTTCATGGAAATCCCATTCATATGTGTCGAGTCCATGCATGCTACGATGACGGTATGAATTTGAAAGCTAAATATTTTCGTGCAGATATTATATTAGGTCTTTCCCTGTCCATATTGCTAAATTGAGGAGGTAAAATAAAAATATAAATAGGAAACAGAAGAGAAATGTACAGTGATCACCCATTTTCTGCCCACAATCTTTTTCAGGGAAATCCCAGTCATATGAGTCGAGGCCATATATGCTACGATCACGGTATGAATTTGAAGCCTAAATATTTTTGTGCAGATATTAGATTAGGTCTTTCCCTGTCCATAATGCTAAATTGACGAGGTAAAATATAAATATAAATAGGAAAAATAAGAGAAATGTACAGTAATCACCCATTTTCGGCCCACAATCTTTTTCATGGATATCCCATTCATATGAGTCGAGTCCATGCATGCTACGATGACGGAATGAATTTGAAGGCTAAATATTTTTGTGCAGATTTAGATTAGGTCTTTCCCAGTGCATAATGCTAAATTGAGGAGGTAAAATATAAATATAAATAGGAAACAGAAGAGAAATGTACAGTGATCTCCCATTTTCTGCCCACAATCTTTTTCATGGAAATCCCATTCATATGAGTCGAGTCCATGCATGCTACGATGACGGTATGAATTTGAAGGCTAAATATTTTTGTGCAGATCTTAGATTAGGTCTTTCCCTGTCCATAATGCTAAATTGACGAGGTAAAATATAAATATAAATAGGAAACAGAAGAGAAATGTACAGTGATCTCCCATTTTCGGCCCACAATCTGTTTCATGGAAATCCCAGTCATAAGAGTCGAGTGCATGCATGCTACGATCACTGTATGAATTTGAAGGCAAAATATTTTTTTGCAGATCTTAGATTTGGTCTTTCCCTGTCCATAATGCTAAATTGAGGAGGTAAAATATAAATATATATAGGAAACAGAAGAGAAATGTACAGTGATCACCCATTTTCGGCCCACAATCTTTTTCGTGGAAATCCCAGTCATATTTTTCGAATCCATGCATGCTACGATCACGGTATGAATTTGAAGGCAAAATATTTTTGTGCAGATCTTAGATTAGGTCTTTCCCTGTCCATAATGCTGAATTGAGGAGGTAAAATAGAAATATAAATAGGAAACAGAAGAGAAATGTCCAGTGATCACCCATTTTCGGCCCACAATCGATCATGGAAATCCCAGTCATATGAGTCGAGTCCATGCATGCTACGATCACGGTATGAATTTGAAGGCAAAATATTTTTATGCAGATCTTAGATTAGGTCTTTCCCTGTCCATAATGCTTAATTGAGGAGGTAAAATAGAAATATAAATAGGAAACAGAAGAGAAATGTACAGTGATCACCCATTTTCGGCCCACAATCTGTTTCATGGAAATCCCAGTCATAAGAGTCGGGTGCATGCATGCTACGATCACTGTATGAATTTGAAGGCAAAATATTTTTTTGCAGGTCTTAGATTTGGTCTTTCCCTGTCCATAATGCTAAATTGAGGAGGTAAAATATAAATATAAATAGGAAACAGAAGAGAGATGTCCAGTGATCACCCATTTTCGGCCCACAATCGATCATGGAAAACCCAGTCATATGAGTCGAGTCCATGCATGCTACGATCACGGTATGAATTTGAAGGCAAAATATTTTAATGCAGATCTTAGATTAGGTCTTTCCCTGTCCATAATGCTTAATTGAGGAGGTAAAATAGAAATATAAATAGGAAACAGCAGAGAAATGTACAGTGATCACCCATTTTCTGCCCACAATCTTTTTCAGGGAAATCCCAGTCATATGAGTCGAGGCCATATATGCTACGATCACGGTATGAATTTGAAGCCTAAATATTTTTGTGCAGATATTAGATTAGGTCTTTCCCTGTCCATAATGCTTAATTGAGGAGGTAAAATAGAAATATAAATAGGAAACAGAAGAGAAATGTACAGTGATCACCAATTTTCGGCCCACAATCTTTTTCATGGAAATCCCAGTCATATGATTCGAATCCATGCATGCTACGATCACGGTATGAATTTGAAGGCAAAATATTTTTGTGCAGATCTTAGATTAGGTCTTTCCCTGTCCATAATGCTAAATTGAAGAGGTAAAATAGAAATATAAATAGGAAACAGAGGAGAAATGTACAGTGATCACCCATTTTCTGCTCACAATCTTTTTCATGGAAATCCCAGTCATATGAGTCGAGTCCATGCATGCTACGATCACGGTATGATTTTGAAGGCAAAATATTTTTTTGCAGATCTTAGATGAGGTCTTTCCCTGTCCATAATGCTAAATTGAGGAGGTAAAACATAAATATAAATAGGGAACAGAAGAGAAATGTACAGTGATCACCCATTTTATGCCCACAATCTTTTTCATGGAAATCCCAGTCATATGAGTCGAGTCCATGCATGCTACGATCACGGTATGAATTTAAAGGCAAAATATTTTTGTGCAGATCTTAGATTTGGTCTTTCCCTGTCCATAATGCTAAATTGAGGAGGTAAATTAGAAATATAAATAGGAAACAGAAGAGAAATGTACAGTGATCACCTATTTTCGGCCCACAATCTGTTTCATGGAAATCCCAGTCATAAGAGTCGAGTGCATGCATGCTACGGTCACTGTATGAATTTGAAGGCAAAATATTTTTTTGCAGATCTTAGATTTGGTCTTTCCCTGTCCATAATGCTAAATTGAGGAGGTAAAATATAAATACAAATAGGAAACAGAAGAGAAATGTACAGTGATCACCCATTTTCGGCCCACATTCTTTTTCGTGGAAATCCCAGTCATATTTTTCGAATCCATGCATGCTACGATGACGGTATGAATTTGAAGGCTAAATATTTTTGTGCAGATCTTAGATTAGGTCTTTCCCTGTCCATAATGCTAAATTGACGAGGTAAAATATAAATATAAATAGGAAACAGAAGAGAAATGTACAGTGATCACCCATTTTTTGCCCACAATATTTTTCATGTAAATCCTAGTCATATGAGTCGAGTCCATGCATGCTACGATCACGGAATGAATTTGAAGGCTAAATATTTTTGTGCAGATATTAGATTAGGTCTTTCCCTGTCCATAATGCTAAATTGAGGAGGTAAAATAGAAATATAAATAGGAAACAGAAGAGAAATGTACAGTGATCACCCATTTTCTGCCCACAATCTTTTTCATGGAAATCCCAGTCATATGAGACGAGTCAATGCATGCTACGATGACGGTATGAATTTGAAGGCTAAATATTTTTGTGCAGATTTTAGATTAGGTCTTTCCCTGCCCATAATGCTAAATTGAGGAGGTAAAATAGAAATATAAATAGAAAACAGAAGAGAAATGTCCAGTGATCACCCATTTTCCGCCCACAATCTTTTTCATGGAAATCCCAGTCATATGTGTCGCGTCCATGCATGCTACGATCACGGTATGATTTTGAAGGCAAAATATTTTTTTGCAGATCTTAGATGAGGTCTTTCCCTGTCCATAATGCTAAATTGAGGAGGTAAAATATAAATATAAATAGGAAACAGAGGAGAAATGTACAGTGATCACCCATTTTCTGCCCACAAAATTTTTCATGGAAATCCCAGTCATATGAGTCGAGTCCATGCATGCTACGATCACGGTATGATTTTGAAGGCAAAATATTTTTTTGCAGATCTTAGATGAGGTCTTTCCCTGTCCATAATGCTAAATTGAGGAGGTAAATTAGAAATATAAATAGGAAACAGAAGAGAAATGTACAGTGATCACCTATTTTCGGCCCACAATCTGTTTCATGGAAATCCCAGTCATAAGAGTCGAGTGCATGCATGCTACGATCACTGTATGAATTTGAAGGCAAAATATTTTTTTGCAGATCTTAGATTTGGTCTTTCCCTGTCCATAATGCTAAATTGAGGAGGTAAAACATAAATATATATAGGAAACAGAAGAGAAATGTACAGTGATCACCCATTTTCGGCCCACAATCTTTTTCGTGGAAATCCCAGTCATATTTTTCGAATCCATGCATGCTACGATCACGGTATGAATTTGAAGGCAAAATATTTTTGTGCAGATCTTAGATTAGGTCTTTCCCTGTCCATAATGCTGAATTGAGGAGGTAAAATATAAATATAAATAGGAAACAGAAGAGAAATGTCCAGTGATCACCCATTTTCGGCCCACAATCGATCATGGAAATCCCAGTCATATGAGTCGAGTCCATGCATGCTACGATCACGGTATGAATTTGAAGGCAAAATATTTTTATGCAGATCTTAGATTAGGTCTTTCCCTGTCCATAATGCTTAATTGAGGAGGTAAAATAGAAATATAAATAGGAAACAGAAGAGAAATGTACAGTGATCAACCATTTTCGGCCCACAATCTGTTTCATGGAAATCCCAGTCATAAGAGTCGAGTGCATGCATGCTACGATCACTGTATGAATTTGAAGGCAAAATATTTTTTTGCAGATCTTAGATTTGGTCTTTCCCTGTCCATAATGCTAAATTGAGGAGGTAAAATATAAATATAAATAGGAAACAGAAGAGAGATGTCCAGTGATCACCCATTTTCGGCCCACAATCGATCATGGAAAACCCAGTCATATGAGTCGAGTCCATGCATGCTACGATCACGGTATGAATTTGAAGGCAAAATATTTTTATGCAGATCTTAGATTAGGTCTTTCCCTGTCCATAATGCTTAATTGAGGAGGTAAAATAGAAATATAAATAGGAAACAGAAGAGAAATGTACAGTGATCACCCATTTTCGGCCCACAATCTTTTTCATGGAAATCCCAGTCATATGAGTTGAGTCCATGCATGCTACGATCACGGTATGAATTTGAAGGCAAAATATTTTTGTGCAGATCTTAGATCTGGTCTTTCCCTGTCCATAATGCTAAATTGAGGAGGTAAATTAGAAATATAAATAGGAAACAGAAGAGAAATGTACAGTGATCACCAATTTTCGGCCCACAATCTTTTTCATGGAAATCCCAGTCATATGATTCGAATCCATGTATGCTACGATCACGGTATGAATTTGAAGGCAAAATATTTTTGTGCAGATCTTAGATTAGGTCTTTCCCTGTCCATAATGCTAAATTGAAGAGGTAAAATAGAAATATAAATAGGAAACAGAGGAGAAATGTACAGTGATCACCCATTTTCTGCCCACAATCTTTTTCATGGAAATCCCAGTCATATGAGTCGAGTCCATGCATGCTACGATCACGGTATGATTTTGAAGGCAAAATATTTTTTTGCAGATCTTAGATGAGGTCTTTCCCTGTCCATAATGCTAAATTGAGGAGGTAAAATATAAATATAAATAGGAAACAGAAGAGAAATGTACAGTGATCACCCATTTTATGCCCACAATCTTTTTCATGGAAATCCCAGTCATATGAGTCGAGTCCATGCATGCTACGATCACGGTATGAATTTAAAGGCAAAATATTTTTGTGCAGATCTTAGATTTGGTCTTTCCCTGTCCATAATGCTAAATTGAGGAGGTAAATTAGAAATATAAATAGGAAACAGAAGAGAAATGTACAGTGATCACCTATTTTCGGCCCACAATCTGTTTCATGGAAATCCCAGTCATAAGAGTCGAGTGCATGCATGCTACGATCACTGTATGAATTTGAAGGCAAAATATTTTTTTGCAGATCTTAGATTTGGTCTTTCCCTGTCCATAATGCTAAATTGAGGAGGTAAAATATAAATATAAATAGGAAACAGAAGAGAAATGTCCAGTGATCACCCATTTTCGGCCCACAATCGATCATGGAAATCCCAGTCATATGAGTCGAGTCCATGCATGCTACGATCACGGTATGAATTTGAAGGCAAAATATTTTTATGCAGATCTTAGATTAGGTCTTTCCCTGTCCATAATGCTTAATTGAGGAGGTAAAATAGAAATATAAATAGGAAACAGAAGAGAAATGTACAGTGATCACCCATTTTCGGCCCACATTCGATCATGGAAAACCCAGTCATATGAGTCGAGTCCATGCATGCTACGATCACGGTATGAATTTGAAGGCAAAATATTTTTATGCAGATCTTAGATTAGGTCTTTCCCTGTCCATAATGCTTAATTGAGGAGGTAAAATATAAATATAAATAGGAAACAGAAGAGAAATGTACAGTGATCACACATTTTCGGCCCACAAACTTTTTCATGGAAATCCCAGTCATATGAGTCGAGTCCATGTATGCTACGATCACGGTATGAATTTGAAGGCAAAATATTTTTGTGCAGATCTTAGATTAGGTCTTTCCCTGTCCATAATGCTAAATTGAGGAAGCACAATATAAATATAAATAGGAAACAGAAGAGAAATGTACAGTGATCACGCATTTTCGGCCCACAATCTTTTTCATGGAACTCCCAGTCATATGAGTCGAGTCCATGCATGCTACGATCACGGTATGAATTTGAAGGCAAAATATTTTTGTGCAGATCTTAGATTATGTCATACCCTGTCCATAATGCTAAATTGAGGAAGCAAAATAGAAATATAAATAGGAAACAGAAGAAAAATGTACAGTGATCATCCATTTTCGGCCACAATCTTTTTCATGGAAATCCCAGTCATATGAGTCGAGTCCATGCATGCTACGATCACGGTATGAATTTGAAGGCTAAATATTTTTGTGCAGAGCTTAGATTAGGTCTTTCCCTGTCCATAATGCTAAATTGAGGAGGTGAAATATAAATATAAATAGGAAACAGAAGAGAGATGTCCAGTGATCACCCATTTTCGGCCCACAATCGATCATGGAAATCCCAGTCATATGAGTCGAGTCCATGCATGCTACGATCACGGTATGAATTTGAAGGCAAAATATTTTTATGCAGATCTTAGATTAGGTCTTTCCCTGTCCATAATGCTTAATTGAGGAGGTAAAATAGAAATATAAATAGGAAACAGAAGAGAAATGTACAGTGATCACCCATTTTCGGCCCACAATATTTTCCATGGAAATCCCAGTCATATGAGTCGAGTCCATGCATGCTACGATCACGGTATAAATTTGAAGGCAAAATATTTTTGTGCAGATCTCAGATTAGGTTTTTCCTTTCCATAATGCTAAATTGAGGAGGTAAAATATAAATATAAATAGGAAACAGAAGAGAAATGTACAGTGATCACCCATTTTCGGCCCACAGGCTTTTTCATGGAAATCCCAGTCATATGAGTCGAGTCCATGCACGCTACGATCACGGTGTGAATTTGAAGGCAAAATATTTTTGTGCAGATCTTAGATTAGGTCTTTCCCTGTCCATAATGCTAAATTGAGGAGGTAAAATATAAATATAAATAGGAAACAGAAGAGAAATGTACAGTGATCACCGATTTTCTGCCCACAATGATTTTCATGGAAATCCCAGTCATATGAGTCGAGTCCATGCATGCTACGTTCACGGTATTATTTTGAAGGCAAAATATTTTTTTGCAGATCTTAGATGAGGCCTTTCACTGTCCATAATGCTAAATTGAGGAGGTAAAATAGAAATATAAAAAGGAAACAGAAGAGAAATGTACAGTGATCACCCATTTTCTTCCCACAATATTTTCATGGAAATCCCAGTCATATGAGTCGAGTCCATGCATGCTACGTTCACGGTATGAATTTGAAGGCAAAATATTTTTGTGCAGATCTCAGATGAGATCTTTCCCTGTCCATAATGCTAAATTGAGGAGGTAAAATATAAATATAAATAAGAAACAGATGAGAAATGTACAGTGATAACCCATTTTCGGCCCACAGTCTTTTTCATGGAAATCCCAGTCATATGAGTCGCGTCCATGCACGCTACGATCACGGTATGAATTTGACGGCAAAATATTTTTGTGCAGATCTTAGATTAGGTCTTTCCCTGTCCATAATGCTGAATTGAGGAGGTAAAATAGACATATAAATAGGAAACAGAAGAGAAATGTACAGTGATCACCCATTTTCTGCCCACTATCTTTTTCATGGAAATCCCAGTCATATGAGTTGATTCCATGCATGCTACGATCACGGTATGATTTTGAAGGCAAAATATTTTTTTGCAGATTTTAGATGAAGTCTTTCCCTGTCCATAATGCTAAATTGAGGAGGTAAAATATAAATATAAATAGGAAACAGAAGAGAAATGTACAGTGATCACCCATTTTCTGCCCACAATGTTTTTCATGGAAATCCCAGTCATATGAGTCGAGTCCATGCATGCTACGATCACGGTATGAATTTGAAGGCAAAATATATTTGTGCAGATTTTAGATTAGGTCTTTCCCTGCCCATAATGCTAAATTGAGGAGGTAAAATAGAAATATAAATAGGAAACAGAAGAGAAATGTCCAGTGATCACCTATTTTTGGCACACAATCTTTTTCATGGAAATCCCAGTCATATGAGTCGAGTCCATGCATGCTACGATCACGGTATGAATTAGAAGGAAAAATATTTTTGTGCAGATTTTAGATTAGGTCTTTCCCTGTCCATAATAGTAAATTGAGGAGGTAAAATATAAATATAAATAGGAAACAGAAGAGAAATGTACAGTGATCACCCATTTTCGGCCCACAATGTTTTTCATGGAAATCCCAGTCATATGAGTCGAGTCCATGTATGCTACGATCACGGTATGAATTTTAAGGCAAAATATTTTTGTGCAGATCTTAGATTAGGTCTTTCCCTGTCGATAATGCTAAATTGAGGAAGCAAAATATAAATATAAATAGGAAACAGAAGAGAAATGTACAGTGATCACCCATTTTAAGCCCACAATCTTTTTCATGGAAATCCCAGTCATATGAGTCGAGTCCATGCATGCTACGATCACGGTATGAATTTGAAGGCAAAATATTTTTATTCAGATCTTAGATTATGTCATTCACTCTCCATAATGCTAAATTGAGGAAGCAAAATAGAAATATAAATAGGAAACAGAAGAAAAATGTACAGTGCTCACCCATTTTCGGCCCACAATCTTTTTCATGGAAATCCCAGTCATATGAGTCGAGTCTATGCATGCTACGATCACGGTATGAATTTGAAGGCAAAATATTTTTGTGCAGAGCTTAGATTAGGTCTTTCCCTGTCCATAATGCTAAATTGAGGAGGTAAAATATAAATATAAATAGGAAACAGAAGAGAGATGTCCAGTGATCACCCATTTTCGGCCCACAATCGATCATGGAAATCCCAGTCATATGAGTCGAGTCCATGCATGCTACGATCACGGTATGAATTTGAAGGAAAAATATTTTTATGCAGATCTTAGATTAGGTCTTTCCCTGTCCATAATGCTTAATTGAGGAGGTAAAATAGAAATATAAATAGGAAACAGAAGAGAAATGTCCAGTGATCACCTATTTTTGGCACACAATCTTTTTCATGGAAATCCCAGTCATATGAGTCGAGTCCATGCATGCTACGATCACGGTATGAATTAGAAGGAAAAATATTTTTGTGCAGATTTTAGATTAGGTCTTTCCCTGTCCATAATAGTAAATTGAGGAGGTAAAATATAAATATAAATAGGAAACAGAAGAGAAATGTACAGTGATCACCCATTTTCGGCCCACAATCTTTTTCATGGAAATCCCAGTCATATGAGTCGAGTCCATGCATGCTACGCTGACGGTATGAATTTGAAGGCAAAATATTTTTGTGCAGAGCTTAGATTAGGTCTTTCCCTGTCCATAATGCTAAATTGAGGAGGTAAAATAGAAATATAAATAGGAAACAGAAGAGAGATGTCCAGTGATCACCCATTTTCGGCCCACAATCGATCATGGAAATCCCAGTCATATGAGTCGAGTCCATGCATGCTACGATCACGGTATGAATTTGAAGGAAAAATATTTTTATGCAGATCTTAGATTAGGTCTTTCCCTGTCCATAATGCTTAATTGAGGAGGTAAAATAGAAATATAAATAGGAAACAGAAGAGAAATGTACAGTGATCACCCATTTTCGGCCCACAATCTTTTTCATGGAAATCACAGTCATATGAGTCGAGTCCATGCATGCTACGATCACGGTATGAATTTGAAGGCAAAATATTTTTGTGCAGATCTTAGATTTGGTCTTTCCCTGTCCATAATGCTAAATTGAGGAGGTAAATTAGAAATATAAATAGGAAACAGAAGAGAAATGTACAGTGATCACCTATTTTCGGCCCACAATCTGTTTCATGGAAATCCCAGTCATAAGAGTCGAGTGCATGCATGCTACGATCACTGTATGAATTTGAAGGCAAAATATTTTTTTGCAGATCTTAGATTTGATCTTTCCCTGTCCATAATGATAAATTGAGGAGGTAAAATAGAAATATAAATAGGAAACAGAAGAGAAATGTACAGTGATCACCCATTTTCGGCCCACAATCTTTTTCATGGAAATCCCAGTCATATGATTCGAATCCATGCATGCTACGATCACGGTATGAATTTGAAGGCAAAATATTTTTATTCAGATCTTAGATTATGTCATTCCCTGTCCATAATGCTAAATTGAGGAAGCAAAATAGAAATATAAATAGGAAACAGAAGAGAAATGTACAGTGATCACCCATTTTCTGCCCACTATCTTTTTCATGGAAATCCCAGTCATATGAGTTGATTCCATGCATGCTACGATCACGGTATGAATTTGAAGGCAAAATATTTTTTTGCAGATTTTAGATTAGGTCTTTCCCTGCCCATAATGCTAAATTGAGGCGGTAAAATAGAAATATAAATAGGAAACAGAAGAGAAATGTCCAGTGATCACCAATTTTTGGCCCACAATCTTTTTCATGGAAATCCCAGTCATATGAGTCGAGTCCATGCATGCTACGATCACGGTATGAATTAGAAGGAAAAATATTTTTGTGCAGATTTTAGATTAGGTCTTTCACTGTCCATAATAGTAAATTGAGGAGGTAAAATATAAATATAAATAGGAAACAGAAGAGAAATGTACAGTGATCACCCATTTTCAGCCCACAATCTTTTTCATGGAAATCCCAGTCATATGAGTCGAGTCCATGTATGCTACGATCACGGTATGAATTTGAAGGCAAAATATTTTTGTGCAGATCTTAGATTAGGTCTTTCCCTGTCCATAATGCTAAATTGAGGAAGCAAAATATAAATATAAATAAGAAACAGAAGAGAAATGTACAGTGATCACCCATTTTAAGCCCACAATCTTTTTCATGGAAATCCCAGTCATATGAGTCGAGTCCATGCATGCTACGATCACGGTATGAATTTGAAGGCAAAATATTTTTATTCAGATCTTAGATTATGTCATTCCCTCTCCATAATGCTAAATTGAGGAAGCAAAATAGAAATATAAATAGGAAACAGAAGAAAAATGTACAGTGATCACCCATTTTCGGCCCACAATCTTTCTCATGGAAATCCCAGTCATATGAGTCGACTCCATGCATGCTACGATCACGGTATGAATTTGAAAGCAAAATATTTTTGAGCAGAGCTTACATTAGGTCTTTCCCTTTCCATAATGCTAAATTGAGGAGGTAAAATAGAAATATAAATAGGAAACAGAAGAGAGATGTCCAGTGATCACCCATTTTCGGCCCACAATCGATCATGGAAATCCCAGTCATATGAGTCGAGACCATGCATGCTACGATCACGGTATGAATTTGAAGGCAAAATATTTTTATGCAGATCTTATATTAGGTCTTTCCCTGTCCATAATGCTTAATTGAGGAGGTAAAATATAAATATAAAGAGGAAACAGAAGAGAAATGTACAGTGATCACCCATTTTCGGCCCACAATCTTTTTCATGGAAATCCCCGTCATATGAGTCGAGTCCATGCATGCTACGATCACGGTATGAATTTGAAGGCAAAATATTTTTGTGCAGATCTTAGATTAGGTCTTTCCCTGCCCATAATGCTAAATTGAGGAGGTAACATAGAAATATAAATAGAAAACAGAAGAGACATGTCCAGTGATCACCCATTTTCCGCCCACAATCTTTTTCATGGAAATCCCAGTCATATGTGTCGCGTCCATGCATGCTACGATCACGGTATGATTTTGAAGGCAAAATATTTTTTTGCAGATCTTAGATTAGGTCTTTCCCTGTCCATAATGCTAAATTGAGGAGGTAAAATATAAATATAAATAGGAAACAGAAGAGAAATGTACAGTGATCACCCATTTTCGGCCCACAATCTTTTTCATGGAAATCCCAGTCATATGAGTCGAGTCCATGCATGCTACGTTCACGGTATTATTTTGAAGGCAAAATATTTTTTTGCAGATCTTAGATGAGGCCTTTCACTGTCCATAATGCTAAATTGAGGAGGTAAAATAGAAATATAAAAAGGAAACAGAAGAGAAATGTACAGTGATCACCCATTTTCTTCCCACAATATTTTCATGGAAATCCCAGTCATATGAGTCGAGTCCATGCATGCTACGTTCACGGTATGAATTTGAAGGCAAAATATTTTTGTGCAGATCTCAGATGAGATCTTTCCCTGTCCATAATGCTAAATTGAGGAGGTAAAATATAAATATAAATAAGAAACAGATGAGAAATGTACAGTGATAACCCATTTTCGGCCCACAGTCTTTTTCATGGAAATCCCAGTCATATGAGTCGCGTCCATGCACGCTACGATCACGGTATGAATTTGACGGCAAAATATTTTTGTGCAGATCTTAGATTAGGTCTTTCCCTGTCCATAATGCTGAATTGAGGAGGTAAAATAGACATATAAATAGGAAACAGAAGAGAAATGTACAGTGATCACCCATTTTCTGCCCACTATCTTTTTCATGGAAATCCCAGTCATATGAGTTGATTCCATGCATGCTACGATCACGGTATGATTTTGAAGGCAAAATATTTTTTTGCAGATTTTAGATGAAGTCTTTCCCTGTCCATAATGCTAAATTGAGGAGGTAAAATATAAATATAAATAGGAAACAGAAGAGAAATGTACAGTGATCACCCATTTTCTGCCCACAATGTTTTTCATGGAAATCCCAGTCATATGAGTCGAGTGCATGCATGCTACGATCACGGTATGAATTTGAAGGCAAAATACATTTGTGCAGATTTTAGATTAGGTCTTTCCCTGCCCATAATGCTAAATTGAGGAGGTAAAATAGAAATATAAATAGGAAACAGAAGAGAAATGTCCAGTGATCACCTATTTTTGGCACACAATCTTTTTCATGGAAATCCCAGTCATATGAGTCGAGTCCATGCATGCTACGATCACGGTATGAATTAGAAGGAAAAATATTTTTGTGCAGATTTTAGATTAGGTCTTTCCCTGTCCATAATAGTAAATTGAGGAGGTAAAATATAAATATAAATAGGAAACAGAAGAGAAATGTACAGTGATCACCCATTTTCGGCCCACAATGTTTTTCATGGAAATCCCAGTCATATGAGTCGAGTCCATGTATGCTACGATCACGGTATGAATTTTAAGGCAAAATATTTTTGTGCAGATCTTAGATTAGGTCTTTCCCTGTCGATAATGCTAAATTGAGGAAGCAAAATATAAATATAAATAGGAAACAGAAGAGAAATGTACAGTGATCACCCATTTTAAGCCCACAATCTTTTTCATGGAAATCCCAGTCATATGAGTCGAGTCCATGCATGCTACGATCACGGTATGAATTTGAAGGCAAAATATTTTTATTCAGATCTTAGATTATGTCATTCACTCTCCATAATGCTAAATTGAGGAAGCAAAATAGAAATATAAATAGGAAACAGAAGAAAAATGTACAGTGCTCACCCATTTTCGGCCCACAATCTTTTTCATGGAAATCCCAGTCATATGAGTCGAGTCTATGCATGCTACGATCACGGTATGAATTTGAAGGCAAAATATTTTTGTGCAGAGCTTAGATTAGGTCTTTCCCTGTCCATAATGCTAAATTGAGGAGGTAAAATATAAATATAAATAGGAAACAGAAGAGAGATGTCCAGTGATCACCCATTTTCGGCCCACAATCGATCATGGAAATCCCAGTCATATGAGTCGAGTCCATGCATGCTACGATCACGGTATGAATTTGAAGGAAAAATATTTTTATGCAGATCTTAGATTAGGTCTTTCCCTGTCCATAATGCTTAATTGAGGAGGTAAAATAGAAATATAAATAGGAAACAGAAGAGAAATGTCCAGTGATCACCTATTTTTGGCACACAATCTTTTTCATGGAAATCCCAGTCATATGAGTCGAGTCCATGCATGCTACGATCACGGTATGAATTAGAAGGAAAAATATTTTTGTGCAGATTTTAGATTATGTCTTTCCCTGTCCATAATAGTAAATTGAGGAGGTAAAATATAAATATAAATAGGAAACAGAAGAGAAATGTACAGTGATCACCCATTTTCGGCCCACAATCTTTTTCATGGAAATCCCAGTCATATGAGTCGAGTCTATGCATGCTACGATCACGGTATGAATTTGAAGGCAAAATATTTTTGTGCAGAGCTTAGATTAGGTCTTTCCCTGTCCATAATGCTAAATTGAGGAGGTAAAATAGAAATATAAAAAGGAAACAGAAGAGAGATGTCCAGTGATCACCCATTTTCGGCCCACAATCGATCATGGAAATCCCAGTCATATGAGTCGAGTCCATGCATGCTACGATCACGGTATGAATTTGAAGGAAAAATATTTTTATGCAGATCTTAGATTAGGTCTTTCCCTGTCCATAATGCTTAATTGAGGAGGTAAAATAGAAATATAAATAGGAAACAGAAGAGAAATGTACAGTGATCACCCATTTTCGGCCCACAATCTTTTTCATGGAAATCACAGTCATATGTGTCGAGTCCATGCATGCTACGATCACGGTATGAATTTGAAGGCAAAATATTTTTGTGCAGATCTTAGATTTGGTCTTTCCCTGTCCATAATGCTAAATTGAGGAGGTAAATTAGAAATATAAATAGGAAACAGAAGAGAAATGTACAGTGATCACCTATTTTCGGCCCACAATCTGTTTCATGGAAATCCCAGTCATAAGAGTCGAGTGCATGCATGCTACGATCACTGTATGAATTTGAAGGCAAAATATTTTTTTGCAGATCTTAGATTTGATCTTTCCCTGTCCATAATGCTAAATTGAGGAGGTAAAATAGAAATATAAATAGGAAACAGAAGAGAAATGTACAGTGATCACCCATTTTCGGCCCACAATCTTTTTCATGGAAATCCCAGTCATATGATTCGAATCCATGCATGCTACGATCACGGTATGAATTTGAAGGCAAAATATTTTTATTCAGATCTTAGATTATGTCATTCCCTGTCCATAATGCTAAATTGAGGAAGCAAAATAGAAATATAAATAGGAAACAGAAGAGAAATGTACAGTGATCACCCATTTTCTACCCACCATCTTTTTCATGGAAATCCCAGTCATATGAGTTGATTCCATGCATGCTACGATCACGGTATGAATTTGAAGGCAAAATATTTTTTTGCAGATTTTAGATTAGGTCTTTCCCTGCCCATAATGCTAAATTGAGGCGGTAAAATAGAAATATAAATAGGAAACAGAAGAGAAATGTCCAGTGATCACCAATTTTTGGCCCACAATCTTTTTCATGGAAATCCCAGTCATATGAGTCGAGTCCATGCATGCTACGATCACGGTATGAATTAGAAGGAAAAATATTTTTGTGCAGATTTTAGATTAGGTCTTTCACTGTCCATAATAGTAAATTGAGGAGGTAAAATATAAATATAAATAGGAAACAGAAGAGAAATGTACAGTGATCACCCATTTTCAGCCCACAATCTTTTTCATGGAAATCCCAGTCATATGAGTCGAGTCCATGTATGCTACGATCACGGTATGAATTTGAAGGCAAAATATTTTTGTGCAGATCTTAGATTAGGTCTTTCCCTGTCCATAATGCTAAATTGAGGAAGCAAAATATAAATATAAATAAGAAACAGAAGAGAAATGTACAGTGATCACCCATTTTAAGCCCACAATCTTTTTCATGGAAATCCCAGTCATATGAGTCGAGTCCATGCATGCTACGATCACGGTATGAATTTGAAGGCAAAATATTTTTATTCAGATCTTAGATTATGTCATTCCCTCTCCATAATGCTAAATTGAGGAAGCAAAATAGAAATATAAATAGGAAACAGAAGAAAAATGTACAGTAATCACCCATTTTCGGCCCACAATCTTTCTCATGGAAATCCCAGTCATATGAGTCGACTCCATGCATGCTACGATCACGGTATGAATTTGAAAGCAAAATATTTTTGAGCAGAGCTTACATTAGGTCTTTCCCTTTCCATAATGCTAAATTGAGGAGGTAAAATAGAAATATAAATAGGAAACAGAAGAGAGATGTCCAGTGATCACCCATTTTCGGCCCACAATCGATCATGGAAATCCCAGTCATATGAGTCGAGTCCATGCATGCTACGATCACGGTATGAATTTGAAGGCAAAATATTTTTATGCAGATCTTATATTAGGTCTTTCCCTGTCCATAATGCTTAATTGAGGAGGTAAAATATAAATATAAAGAGGAAACAGAAGAGAAATGTACAGTGATCACCCATTTTCGGCCCACAATCTTTTTCATGGAAATCCCCGTCATATGAGTCGAGTCCATGCATGCTACGATCACGGTATGAATTTGAAGGCAAAATATTTTTGTGCAGATCTTAGATTAGGTCTTTCCCTGCCCATAATGCTAAATTGAGGAGGTAACATAGAAATATAAATAGAAAACAGAAGAGACATGTCCAGTGATCACCCATTTTCCGCCCACAATCTTTTTCATGGAAATCCCAGTCATATGTGTCGCGTCCATGCATGCTACGATCACGGTATGATTTTGAAGGCAAAATATTTTTTTGCAGATCTTAGATTAGGTCTTTCCCTGTCCATAATGCTAAATTGAGGAGGTAAAATATAAATATAAATAGGAAACAGAAGAGAAATGTACAGTGATCACCCATTTTCGGCCCACAATCTTTTTCATGGAAATCCCAGTCATATGAGTCGAGTCCATGCATGCTACGATCACGGTATGAATTTGAAGGCTAAATATTTTTGTGCAGATCTTAGATTAGGTCTTTCCCTGTCCATAATGCTAAATTGAGGAGGTAAAATATAAATATAAATAGGAAACAGAAGAGAAATGTACAGTGATCACCCATTTTATGCCCACAATCTTTTTCATGGAAATCCCAGTCATATGAGTCGAGTCCATGCATGCTACGATCACGGTATGATTTTGAAGGCAAAATATTTTTTTGCAGGTCTTAGATGAGATCTTTCCCTGTCCATAATGCTAAATTGAGGAGGTAAAATATAAATATAAATAGGAAACAGAAGAGAAATGTACAGTGATCACCCATTTTATGCCCACAATCTTTTTCATGGAAATCCCAGTCATATGAGTCGAGTCCATGCATGCTACGATCACGGTATAAATTTGAAGGCAAAATATTTTTGTGCAGATCTCAGATTAGGTTTTTCCTTTCCATAATGCTAAATTGAGGAGGTAAAATATGAATATAAATAGGAAACAGAAGAGAAATGTACAGTGATCACCCATTTTCGGCCCACAGACTTTTTCATGGAAATCCCAGTCATATGAGTCGAGTCCATGCACGCTACGATCACGGTATGAATTTGAAGGCAAAATATTTTTGTGCAGATATTAGATTAGGTCTTTCCCTGTCCATAATGCTAAATTGAGGAGGTAAAATAGAAATATAAATAGGAAACAGAAGAGAAATGTACAGTGATCACCCATTTTCGGCCCACTATCTTTTTCATGAAAATCCCAGACATATGAGTTGATTCCATGCATGGTACGATCACGGCATGATTTTGAAGGCAAAATATTTTTTTGCAGATCTTAGATGAGGTCGTTCCCTGTCCATAATGCTAAATTGAGGAGGTAAAATATAAATATAAATAGGAAACAGAAGAGAAATGTACAGTGATCACCGATTTTCTGCCCACAATGTTTTTCATGGAAATCCCAGTCATATGAGTCGAGTCTATGCTTGCTACGATCACGGTATGAATTTGAAGGCAAAATATTTTTGTGCAGATATTAGATTTGGTCTTTCCCTGTCCTTAATGCTAAATTGAGGAGGTAAATTAGAAATATAAATAGGAAACAGAAGAGAAATGTACAGTGATCACCTATTTTCGGCCCACAATCTGTTTCATGGAAATCCCAGTCATAAGAGTCGAGTGCATGCATGCTACGATCACTGTATGAATTTGAAGGCAAAATATTTTTGTGCAGATTTTAGATTAGGTCTTTCCCTCCCCATAATGCTAAATTGAGGAGGTAAAATAGAAATATAAATAGAAAACAGAAGAGAAATGTCCAGTGATCACCCATTTTCCGCCCACTATCTTTTTCATGGAAATCCCAGTCATATGTGTCGCGTCCATGCATGCTACGTTCACGGTATGAATTTGAAGGCAAAATATTTTTTTGCAGATCTTAGATTAGGTCTTTCCCTGTCCATAATGCTAAATTGAGGAGGTAAAATAGAAATATAAATAGAAAACAGAAGAGAAATGTCCAGTGATCACCCATTTTCCGCCCACAATCTTTTTCATGGAAATCCCAGTCATATGTGTCGAGTCCATGCACGCTACGATCACGGTATGAATTTGAAGGCAAAATATTTTTGTGCAGATATTAGATTAGGTCTTTCCCTGTCCATAATGCTAAATTGAGGAGGTAAAATAGAAATATAAATAGGAAACAGAAGAGAAATGTACAGTGATCACCCATTTTCTGCCCAATATCTTTTTCATGGAAATCCCAGTCATATGAGTTGATTCCATGCATGCTACGATTACGGTATGATTTTGAAGGCAAAATATTTTTTTGCAGATCTTAGATGAGGTCTTTCCCTGTCCATAATGCTAAATTGAGGAGGTAAAATATAAATATAAATAGGAAACAGAAGAGAAATGTACAGTGATCACCGATTTTCTGCCCACAATGTTTTTCATGGAAATCCCAGTCATATGAGTCGAGTCCATGCATGCTACGATCACGGTATTATTTTGAAGGCAAAATATTTTTTTGCAAATTTTAGATGAGGCCTTTCACTGTCCATAATGCTAAATTGAGGAGGTAAAATAGAAATATAAAAAGGAAACAGAAGAGAAATGTACAGTGATCACCCATTTTCTGCCCACAATCTTTTTCATGGAAATCCCAGTCATATGAGTCGAGTCCATGCATGCTACGATCACGGTATGAATTTGAAGGCAAAATATTTTTGTGCAGATCTCAGATTAGGTCTTTCCCTGTCCATAATGCTAAATTGAGGAGGTAAAATATAAATATAAATAGGAAACAGATGAGAAATGTACAGTGATAACCCATTTTCGGCCCACAGTCTTTTTCATGGAAATCCCAGTCATATGAGTCGAGTCCATGCACGCTACGATCACGGTATGAATTTGACGGCAAAATATTTTTGTGCAGATCTTAGATTACGTCTTTCCCTGTCCATAATGCTGAATTGAGGAGGTAAAATAGAAATATAAATAGGAAACAGAAGGGAAATGTACAGTGATCACCCATTTTCTGCCCACTATCTTTTTCATGGAAATCCCAGTCATATAAGTTGATTCCATGCATGCTACGATCACCGTATGATTTTGAAGGCAAAATATTTTTTTGCAGATCTTAGATGAGGTCTTTCCCTGTCCATAATGCTAAATTGAGGAGGTAAAATATAAATATAAATAGGAAACAGAAGAGAAATGTACAGTGATCACCGATTTTCTGCCCAGAATGTTTTTCATGGAAATCCCAGTCATATGAGTCGAGTCCATGCATGCTACGATCACGGTATGAATTTGAAGGCTAAATATTTGTGTGCAGATCTTAGATTAGATCTTTCCCTGTCCATAATGCTAAATTGAGGAGGTAAAATATAAATATAAATAGGAAACAGAAGAGAAATGTACAGTGATCACCCATTTTCGGCCCACTATCTTTTTCATGAAAATCCCAGACATATGAGTTGATTCCATGCATGGTACGATCACGGCATGATTTTGAAGGCAAAATATTTTTTTGCAGATCTTAGATGAGGTCGTTCCCTGTCCATAATGCTAAATTGAGGAGGTAAAATATAAATATAAATAGGAAACAGAAGAGAAATGTACAGTGATCACCGATTTTCTGCCCACAATGTTTTTCATGGAAATCCCAGTCATATGAGTCGAGTCTATGCTTGCTACGATCACGGTATGGATTTGAAGGCAAAATATTTTTGTGCAGATATTAGATTTGGTCTTTCCCTGTCCTTAATGCTAAATTGAGGAGGTAAATTAGAAATATAAATAGGAAACAGAAGAGAAATGTACAGTGATCACCTATTTTCGGCCCACAATCTGTTTCATGGAAATCCCAGTCATAAGAGTCGAGTGCATGCATGCTACGATCACTGTATGAATTTGAAGGCAAAATATTTTTGTGCAGATTTTAGATTAGGTCTTTCCCTCCCCATAATGCTAAATTGAGGAGGTAAAATAGAAATATAAATAGAAAACAGAAGAGAAATGTCCAGTGATCACCCATTTTCCGCCCACTATCTTTTTCATGGAAATCCCAGTCATATGTGTCGCGTCCATGCATGCTACGTTCACGGTATGAATTTGAAGGCAAAATATTTTTTTGCAGATCTTAGATTAGGTCTTTCCCTGTCCATAATGCTAAATTGAGGAGGTAAAATAGAAATATAAATAGAAAACAGAAGAGAAATGTCCAGTGATCACCCATTTTCCGCCCACAATCTTTTTCATGGAAATCCCAGTCATATGTGTCGAGTCCATGCACGCTACGATCACGGTATGAATTTGAAGGCAAAATATTTTTGTGCAGATATTAGATTAGGTCTTTCCCTGTCCATAATGCTAAATTGAGGAGGTAAAATAGAAATATAAATAGGAAACAGAAGAGAAATGTACAGTGATCACCCATTTTCTGCCCAATATCTTTTTCATGGAAATCCCAGTCATATGAGTTGATTCCATGCATGCTACGATTACGGTATGATTTTGAAGGCAAAATATTTTTTTGCAGATCTTAGATGAGGTCTTTCCCTGTCCATAATGCTAAATTGAGGAGGTAAAATATAAATATAAATAGGAAACAGAAGAGAAATGTACAGTGATCACCGATTTTCTGCCCACAATGTTTTTCATGGAAATCCCAGTCATATGAGTCGAGTCCATGCATGCTACGATCACGGTATTATTTTGAAGGCAAAATATTTTTTTGCAAATTTTAGATGAGGCCTTTCACTGTCCATAATGCTAAATTGAGGAGGTAAAATAGAAATATAAAAAGGAAACAGAAGAGAAATGTACAGTGATCACCCATTTTCTGCCCACAATCTTTTTCATGGAAATCCCAGTCATATGAGTCGAGTCCATGCATGCTACGATCACGGTATGAATTTGAAGGCAAAATATTTTTGTGCAGATCTCAGATTAGGTCTTTCCCTGTCCATAATGCTAAATTGAGGAGGTAAAATATAAATATAAATAGGAAACAGATGAGAAATGTACAGTGATAACCCATTTTCGGCCCACAGTCTTTTTCATGGAAATCCCAGTCATATGAGTCGAGTCCATGCACGCTACGATCACGGTATGAATTTGACGGCAAAATATTTTTGTGCAGATCTTAGATTACGTCTTTCCCTGTCCATAATGCTGAATTGAGGAGGTAAAATAGAAATATAAATAGGAAACAGAAGGGAAATGTACAGTGATCACCCATTTTCTGCCCACTATCTTTTTCATGGAAATCCCAGTCATATAAGTTGATTCCATGCATGCTACGATCACCGTATGATTTTGAAGGCAAAATATTTTTTTGCAGATCTTTGATTAGGTCTTTCCCTGTCCATAATGCTAAATTGAGGAGGTAAAATAGAAATATAAAGAGGAAACAGAAGAGAAATGTACAGTGATCACCCATTTTCGGCCCACAATCTTTTTCATGGAAATCCCATTCATATGAGTCGAGTCCATGCATGCTACGATGACGGTATGAATTTGAAGACAAAACATTTTTGTGCAGATCTTAGATTAGGTCTTTCCCTGTCCATAATGCTAAATTGAGGAGGTAAAATAGAAATATAAAGAGGAAACAGAAGAGAAATGTACAGTGATCACCCATTTTCGGCCGACAATCTTTTTCATGGAAATCCCATTCATATGAGTCGAGTCCATGCATGCTACGATGACGGTATGAATTTGAAGGCTAAATATTTTTGTGCAGATCTTAGATTAGGTCTTTCCCTGTCCATAATGCTAAATTGAGGAGGTAAAATATAAATATAAATAGGAAACAGAAGAGAAATGTACAGTGATCACCGATTTTCTGCCCACAATCTTTTTCATGGAAATCCCTGTCATATGAGTCGAGTCCATGCATGCTACGATGACGGTATGAATTTGAAGGCAATATATTTTTGTGCAGATCTTAGCTTAGGTCTTTCCCTGTCCATAATATTAAATTCAGAAGGTAAAATAGAAATATCAATAGCAAACAGAAGAGAAATGTACAGTGATCAACCATTTTCGTCCCACAATCTTTTTCATGGAAATCCCATTCATATGAGTCGAGTCCATGCATGCTACGATGACGGTATGAATTTGAAGGCTAAATATTTTTGTGCGGATCTTAGATTAGGTTTTTCCCTGTCCATAATGCTAAATTGAGGAGGTAAAATAGAAATATAAATAGGAAACAGAAGAGAAATGTACAGTGATCACCCATTTTCGGCCCAATATCTTTTTCATGGAAATCCCATTCATATCAGTCGAGTCCATGCATGCTACGATCACGGTATGAATTTGAAGGCTAAGTATTTTTGTGCAGATCTTAGATTAGGTCTTTCCCTGTCCATAATGCTAAATTGAGGGGGTAAAATAGAAATATAAATAGGAAACAGAAGAGAAATGTACAGTGATCACCCATTATCGGCCCACAATCTTTTTCATGGCAATCCCAGTCATATGAGTCGAGTCCATGCATGCTACGATGACGGTATGAATTTGAAGGCTAAATATTTATGTGCAGATCTTAGATTAGGTCTTTCCCTGTCCATAATGCTAAATTGAGGAGGTAAAATAGAAATAAAAATAGGAAACAGAAGAGAAATGTACAGTGATGACCCATTTTCGGCCGACAAACTTTTTCATTTAAATCCCAGTCATATGAGTCGAGTCCATGCATGCTACGATCACGGTATGAATTTGAAGGCAAAATATTTTTGTGCAGATCTTTGATTAGGTCTTTCCCTGTCCATAATGCTAAATTGAGGAGGTAAAATAGAAATATAAAGAGGAAACAGAAGAGAAATGTACAGTGATCACCCATTTTCGGCCCACAAGCTTTTTCATGGAAATCCCATTCATATGAGTCGAGTCCATGCATGCAACGATCACGGTATGAATTTGAAGGCAAAATATTTTTTTGCAGAGCTTAGAATAGGTCTTTCCCTGTCCATAATGCTAAATTGAGGAGGTAGAATAGAAATATAAATAGGAAACAAAAGAGAAATGTACAGTGATCACCCATTTTCGGCCCACAATTTTTTCATGGAAATCCCATTCATATGAGTCGAGTCCATGCATGCTACGATGACGGTATGAATTTGAAGGCTAAATATTTTTGTGCAGTTCTTAGATTAGGTCTTTCACTGTCCATAACGCTAAATTGAGGAGGTAAAATAAAAATATAAATAGGAAACAGAAGAGAAATGTACAGTGATCACCCATTTTCGGCCCACAATCTTTTTCATGGAAATCCCATTCATATGAGTCGAGTCCATGCATGCTACGATGACGGTATGAATTAGAAGGCTAAATATTTTTGTACAGATCTTAGATTAGGTCTTTCACTGGCCATAATGCTAAATTGAGGAGGTAAAATATAAATATAAATAGGAAACAGTAGAGAAATGTCCAGTGATCACTCATTTTCCGCCCACAATCTTTTTCATGGAAATCCCAGTCACATGAGTCGAGTCCATGCATGCTACGATCACGTTATGAATTTGAAGGCAAAATATTTTTGTGCAGATCTTACATTAAGTCTTCCCTGTCCATAATGCTAAATTGAGGAGGTAAAATAGAAATATAAATAGGACACAGAAGACAAATGTACAGTGATCACCCATTTTCGGCCCACAATATTTTTTATGGAAATCCCAGTCATATGAGTCGAGTCCATGCATGCTACGATGACGGTATGAATTTGAAGTCAAAATATTTTTGTGCAGATTTTTGATAAGGTCTTTCCCTGTCCATAATGCTAAATTGAGGAGGTAAAATATAAATATCAATAGGAAACAGAAGAGAAATGTACAGTGATCACCAATTTTTGTCCCAATATCTTTTTCATGGAAATCCCAGTCATATGAGTCGAGTCCATGCATGCTACGATGACGGTATGAATTTGAAGGCTAAATATTTTTGTGCAGATCTTAGATTAGGTCTTTGCCTGTCCATAATGCTAAATTGAGGAGGGAAAATAGAAATATAAATAGGAAACAGAAGAGAAATGTACAGTGATCACCCATTTTCATCCCACAATCTTTTTCATGGAAATCCCATTCATATGAGTCGAGTCCATGCATGCTACGATGACGGTATGAATTTGAAGGCAAAACATTTTTTTGCAGATCTTTGATTAGGTCTTTCCCTGTCCATAATGCTAAATTGAGGAGGTAAAATAGAAATATAAATAGGAAACAGAAGAGAAATGTACAGTGATCACCCATTTTCGGCCCAATATCTTTTTCATGGAAATCCCAGTCATATGAGTCGAGTCCATGCATGCTACGATGACGGTATGAATTTGAAGGCTAAATATTTATGTGCAGATCTTAGATTAGGTCTTTCCCTGTCCATAATGCTAAATTGAGGAGGTAAAATAGAAATATAAATAGGAAACGGAAGAGAAATGTACAGTGATCACCCATTTTCGGCCGACAATCTTTTTCATGGAAATCCCAGTCATATGAGTCGAGTCCATGCATGCTACAATCACGGTATGAATTTGAAGGCAAAATATTTTTGTGCAGATCTTTGATTAGGTCTTTCCCTGTCCATAATGCTAAATTGAGGAGGTAAAATAGAAATATAAATAGGAAACGGAAGAGAAATGTACAGTGATCACCCATTTTCGGCCGACAATCTTTTTCATGGAAATCCCAGTCATATGAGTCGAGTCCATGCATGCTACGATCACGGTATGAATTTGAAGGCAAAATATTTTTGTGCAGATCTTTGATTAGGTCTTTCCCTGTCCATAATGCTAAATTGAGGAGGTAAAATAGAAATATAAAGAGGAAACAGAAGAGAAATGTACAGTGATCACCCATTTTCGGCCGACAATCTTTTTCATGGAAATCCCATTCATATGAGTCGAGTCCATGCATGCTACGATGACGGTATGAATTTGAAGGCTAAATATTTTTGTGCAGATCTTAGATTAGGTCTTTCCCTGTCCATAATGCTAAATTGAGGAGGTAAAATATAAATATAAATAGGAAACAGAAGAGAAATGTACAGTGATCACCGATTTTCTGCCCACAATCTTTTTCATGGAAATCCCTGTCATATGAGTCGAGTCCATGCATGCTACGATGACGGTATGAATTTGAAGGCAATATATTTTTGTGCAGATCTTAGCTTAGGTCTTTCCCTGTCCATAATGTTAAATTCAGAAGGTAAAATAGAAATATCAATAGCAAACAGAAGAGAAATGTACAGTGATCAACCATTTTCGTCCCACAATCTTTTTCATGGAAATCCCATTCATATGAGTCGAGTCCATGCATGCTACGATGACGGTATGAATTTGAAGGCTAAATATTTTTGTGCGGATCTTAGATTAGGTTTTTCCCTGTCCATAATGCTAAATTGAGGAGGTAAAATAGAAATATAAATAGGAAACAGAAGAGAAATGTACAGTGATCACCCATTTTCGGCCCAATATCTTTTTCATGGAAATCCCATTCATATCAGTCGAGTCCATGCATGCTACGATCACGGTATGAATTTGAAGGCTAAGTATTTTTGTGCAGATCTTAGATTAGGTCTTTCCCTGTCCATAATGCTAAATTGAGGGGGTAAAATAGAAATATAAATAGGAAACAGAAGAGAAATGTACAGTGATCACCCATTATCGGCCCACAATCTTTTTCATGGCAATCCCAGTCATATGAGTCGAGTCCATGCATGCTACGATGACGGTATGAATTTGAAGGCTAAATATTTATGTGCAGATCTTAGATTAGGTCTTTCCCTGTCCATAATGCTAAATTGAGGAGGTAAAATAGAAATAAAAATAGGAAACAGAAGAGAAATGTACAGTGATGACCCATTTTCGGCCGACAAACTTTTTCATTTAAATCCCAGTCATATGAGTCGAGTCCATGCATGCTACGATCACGGTATGAATTTGAAGGCAAAATATTTTTGTGCAGATCTTTGATTAGGTCTTTCCCTGTCCATAATGCTAAATTGAGGAAGTAAAATAGAAATATAAAGAGGAAACAGAAGAGAAATGTACAGTGATCACCCATTTTCGGCCCACAAGCTTTTTCATGGAAATCCCATTCATATGAGTCGAGTCCATGCATGCAACGATCATGGTATGAATTTGAAGGCAAAATATTTTTTTGCAGAGCTTAGAATAGGTCTTTCACTGTCCATAATGCTAAATTGAGGAGGTAGAATAGAAATATAAATAGGAAACAAAAGAGAAATGTACAGTGATCACCCATTTTCGGCCCACAATTTTTTCATGGAAATCCCATTCATATGAGTCGAGTCCATGCATGCTACGATGACGGTATGAATTTGAAGGCTAAATATTTTTGTGCAGTTCTTAGATTAGGTCTTTCACTGTCCATAACGCTAAATTGAGGAGGTAAAATAAAAATATAAATAGGAAACAGAAGAGAAATGTACAGTGATCACCCATTTTCGGCCGACAAACTTTTTCATTTAAATCCCAGTCATATGAGTCGAGTCCATGCATGCTACGATCACGGTATGAATTTGAAGGCAAAATATTTTTGTGCAGATCTTTGATTAGGTCTTTCCCTGTCCATAATGCTAAATTGAGGAGGTAAAATAGAAATATAAAGAGGAAACAGAAGAGAAATGTACAGTGATCACCCATTTTCGGCCCACAAGCTTTTTCATGGAAATCCCATTCATATGAGTCGAGTCCATGCATGCAACGATCACGGTATGAATTTGAAGGCAAAATATTTTTTTGCAGAGCTTAGAATAGGTCTTTCCCTGTCCATAATGCTAAATTGAGGAGGTAGAATAGAAATATAAATAGGAAACAAAAGAGAAATGTACAGTGATCACCCATTTTCGGCCCACAATTTTTTCATGGAAATCCCATTCATATGAGTCGAGTCCATGCATGCTACGATGACGGTATGAATTTGAAGGCTAAATATTTTTGTGCAGTTCTTAGATTAGGTCTTTCACTGTCCATAACGCTAAATTGAGGAGGTAAAATAAAAATATAAATAGGAAACAGAAGAGAAATGTACAGTGATCACCCATTTTCGGCCCACAATCTTTTTCATGGAAACCCCATTCATATGAGTCGAGTCCATGCATGCTACGATGACGGTATGAATTTGAAGGCTAAATATTTTTGTGCAGATCTTAGATTAGGTCTTTCCTTGTTCATAATGCTAAATTGAGGAGGTAAAATATAAATATAAATAGGAAACAGAAGAGTAATGTACAGTGATCACCCATTTTCTGCCCACGATATTTTACATGGAAATCCCAGTCATATGAGTCGAGTCCATGCATTCTACGATCACGGTATGAATTTGAAGGCTAAATATTTTTGTGCAGATCTTAGATTAAGTCTTTCCCTGTCCATAATGCTAAATTGAAAAGGTAAAATAGAAATATAATAGGAAACAGAAGAGAAATGTACAGTGATCACCCATTTTCTGCCCACAATATTTTTCATGGAAATCCCAATCATATGACTCGAGTCCATGCATGCTATGGTGACGGTATGAATTTGAAGGCTAAATATTTTTGTGCAGATCTTAGATTAGGTCTTTCCCTGTCCATAATGCAAAATTGAGGATGTAAAATAGAAATAAAAATAGGAAACAGAAGACAAATGTACAGTGATGACCCATTTTCGGCCGACAATCTTTTTCATGGAAATCCCAGTCATATGAGTCGAGTCCATGCATGCTACGATCACGGTATGAATTTGAAGGCAAAATATTTTTGTGCAGATCTTTGATTAGGTCTTTCCCTGTCCATAATGCTAAATTGAGGAGGTAAAATAGAAATATAAAGAGGAAACAGAAGAGAAATGTACAGTGATCACCCATTTTCGGCCCACAAGCTTTTTCATGGAAATCCCAGTCATATGAGTCGAGTCCATGCATGCAACGATCACGGTATGAATTTGAAGGCAAAATATTTTTTGCAGAGCTTAGAATAGGTCTTTCCCTGTCCATAATGCTAAATTGAGGAGGTAAAATAGAAATATAAATAGGAAACAGAGGAGAACTGTACAGTGATCACCCATTTTCTGCCCACAACATTTTTCATGGAAATTCCAGTCATATGAGTCGAGTCCATGCATGCTACGATCACGGTATGAATTTGAAGGGTAAATATTTTTGTGCAGATCTTACATTAGGTCTTTCCCTGTCCATAATGCTAAATTGAGGAGGTAAAATAGAAATATAAATAGGAAACAGAAGAGAAATGTACAGTGATCACCCATTTTCGGCCCACAATATTTTTCATGGAAATCCCAGACATATGAGTCGAGTCCATGCATGCTACGATGACGGCATGAATTTGAAGGCTAAATATTTTTGTCCAGATCTTAGATTAGGTCTTTCCCTGTCCATAATACTAAATTGAGGAGGTAAAATAGAAATTTAAATAGGAAACAGAAGTGAAATGTACAGTGATTGCCCATTTTCGGCCCACAATCTTTTTCATGGAAATCCCATTCATATGAGTCGAGTCCATGCATGCTACGATGACGGTATGAATTTGAAGGCTAAATATTTTTGTGCAGATCTTAGATTAGGTCTTTCCCTGTCCATAATGCTAAATTGAGGAGGTAAAATATAAATATAAATAGGAAACAGAAGAGAAATGTACAGTGATCACCCATTTTCTGCCCACAATCTTTTTCATGGAAATCCCTGTCATATGAGTCGAGTCCACGCATGCTACGATCACGGTATGAATTTAAAGGCTACATATTTTTCTGCAGATCTTAGATTAGGTCTTTCCCTGTCCATAATGCTAAATTGAGGAGGTAAAATAGAAATATAAATAGGAAACAGAAGAGAAATGTACAGTGATCACCCATTTTCGGCCCACAATATTTTTCATGGAAATCCCATTCATATGAGTCGAGTCCATGCATGCTACGATGTCGGTATGTATTTGAAGGCTAAATATTTTTGTGCAGATCTTAGATTAGGTCTTTCCCTGTCCATAATGCTAAATTTAGGAGGTAAAATATAAATATAAATAGGAAACAGAAGAGAAATGTACAGTGATCACCCATTTTCGGCCCACAATCTTTTTCATGGAAATCCCATTCCTATGAGTCGAGTCCATGCATGCTACGATGACGGTATGAATTTGAAGGCTAAATATTTTTGTGCAGATCTTAGATTAGGTCTTTCCCTGTCCATAATGCTAAATTGAGGAGGTAAAATATAAATATAAATAGGAAACAGAAGAGAAATGTACAGTGATCACCCATTTTCTGCCCACAATATTTTACATGGAAATCCCATTCATATGAGTCGAGTCCATGCATGCTACGATGACGGTATGAATTTGAAGGCTAAATATTTTTGTGCAGATCTTAGATTAGGTCTTTCCCTGTCCATAATGCTAAATTGAGGAGGTAAAATAGAAATATAAATAGGAAACAGAAGAGAAATGTACAGTGATCACCCATTTTCTGCCCACAATCTTTTTCATGGAAATCCCAGTCATATGAGTCGAGTCCATGCATGCTACGATGACGGTATGAATTTGAAGGCAAAATATTTTCGTGCAGATTTTAGATTAGGTCTTTCCTTGTCCATAATGCTAAATTGAGGATGTAAAATATAAATATAAATAGGAAACAGAAGAGAAATGTACAGTGATCACCCATTTTCGGCCCACAATCTTTTTCATGGCAATCCCAGTCATATGAGTCGAGTCCATGCATGCTACGATGACGGTATGAATTAGAAGGCTAAATATTTTTGTGCAGATCTTAGATTAAGTCTTTCCCTGTCCATAATGCTAAATTGAGGAGGTAAAATAGAAATATAATAGGAAACAGAAGAGAAATGTACAGTGATCACCCATTTTCGGCCCACAATATTTTTCATGGAAATCCCAGTCATATGAGTCGAGTCCATGCATGCTACGATGACGGTATGAATTTGAAGGCTAAATATTTTTGTGCAGATCTTAGATTAGGTCTTTCCCTGTCCATAATACTAAATTGAGGAGGTAAAATAGAAATTTAAATAGGAAACCGAAGTGAAATGTACAGTGATCACCCATTTTCGGCCCACAATCTTTTTCATGGAAATCCCATTCATATGAGTCGAGTCCATGCATGCTACGATGACGGTATGAATTTGAAGGCTAAATATTTTTGTGCAGATCTTAGATTAGGTCTTTCCCTGTCCATAATGCTAAATTGAGGAGGTAAAATATAAATATAAATAGGAAACAGAAGAGAAATGTACAGTGATCACCCATTTTCGGCCCACAATCTTTTTCATGGAAATCCCTGTCATATGAGTCGAGTCCACGCATGCTACGATCACGGTATGAATTTGAAGGCTACATATTTTTCTGCAGATCTTAGATTAGGTCTTTCCCTGTCCATAATGCTAAATTGAGGAGGTAAAATAGAAATATAAATCGGAAACAGAAGAGAAATGTACAGTGATCACCCATTTTCGGCCCACAATATTTTTCATGGAAATCCCATTCATATGAGTCGAGTCCATGCATGCTACGATGTCGGTATGTATTTGAAGGCTAAATATTTTTGTGCAGATCTTAGATTAGGTCTTTCCCTGTCCATAATGCTAAATTTAGGAGGTAAAATAGAAATATAAATAGGAAACAGAAGAGAAATGTACAGTGATCACCCATTTTCGGCCCACAATCTTTTTCATGGAAATCCCATTCCTATGAGTCGAGTCCATGCATGCTACGATGACGGTATGAATTTGAAGGCTAAATATTTTTGTGCAGATCTTAGATTAGGTCTTTCCCTGTCCATAATGCTAAATTGAGGAGGTAAAATATAAATATAAATAGGAAACAGAAGAGAAATGTACAGTTATTACCCATTTTCTGCCCACAATATTTTACATGGAAATCCCATTCATATGAGTCGAGTCCATGCATGCTACGATGACGGTATGAATTTGAAGGCTAAATATTTTTGTGCAGATCTTAGATTAGGTCTTTCCCTGTCCATAATGCTAAATTGAGGAGGTAAAATATAAATATAAATAGGAAACAGAAGAGAAATGTACAGTGATCACCCATTTTCGGCCCACAATCTTTTTCATGGAAATCACATTCATATGAGTCGAGTCCATGCATGCTACGATGACGGTATGAATTTGAAGGCAAAATATTTTCGTGCAGATCTTAGATTAGGTCTTTCCTTGTCCATAATGCTAAATTGAGGATGTAAAATATAAATATAAATAGGAAACAGAAGAGAAATGTACAGTGATCACCCATTTTCGGCCCACAATCTTTTTCATGGCAATCCCAGTCATATGAGTCGAGTCCATGCATGCTACGATGACGGTATGAATTAGAAGGCTAAATATTTTTGTGCAGATCTTAGATTAAGTCTTTCCCTGTCCATAATGCTAAATTGAGGAGGTAAAATATAAATATAAATAGGAAACAGAAGAGAAATGTACAGTGATCACCCATTTTCGGCCCACAATCTTTTTCATGGAAATCCCATTCCTATGAGTCGAGTCCATGCATGCTACGATGACGCTATGAATTTGAAGGCTAAATATTTTTGTGCAGATCTTATATTAGGTCTTTCCCTGTCCATAATGCTAAATTGAGGAGGTAAAATATAAATATAAATAGGAAACAGAAGAGAAATGTACAGTGATCACCCATTTTCTGCCCACAATATTTTACATGGAAATCCCATTCATATGAGTCGAGTCCATGCATGCTACGATGACGGTATGAATTTGAAGGCTAAATATTTTTGTGCAGATCTTAGATTAGGTCTTTCCCTGTCCATAATGCTAAATTGCGGATGTAAAATAGAAATATAAATAGGAAACAGAAGAGAAATGTACAGTGATCACCCATTTTCGGCCCACAATCTTTTTCATGGCAATCCCAGTCATATGAGTCGAGTCCATGCATGCTACGATGACGGTATGAATTAGAAGGCTAAATATTTTTGTGCAGATCTTAGATTAAGTCTTTCCCTGTCCATAATGCTAAATTGAGGAGGTAAAATAGAAATATAATAGGAAACAGAAGAGAAATGTACAGTGATCACCCATTTTCGGCCCACAATATTTTTCATGGAAATCCCAGTCATATGAGTCGAGTCCATGCATGCTACGATGACGGTATGAATTTGAAGGCTAAATATTTTTGTGCAGATCTTAGATTAGGTCTTTCCCTGTCCATAATACTAAATTGAGGAGGTAAAATAGAAATTTAAATAGGAAACAGAAGTGAAATGTACAGTGATCACCCATTTTCGGCCCACAATCTTTTTCATGGAAATCCCATTCATATGAGTCGAGTCCATGCATGCTACGATGACGGTATGAATTTGAAGGCTAAATATTTTTGTGCAGATCTTAGATTAGGTCTTTCCCTGTCCATAATGCTAAATTGAGGAGGTAAAATATAAATATAAATAGGAAACAGAAGAGAAATGTACAGTGATCACCCATTTTCGGCCCACAATCTTTTTCATGGAAATCCCTGTCATATGAGTCGAGTCCACGCATGCTACGATCACGGTATGAATTTGAAGGCTACATATTTTTCTGCAGATCTTAGATTAGGTCTTTCCCTGTCCATAATGCTAAATTGAGGAGGTAAAATAGAAATATAAATAGGAAACAGAAGAGAAATGTACAGTGATCACCCATTTTCGGCCCACAATATTTTTCATGGAAATCCCATTCATATGAGTCGAGTCCATGCATGCTACTATGTCGGTATGTATTTGAAGGCTAAATATTTTTGTGCAGATCTTAGATTAGGTCTTTCCCTGTCCATAATGCTAAATTTAGGAGGTAAAATAGAAATATAAATAGGAAACAGAAGAGAAATGTACAGTGATCACCCATTTTCGGCCCACAATCTTTTTCATGGAAATCCCATTCCTATGAGTCGAGTCCATGCATGCTACGATGACGGTATGAATTTGAAGGCTAAATATTTTTGTGCAGATCTTAGATTAGGTCTTTCCCTGTCCATAATGCTAAATTGAGGAGGTAAAATATAAATATAAATAGGAAACAGAAGAGAAATGTACAGTGATCACCCATTTTCTGCCCACAATATTTTACATGGAAATCCCATTCATATGAGTCGAGTCCATGCATGCTACGATGACGGTATGAATTTGAAGGCTAAATATTTTTGTGCAGATCTTAGATTAGGTCTTTCCCTGTCCATAATGCTAAATTGAGGAGGTAAAATAGAAATATAAATAGGAAACAGAAGAGAAATGTACAGTGATCACCCATTTTCGGCCCACAATCTTTTTCATGGAAATCACATTCATATGAGTCGAGTCCATGCATGCTACGATGACGGTATGAATTTGAAGGCAAAATATTTTCGTGCAGATCTTAGATTAGGTCTTTCCTTGTCCATAATGCTAAATTGAGGATGTAAAATATAAATATAAATAGGAAACAGAAGAGAAATGTACAGTGATCACCCATTTTCGGCCCACAATCTTTTTCATGGCAATCCCAGTCATATGAGTCGAGTCCATGCATGCTACGATGACGGTATGAATTAGAAGGCTAAATATTTTTGTGCAGATCTTAGATTAAGTCTTTCCCTGTCCATAATGCTAAATTGAGGAGGTAAAATAGAAATATAATAGGAAACAGAAGAGAAATGTACAGTGATCACCCATTTTCGGCCCACAATATTTTTCATGGAAATCCCAGTCATATGAGTCGAGTCCATGCATGCTACGATGACGGTATGAATTTGAAGGCTAAATATTTTTGTGCAGATCTTAGATTAGGTCTTTCCCTGTCCATAATACTAAATTGAGGAGGTAAAATAGAAATTTAAATAGGAAACAGAAGTGAAATGTACAGTGATCACCCATTTTCTGCCCACAATCTTTTTCATGGAAATCCCATTCATATGAGTCGAGTCCATGCATGCTACGATGACGGTATGAATTTGAAGGCTACATATTTTTCTGCAGATCTTAGATTAGGTCTTTCCCTGTCCATAATGCTAAATTGAGGAGGTAAAATAGAAATATAAATAGGAAACAGAAGAGAAATGTACAGTGATCACCCATTTTCGGCCCACAATCTTTTTCATGGAAATCCCATTCATATGAGTCGAGTCCATGCATGATACGATGACGGTATGAATTTGAAGGCTAAATATTTTTGTGCAGATCTTAGATTAGGTCTTTCCCTGTCCATAATACTAAATTGAGGAGGTAAAATATAAATATAAATAGGAAACAGAAGAGAAATGTACAGTGATCACCCATTTTCTGCCCACAATCTTTTTCATGGAAATTCAGTCATATGAGTCGAGTCCACGCATGCTACGATCACGGTATGAATTTGAAGGCTAAATATTTTTCTGCAGATCTTAGATTAGGTCTTTCTCTGTCCATAATGCTAAATTGAGGATGTAAAATATAAATATAAATAGGAAACAGAAGAGAAATGTACAGTGATCACCCATTTTCGGCCCACAATCTTTTTCATGGAAATCCCATTCATATGAGTCGAGTCCATGCATGCTACGATGACGGTATGAATTTGAAGGCTAATTATTTTTGTGCAGATCTTAGATTAGGTCTTTCTCTGTCCATAATGCTAAATTGAGGAGGTAAAATAGAAATATAAATAGGAAACAGAAGAGAAATGTACAGTGATCACCCATTTTCTGCCCACAATATTTTACATGGAAATCCCAGTCATATGAGTCGAGTCCATGCATGCTACGATCACGGTATGAATTTGAAGGCTAAATATTTTTGTGCAGATATTAGATTAGGTCTTTCCCTTTCCATAATCCTAAATTGAGGAGGTAAAATAGAAATATAAACAGGAAACAGAAGAGAAATGTACAGTGATCACCCATTTTCGGCCCACAATTTTTTCATGGAAATCCCATTCATATGAGTCGAGTCCATGCATGCTACGATGACGGTATGAATTTGAAGGCTAAATATTTTTGTGCAGATCTTAGATTAGGTCTTTCCCTGTCCATAATGCTAAATTGAGGAGTTAAAATATAAATATAAATAGGAAACAGAAGAGAAATGTACAGTGATCACCCATTTTCGGCCCACAATCTTTTTCATGGAAATCCCATTCATATGAGTCGAGTCCATGCATGCTACGATGACGGTATGAATTTGAAGGCTAAATATTTTTGTGCAGATCTTAGATTAGGTCTTTCCCTGTCCATAATGCTAAATTGAGGAGGTAAAATATAAATATAAATAGGAAACTGAAGAGAAATGTACAGTGATCACCCATTTTCTGCCCACAATATTTTACATGGAAATCCCAGTCATATGAGTCGAGTCCATGCATGCTACGATCACGGTATGAATTTGAAGGCTAAATATTTTTGTGCAGATATTAGATTAGGTCTTTCCCTTTCCATAATGCTAAATTGAGGAGGTAAAATAGAAATATAAACAGGAAACAGAAGAGAAATGTACAGTGATCACCCATTTTCGGCCCACAATCTTTTTCATGGAAATCACATTCATATGAGTCGAGTCCATGCATGCTACGATGACGGTATGAATTTGAAGGCTAAAAATTTTGTGCAGATCTTAGATTAGGTCTTTCACTGTCCATAATGCTAAATTGAGGAGGTAAAATATGAATATAAATAGGAAACAGAAGAGAAATGTACAGTGATCACCCATTTTCGGCCCACAATCTTTTTCTTGGAAATCCCATTCATATGAGTCGAGTCCATGCATGCTACGTTGACGGTATGAATTTGAAGGCTAAATATTTTTGTGCAGATCTTAGATTAGGTCTTTCCCTGTCCATAATGCTAAATTGAGGAGTTAAAATATAATTATAAATAGGAAACAGAAGAGAAATGTACAGTGATCACCCATTTTCTGCCCACAATATTTTACATGGAAATCCCAGTCATATGAGTCGAGTCCATGCATGCTACGATCACGGTATGAATTTGAAGGCTAAATATTTTTGTGTAGATATTAGATTAGGTCTTTCCCTTTCCATAATGCTAAATTGAGGAGGTAAAATAGAAATATAAATAGGAAACAGAAGAGAAATGTACAGTGATCACCCATTTTCGGACCACAATCTTTTTCATGGAAATCCCATTCATATGAGTCGAGTCCATGCATGCTACGATGACGGTATGAATTTGAAGGCTAAATATTTTTGTGCAGATCTTAGATTAGGTCTTTCCCTATCCATAATGCTAAATTGAGGAGGTAAAATATAAATATAAATAGGAAACAGAAGAGAAATGTACAGTGATCACCCATTTTCGGCCAACAATCTTTTTCATGGAAATCCCATTCATATGAGTCGAGTCCATGCATGATACGATGACGGTATGAATTAGAAGGCTAAATATTTTTGTGCAGATATTAGATTACATCTTTCCCTGTCCATAATGCTAAATTGAGGAGGTAATATATAAATATAAATAGGAAACAGAAGAGAAATGTACAGTGATCACCCATTTTCTGCCCACAATATTTTACAAGGAAACCTCAGTCATATGAGTCGAGTCCATGCATGCTACGATCACGGTATGAATTTGAAGGCTAAATATTTTTGTGCAGATATTAGATTAGTTCTTTCCCTTTCCATAATGCTAAATTGAGGAGGTAAAATAGAAATATAAACAGGAAACAGAAGAGAAATGTACAGTGATCACCCATTTTCGGCCCACAATCTTTTTCATGGAAATCCTATTCATATGAGTCGAGTCCATGCATGCTACGATGACGGTATGAATTTGAAGGCTAAAAAATTTTGTGCAGATCTTAGATTAGGTCTTTCACTGACCATAATGCTAAATTGAGGAGGTAAAATAGAAATATAAATAGGAAACAGAAGAGAAATGTACAGTGATCACCCATTTTCTGCCCACAATCTTTTTCATGGAAATCCCATTCATATGAGTCGAGTCCATGCATGCTACGATGACGGGTATGAATTTGAAGGCTAAATATTTTTGTGCAGATATTAGATTAGGTCTTTCCCTTACCATAATGCTAAATTGAGGAGGTAAAATATAAATATAAAGAGGAAACAGCAGAGAAATGTACAGTGATCACCCATTTTCGGCCCACAAACTTTTTCATGGAAATTCCATTGATATGAGTCGAGTCCATGCATGCTACGATGACGGTATGAATTTGAAGGCTAATTATTTTTGTGCAGATCTTAGATTAGGTCTTTCACTGTCCATAATGCTAAATTGAGGAGGTAAAATAGAAATATAAATAGGAAACAGAAGAGAAATGTACAGTGATCACCCATTTTCGGCCCACAATCTTTTTCATGGAAATCCCATTCATATGAGTCGAGTCCATGCATGCTACGATGACGGTATGAATTTGAAGGCTAAATATTTTTGAGCAGATCTTAGATTAGGTCTTTCCCTGTCCATAATGCTAAATTGAGGAGGTAAAATATAAATATAAATAGGAAACAGAAGAGAAATGTACAGTGATCACCCATTTTCTGCCCACAATATTTTACAAGGAAATCCCAGTCATATGAGTCGAGTCCATGCATGCTACGATGACAGTATGAATTTGAAGGCTAAATATTTTTGTGCAGATATTAGATTAGGTCTTTCCCTTTCCATAATGCTAAATTGAGGAGGTAAAATAGAAATATAAACAGGAAACAGAAGAGAAATGTACAGTGATCACCCATTTTCGGCCCACAATCTTTTTCATGGAAATCCCATTCATATGAGTCGAGTCCATGCATGCTACGATGACGGTATGAATTTGAAGGCTAAATATTTTTGTGCAGATATTAGATAAGGTCTTTCCCTTTCCATAATGCTAAATTGAGGAGGTAAAATATAAATATAAATAGGAAACAGAAGAGAAATGTACAGTGATCACCCATTTTCGGCCCACAATCTTTTTCATGGAAATCCCATTCATATGAGTCGAGTCCATGCATGCTACGATGACGGTATGAATTTGAAGGCTAAATATTTTTGAGCAGATCTTAGATTAGGTCTTTCCCTGTCCATAATGCTAAATTGAGGAGGTAAAATATAAATATAAATAGGAAACAGAAGAGAAATGTACAGTGATCACCCATTTTCTGCCCACAATATTTTTCATGGAAATCCCAGTCATATGAGTCGAGTCCATGCATGCTACGATGACGGTATGAAATTGAAGGCTAAATATTTTTGTGCAGATCTTACATTAGGTCTTTCTCTGTCCAAAATGCTAAATTGAGGAGGTAAAATAGAAATAGAAATAGGAAACAGAAGAGAAATGTACAGTGATCACCCTTTTTCGGCCCACAATCTTTTTCATGGAAATCCCATTCATATGAGACGAGTCCATGCATGCTACGATGACGGTATGAATTTGAAGGCTAAATATTTTTGTGCAGATCTTAGATTATGTCTTTCCCTGTCCATAATGCTAAATTGAGGAGGTAAAATAGAAATATAAATAGGAAACAGAAGAGAAATGTACAGTGATCAACAATTTTCGGCCCACAATCTTTTTCATGTAAATCCCATTCATATGTGTCGATCTCCATGCATGCTACGATGACGGTTTGAATTTGAAGGCTAAATATTTTTGTGCAGATCTTAGATTAGGTCCTCCCCTGTCCATAATGCTAAATTGATGAGGTAAAATATAAATATAAATAGGAAACAGAAGAGAAATGTACAGTGATCAACCATTTTCGGCCCAAAATCTTTTTCATGGAAATCCCAGTCATATGAGTCGAGTCCATGCATGCTACGATGACAGTATGAATTTGAAGGCTAAATAATTTTGTGCAGATCTTAGATTAGGTCTTTCCCTGTCCATAATGCTAAATTGAGGAGGTAAAATAGAAATAGAAATAGGAAACAGAAGAGTAATGTACAGTGATCACTCATTTTCTGCCCACAATATTTTACATGGAAATCCCAGTCATATGAGTCGAGTCCATGCATGCTACGATGACGGTATGAATTTGAAGGCTAAATATTTTTGTGCAGATCTTAGATTAGGTCTTTCCCTGTCCATATTGCTAAATTGAGGTGGTAAAATATAAATATAAATAGGAAACAGAAGAGAAATGTACAGTGATCACCAATTTTCGGCCCACAATCTTTTTCATGTAAATCCCATTCATATGTGTCGATTCCATGCATGCTACGATGACGGTTTGAATTTGAAGGCTAAATATTTTTGTGCAGATCTTAGATTAGGTCTTTCCCTGTCCATAATGCTAAATTGATGAGGTAAAATATAAATATAAATAGGAAACAGAAGAGAAATGTACAGTGATCACCCATTTTCGGCCCACAATCTTTTTCATGGAAATACCATTCATATGAGTCGAGTCCATGCATGCTACGATCACGGTATGAATTTGAAGGCTAAATAGTTTTGTGCAGATCTTAGATTAGGTCTTTCCCTTACCATAATGCTAAATTGAGGAGGTAAAATAGAAATATAAATAGAAACCAGCAGAGAAATGTACAGTGATCACCCATTTGCGGCCCACAATCTTTTTCATGGAAATCCCATTCATATGAGTCGAGTCCATTCATGCTACGATGACGGTATGAATTTGAAGGCTAAATATTTTTGTGCAGATCTTAGATTAGGTCTTTCCCTGTCCATAATGCTAAATTGAGGAGGTAAAATAGAAATATAAATAGGAAACAGAAGAGAAATGTACAGTGATCACCCATTTTCGGCCCACAAACTTTTTCATGGAAATCCCATTCATATGAGTCGAGTCCATGCATGCTACGATCACGGTATGAATTTGAAGGCTAAATATTTTTGTGCAGATTTTGATAAGTTCTTTCCCTGTCCATAATGCTAAATTGAGGAGGTAAAATAGAAATATAAATAGGAAACAGAAGAGAAATGTACAGTGATCAAACATTTTCGGCCCACAATCTTTTTCATGGAAATCCCATTCATATGAGTCGAGTCCATGCATGCTACGATGACGGTATGAATTTGAAGGCTAAATATTTTTGTGCAGATCTTAGATTAGGTCTTTCCCTGTCCATAATGCTAAATTGAGGAGGTAAAATAGAAATATAAATAGGAAACAGAAGAGAAATGTACAGTGATCACCAATTTTCGGCCCACAATCTTTTTCATGGAAATCCCATTCATATGAGTCGATTCCATGCATGCTACGATGACGGTATGAATTTGAAGGCTAAATATTTTTGAGCAGATCTTAGATTAGGTCTTTTCCTGTCCATAATGCTAAATTGAGGAGGTAAAATAGAAATATAAATAGGAAACAGAAGAGAAATGTACAGTGATCACCAATTTTCGGCCCACAATCTTTTTCATGGAAATCCCATTCATATGAGTCGATTCCATCCATGCTACGATGACGGTATGAATTTGAAGGCTAAATATTTTTGTGCAGGTCTTAGATTAGGTCTTTCCCTTATCATAATGCTAAATTGAGGAGGTAAAATATAAATATAAATAAGAAACAGAAGAGAAATGTACAGTGATCATCCATTTTCGGCCCACAATCTTTTTCATGGAAATCCCAGTCATATGAGTTTAGTCCATGCATGATACGATGACAGTATGAATTTGAAGGCTAAATAATTTTTTGCAGATCTTAGATTAGGTCTTTACCTGTCCATAATGCTAAATTGAGGAGGTAAAATAGAAATATATATAGGAAACAGAAGAGAAATGTACAGTGATCACCCATTTTCGGCCCACAATCTTTTTCATGGAAATCCCAGTCATATGAGTCGAGTCCATGCATGCTACGATGACGGTATGAATTTGAAGGCTAAATATTTTTGTGCAGATTTTAGATTAGGTCTTTCACTGTCCATAATGCTAAATTGAGGAGGTAAAATAGAAATATAAATAGGAAACAGAAGAGAAATGTACAGTGATCAAACATTTTCGGCCCACAAACTTTTTCATGGAAATCCCATTCATATGAGTGGAGTCCATGCATGCTACGATGACGGTATGAATTTGAAGGCTAAATATTTTTGAGCAGATCTTAGATTAGGTCTTTCCATGTCCATAATGCTAAATTGAGGAGGTAAAATAGAAATATAAATAGGAAACAGAAGAGAAATGTACAGTGATCACCCATTTTCTGCCCACAATATTTTTCATGGAAATCCCAGTCATATGAGTCGAGTCCATGCATGCTACGATGACGGCATGAATTTGAAGGCTAAATATTTTTGTGCAGATCTTAGATTAGGTCTTTCCCTGTCCAAAATGCTAAATTGAGGAGGTAAAATATAAATAGAAATAGGAAACAGAAGAGAAATGTACAGTGATCACTCTTTTTCGGCCCACAATCTTTTTCATGGAAATCCCATTCATATGAGTCGAGTCCATGCATGCTACGATGACGGTATGAATTTGAAGCCTAAATATTTTTGTGCAGATCTTAGATTAGGTCTTTCCCTGTCCATAATGCTAAATTGATGGAGGTAAAATAGAAATATAAATAGGAAACAGAAGAGAAATGTACAGTGATCACCCATTTTCGGCCCAAAATCTTTTTCATGGAAATCCCAGTCATATGAGTCGAGTCCATGCATGCTACGATGACAGTATGAATTTGAAGGCTAAATAATTTTGTGCAGATCTTAGATTAGGTCTTTCCCTGTCCATAATGCTAAATTGAGGAGGTAAAATATAAATATAAATAGGAAACAGAAGAGTAATGTACAGTGATCACTCATTTTCTGCCCACAATATTTTACATGGAAATCCCAGTCATATGAGACGAGTCCATGCATGCTACGATGACGGTATGAATTTGAAGGCTAAATATTATTGTGCAGATCTTAGATTAGGTCTTTCCCTGTCCATAATGCTAAATTGAGGAGGTAAAATAGAAATATAAATAGGAATCAGAAGAGAAATGTACAGTGATCAAACATTTTCGGCCAACAATCTTTTTCATGGAAATCCCATTCATATGAGTCGAGTCCATGCATGCTACGATGACGGTATGAATTTAAGGCTAAATATTTTTGTGCAGATCTTAGATCAGGTCTTTCCCTGTCCATAATGCTAAATTGAGGAGGTAAATACAAATATAAATAGGAAACAGAAGAGAAATGTACAGTGATCACCAATTTTCGGCCCACAATCTTTTTCATGGAAATCCCATTCATATGAGTCGATTCCATGCATGCGACGATGACGGTATGAATTTGAAGGCTAAATATTTTTGTGCAGATCTTAGATTAGGTCTTTCCCGGTCCATAATGCTAAATTGATGAGGTAAAATATAAATATAAATAAGAAACAGAAGAGAAATGTACAGTGATCACCCATTTTCTGCCCACAATATTTTTCATGGAAATCCCAGTCATATGAGTCGAGTCCATGCAGGCTACGATGACAGTATGAATTTAAAGGCTAAATAATTTTTTGCAGATCTTAGATTAGGTCTTTCCCTGTCCAAAATGCTAAATTGAGGAGGTAAAATAGAAATAGAAATAGGAAACAGAAGAGAAATGTACAGTGATCACACTTTTTCGGCCCACAATCTTTTTCATGGAAATCCCATTCATATGAGTCGAGTCCATGCATGCTACGATGACGGTATGAATTTGAAGGCTAAATATTTTTGTGCAGATCTTAGATTAGGTCTTTCCCTGTCCATAATGCTAAATTGTTGAGGTAAAATAGAAATATAAATAGGAAACAGAAGAGAAATGTACAGTGATCACCCATTTTCGGCCAACAATCTTTTTCATGGAAATCCCAGTCATATGAGTCGAGTCCATGCATGCTACGATGACGGTATGAATTTGAAGGCTAAATATTTTTGTGCAGATCTTACATTAGGTCTTTCCCTGTCCATAATGCTAAATTGAGGAGGTAAAATAGAAATAGAAATAGGAAACAGAAGAGAAATTTACAGTGATCACCCTTTTTCGGCCCACAATCTTTTTCATGGAAATCCCATTCATATGAGTCGAGTCCATGCATGCTACGATCACGGTATGAATTTGAAGGCTAAATATTTTTGTGCAGATCTTAGATTAGGTCTTTCCCTGTCCATAATGCTAAATTGTTGAGGTAAAATAGAAATATAAATAGGAAACAGAAGAGAAATGTACAGTGATCACCCATTTTCTGACCACAATATTTTTCATGGAAATCCCATTCATATGAGTCGAGTCCATGCATGCTACGATGACAGTATGAATTTGAAGGCTAAATATTTTTGTGAAGATCTTAGATTAGGTCTTTCCCTGTCCATAATGCTAAATTGAGGAGGGAAAATCGAAATATAAATAGGAAACAGAAGAGAAATGTACAATGATAACCCATTTTCTGCCCACAATCTTTTTCATGGAAATCCCATTTATATCAGTCGAGTCCATGCATGCTACGATGACGGTATGAATTTGAAGGCTAAATATTTTTCTGCAGATCTTAGATTAGTTCTTTCCCTGTCCATAATGCTAAATTGAGGAGGTAAAATAAAAATATAAATAGGAAACAGAAGAGAAATGTACAGTGATCACCCATTTTCGGCCCACAATCTTTTTCATGGAAATCCCAGGCATATGAGTCGAGTCCATGCATGCTACGATGCCGGTATGAATTTGAAGGCTAAATATTTTTGTGACGATCTTAGATTAGGTCTTTCCCTATCCAAAATGCTAAATTGAGGAAGTAAAATAGAAATAGAAATCGGAAACAGAAGAGAAATATACAGTGATCACCCATTTTCGGCCCACAATCTTTTTCATGGAAATCCCAGTCATATGAGTCGAGTCCATGCATGCTACGATGACGGTATGAATTTGAAGGCTAAATATTTTTGTGCAGATCTTAGATTAGGTCTTTCACTGTCCATAATGCTAAATTGAGGAGGTAAAATAGAAATATAAATAGGAAACAGAAGAGAAATGTACAGTGATCAAACATTTTCGGCCCACAATCTTTTTCATGGAAATCCCATTCATATGAGTGGAGTCCATGCATGCTACGATGACGGTATGAATTTGAAGGCTAAATATTTTTGAGCAGATCTTAGATTAGGTCTTTCCATGTCCATAATGCTAAATTGAGGAGGTAAAATAGAAATATAAATAGGAAACAGAAGAGAAATGTACAGTGATCACCCATTTTCTGCCCACAATATTTTTCATGGAAATCCCAGTCATATGAGTCGAGTCCATGCATGCTACGATGACGGCATGAATTTGAAGGCTAAATATTTTTGTGCAGATCTTAGATTAGGTCTTTCCCTGTCCAAAATGCTAAATTGAGGAGGTAAAATAGAAATAGAAATAGGAAACAGAAGAGAAATGTACAGTGATCACTCTTTTTCGGCCCACAATCTTTTTCATGGAAATCCCATTCATATGAGTCGAGTCCATGCATGCTACGATGACGGTATGAATTTGAAGGCTAAATATTTTTGTGCAGATCTTAGATTAGGTCTTTCCCTGTCCATAATGCTAAATTGATGGAGGTAAAATAGAAATATAAATAGGAAACAGAAGAGAAATGTACAGTGATCACCCATTTTCGGCCCAAAATCTTTTTCATGGAAATCCCAGTCATATGAGTCGAGTCCATGCATGCTACGATGACAGTATGAATTTGAAGGCTAAATAATTTTGTGCAGATCTTAGATTAGGTCTTTCCCTGTCCATAATGCTAAATTGAGGAGGTAAAATATAAATATAAATAGGAAACAGAAGAGTAATGTACAGTGATCACTCATTTTCTGCACACAATATTTTACATGGAAATCCCAGTCATATGAGACGAGTCCATGCATGCTACGATGACGGTATGAATTTGAAGGCTAAATATTATTGTGCAGATCTTAGATTAGGTCTTTCCCTGTCCATAATGCTAAATTGTTGAGGTAAAATAGAAATATAAATAGGAAACAGAAGAGAAATGTACAGTGATCACCCATTTTCTGACCACAATATTTTTCATGGAAATCCCATTCATATGAGTCGAGTCCATGCATGCTACGATGACAGTATGAATTTGAAGGCTAAATATTTTTGTGAAGATCTTAGATTAGGTCTTTCCCTGTCCATAATGCTAAATTGAGGAGGGAAAATCGAAATATAAATAGGAAACAGAAGAGAAATGTACAATGATAACCCATTTTCTGCCCACTATCTTTTTCATGGAAATCCCATTTATATCAGTCGAGTCCATGCATGCTACGATGACGGTATGAATTTGAAGTCTAAATAATTTTGTGCAGATCTTAGATTAGGACTTTCCCTTACCATAATGCTTAATTGAGGAGGTAAAATAGAAATATAAATAGGAAACAGCAGAGAAATGTACAGTGATCACCCATTTTCGGCCCACAATCTTTTTCATGGAAATCCCATTCATATGAGTCGAGTCCATGCATGCTACGATGACAGTATGAATTTGAAGGCTAAATAATTTTTTGCAGATCTTAGATTAGGTCTTTCCCTGTCCATAATGCTAAATTGAGGAGGGAAAATAGAAATATAAATAGGAAACAGAAGAGAAATTTACAGTGATCACCCATTTTCTGCCCACAATCTTTTTCATGGAAATCCCATTCATATCAGTCGAGTCCATGCATGCTACGATGACGGTATGAATTTGAAGGCTAAATATTTTTCTGCAGATCTTAGATTAGTTCTTTCCCTGTCCATAATGCTAAATTGAGGAGGTAAAATAGAAATATAAATAGGAAACAGAAGAGAAATGTACAGTGATCACCCATTTTCTGCCCACAATATTTTTCATGGAAATCCCAGTCATATGAGTCGAGTCCATGCAGGCTACGATGACGGTATGAATTTGAAGGCTAAATATTTTTGTGCAGATCTTAGATTAGGTCTTTCCCTGTCCAAAATGCTAAATTGAGGAGGTAAAATAGAAATAGAAATAGGAAACAGAAGAGAAATGTACAGTGATCACACTTTTTCGGCCCACAAACTTTTTCATGGAAATCCCATTCATATGAGTCGAGTCCATGCATGCTACGATGACGGTATGAATTTGAAGGCTAAATATTTTTGTGCAGATCTTAGATTAGGTCTTTCCCTGTCCATAATGCTAAATTGTTGAGGTAAAATAGAAATATAAATAGGAAACAGAAGAGAAATGTACAGTGATCACCCATTTTCGGCCCACAATTTTTTTCATGGAAATCCCAGTCATATGAGTCGAGTCCATGCATGCTACGATGACAGTATGAATTTGAAGGCTAAATATTTTTGTGCAGATCTTACATTAGGTCTTTCCCTGTCCATAATGCTAAATTGAGGAGGTAAAATAGAAATATAAATAGGAAATAGAAGAGAAATTTACAGTGATCACCCTTTTTCGGCCCACAATCTTTTTCATGGAAATCCCATTCATATGAGTCGAGTCCATGCATGCTACGATCACGGTATGAATTTGAAGGCTAAATATTTTTGTGCAGATCTTAGATTAGGTCTTTCCCTGTCCATAATGCTAAATTGTTGAGGTAAAATAGAAATATAAATAGGAAACAGAAGAGAAATGTACAGTGATCACCCATTTTCTGACCACAATATTTTTCATGGAAATCCCATTCATATGAGTCGAGTCCATGTATGCTACGATGAATGTATGAATTTGAAGGCTAAATATTTTTGTGAAGATCTTAGATTAGGTCTTTCCCTGTCCATAATGCTAAATTGAGGAGGTAAAATATAAATATAAATAGGAAACAGAAGAGAAATGTACAATGATAACCCATTTTCGGCCCACAATATTTTTCATAGAAATCCCATTCATATGAGTCAATTCCATGCATGCTACGATGACGGTATGAATTTGAAGGCTAAATATTTTTGTGCAGATCTTAGATTAGGTCTTTCCCTGTCCATAATGCTAAATTGAGGAGGTAAAATAGAAATATAAATAGGAAACAGAAGAGAAATGTACAGTGATCACCCATTTTCGGCCCACAATCTTTTTCATGGAAATCCCAGTCAAAAGAGTCGAGTCCATGCATGCTACGATGACGGTATGAATTTGAAGGCTAAATATTTTTGTGCAGATCTTAGATTAGGTCGTTCCCTTTCCATAATGCTAAATTGAGGAGGTAAAATATAAATATAAATAGGAAAAAGAAGAGAAATGTACAATGATCACCCATTTTCGGCCCACAATCTTTTTCATGGAAATCCCAGGCATATGAGACGAGTCCATGCATGCTACGATGACGGTATGAATTTGAAGGCTAAATATTTTAATGCAGATCTTCGATTAGGTCTTTCCCTTTCCATAATGCTAAATTGATGAGGTAAAATAGAAATATAAATAGGAAACAGAAGAGAAATGTACAGTGATCACCCATTTTCGGCCCACAATATTCTTCATGGAAATCCCAGTCATATGAGTCGAGTCCATGCATGCTACGATGACGGTATTAATTTGAAGGCTAAATATTTTTGTGCAGAAGTTAGATTAGGTCTTTCCCTGTCCATAATGCTAAATTGAGGAGGTAAAATAGAAATATGAATAGGAAACAGAAGAGAAATGTACAGTGATCACCCATTTTCGGCCCACAATATTTTTCATAGAAATCCCAGTCATATGAGTCGCGTCCATGTATGCTACGATCACGGTATGAATTTGAAGGCTAAATATTTTTTCTTGCAGATCTTAGATTAGGTCTTTCCCTGTCCATAATGCTAAATTGAGGAGGTAAAATAGAAATATAAATAGGAAACAGAAGAGAAATGTACAGTGATCACCCATTTTCGGCCCACAATCTTTTTCATGGAAATCCCATTCATATAAGTCGAGTCCCTGCATGCTACGATCACGGTATTAATTTGAAGGCTAAATATTTTTGTGCAGATCTTAGATTAGGTCTTTCCCTGTCCATAATGCTAAATTGAGGAGGTAAAATAGAAATATAAATAGGAAACAGAAGAGAAATGTACAGTGATCACCCATTTTCTGCCCACAATATTTTTCATGGAAATCCCATTCATATGATTCGAGTCCATGCATGCTACGATGATGGTATGAATTTGAAGGCTAAATATTCTTGTGCAGATCTTAGATTAGGTCTTTCCCTGTCCATAATGCTAAATTGAGGAGGTAAAATAGAAATATAAATAGGAAACAAAAGCGAAATGTACAGTGATCACCCATTTTCTGCCCACAATATTTTTCATGGAAATCCCAGTCATATGAGTCGCGTCCATGCATGCTACGATCACGGTATGAATTTGAAGGTTAAATATTTTTGTGCAGATCTTAGATTAGGTCTTTCCCTTTCCATAATACGAAATTGAGGAGGTAAAACATAATTATAAATGGGAAACAGAAGTGAAATGTACAGTGATCACCCATTTTCGGCCCACAATCTTTTTCATGGAAATCCCATTCATATGAGTCGAGTCCATGCATGCTACGATGACGGTATGAATTTGAAGGCAAAATATTTTTGTGCAGAGCTTAGATTAGGTCTTTCCCTGGCCATAATGCTAAATTGAGGAGGTAAAATATAAATATAAATAGGAAACTGAAGAGAAATGTACAGTGATCACCCATTTTCGGCCCACAATATTTTTCATGGAAATCCCAGTCATATGAGTCGAGTCCCTGCATGCTATGTTCACGGTATGAATTTGAAGGCTAAATATTTTTGTGCAGATCTTACATTAGGTCTTTCCCTGTCCAAAATGCTAAATTGAGGAGGTAAAATAGAAATAGAAATAGGAAACAGAAGAGAAATGTACAGTGATCACACTTTTTCGGCCCACAATTTTTTTCATGGAAATCCCATTCATATGAGTCGAGTCCATGCATGCTACGATGACGGTATGAATTTGAAGGCTAAATATTTTTGTGCAGATCTTACATTAGGTCTTTCCCTGTCCATAATGCTAAATTGAGGAGGTAAAATAGAAATAGAAATAGGAAACAGAAGAGAAATTTACAGTGATCACCCTTTTTCGGCCCACAATCTTTTTCATGGAAATCCCATTCATATGAGTCGAGTCCATGCATGCTACGATCACGGTATGAATTTGAAGGCTAAATATTTTTGTGCAGATATTAGATTAGGTCTTTCCCTGTCCATAATGCTAAATTGTTGAGCTAAAATAGAAATATAAATAGGAAACAGAAGAGAAATGTACAGTGATCACCCATTTTCTGACCACAATATTTTTCATGGAAATCCCATTCATATGAGTCGAGTCCATGTATGCTACGATGAATGTATGAATTTGAAGGCTAAATATTTTTGTGAAGATCTTAGATTAGGTCTTTCCCTGTCCATAATGCTAAATTGAGGAGGTAAAATAGAAATATAAATAGGAAACAGAAGAGAAATGTACAATGATAACCCATTTTCGGCCCACAATATTTTTCATGGAAATCCCATTCATATGAGTCAATTCCATGCATGCTACGATGACGGTATGAATTTGAAGGCTAAATATTTTTGTGCAGATCTTAGATTAGGTCTTTCCCTGTCCATAATGCTAAATTGAGGAGGTAAAATAGAAATATAAATAGGAAAAAGAAGAGAAATGTACAGTGATCACCCATTTTCGGCCCACAATCTTTTTCATGGAAATCCCAGTCAAAAGAGTCGAGTCCATGCATGCTACGATGACGGTATGAATTTGAAGGCTAAATATTTTTGTGCAGATCTTAGATTAGGTCGTTCCCTTTCCATAATGCTAAATTGAGGAGGTAAAATATAAATATAAATAGGAAAAAGAAGAGAAATGTACAATGATCACCCATTTTCGGCCCACAATCTTTTTCATGGAAATCCCATTCATATGAGTCGAGTCCATGCATGCTACGATGACGGTATGAATTTGAAGGCAAAATATTTTTGTGCAGATCTTAGATTAGGTCTTTCCCTGTCCATAATGCTAAATTGAGGAGGTAAAATAGAAATATAAATAGGAAACAGAAGAGAAATGTACAGTGATCACCCATTTTCGGCCCAAAATATATTCATGGAAATCCCAGTCATATGATTCGAGTCCATGCATGCTACGATCACGGTTTGAATTTGAAGGCTAAATATTTTTGTGCAGATCTTAGATTAGGTCTTTCCCTGTCCATAATGCTAAATTGAGGAGGTAAAATAGAAATATAAATAGGAAACAGAAGAGAAATATACAGTGATTACCCATTTTCGGCCCACAATATTTTTCATGGAAATCCCATTCATATGAGTCGAGTCCATGCATGCTACGATGACGGTATGAATTTGAAGGCTAAATATTTTTGTGCAGATATTAGATTAGGTCTTTCCCTGTCCATAATGCTAAATTGTTGAGGTAAAATAGAAATATAAATAGGAAACAGAAGAGAAATGCACAGTGATCACCCATTTTCGGCCCACAATATTTTTCATGGAAATCCCATTCATATGAGTCGAGTCCATGTATGCTACGATGACTGTATGAATTTGAAGGCAAAATATTTTTGTGCAGATCTTAGATTAGGTCTTTCCCTGTCCATAATGCTAAATTGATGAGGTAAAATAGAAATAGAAATAGGAAACAGAAGAGAAATGTACAGTGATTACCCATTTTCGGCCCACAATATTTTTCATGGAAATCCCAGTCATATGAGTCGAGTCCCTGCATGCTATGTTCACGGTATGAATTTGAAGGCTAAATATTTTAATGCAGATCTTAGATTAGGTCTTTCCCTGTCCATAATGCTAAATTGAGGAGGTAAAATAGAAATATAAATAGGAAACTGAAGAGAAATGTACAGTGATCACCCCTTTTCGGCCCATAATCTTTTTCATGTAAATCCCATTCATATGAGTCGAGTCCATGCATGCTACGTTGACGGTATGAATTTTAAGGCTAAATATTTTTGTGCAGATCTTAGATTAGGTCTTTCCCTGTCCATAATGCTAAATTGATGAGGTAAAATAGAAATATAAATAGGAAACAGAAGAGAAATGTACAGTGATCACCCATTTTCGGCCCACAATCTTTTTCATGGAAATCCCATTCATATGATTCGAGTCCATGCATGCTACGATGATGGTATGAATTTGAAGGCTAAATATTTTTGTGCAGATCTTAGATTAGGTCTTTCCCTGTCCATAATGCTAAATTGATGAGGTAAAATAGAAATATAAATAGGAAACAGAAGAGAAATGTACAGTGATCACCCATTTTCGGCCCACAAACTTTTTCATGGAAATCCCATTCATATAAGTCGAGTCCATGCATGCTACGATGTCGGTATGAATTTGAAGGCTAAATATTTTTGTGCAGATCTTAGATTAGGTCTTTCCCTGTCCATAATGCTAAATTGAGGAGGTAAAATAGAAATATAAATAGGAAACAGAAGAGAAATGTACAGTGATCACCCATTTTCGGCCCACAATCTTTTTCATGGAAATCCCAGTCATATGAGTTGAGTCCATGCATGATACGATGACGGTATAAATTTGAAGGCTAAATATTTTAATGCAGATCTTAGATTAGGTCTTTCCCTTTCCATAATGCTAAATTGATGAGGTAAAATATAAATATAAATAGGAAACAGAAGAGAAATGTACAGTGATCACCCATTTTCGGACCACAATCTTTTTCATGGAAATCCCAGTCATATTAGTCGAGTCCATGCATGCTACGATGACAGTATGTATTTGAAGGCTAAATATTTTTGTGCAGATCTTAGATTAGGTCTTTCCCTGTCCATAATGCTAAATTGAGGAGGTAAAATAGAAATATAAATGGGAAAGAGAAGTGAAATGTACAGTGATCACCCATTTTCTGCCCACAATCTTTTTCATGGAAATCCCAGTCATATGAGTCGAGTCCATGCATGCTACGATGACGGTATGAATTTGAAGGCTAAATATTTTTGTGCAGATCTTAGATTAGGTCTTTCCCTGTCCATAATGCTAAATTGAGGAGGTAAAATAGAAATATAAATAGGAAACAGAAGAGAAATGTACAGTGATCACCCATTTTCTGCCCACAATCTTTTTCATGGAAATCCCATTCATATGAGTCGAGTCCATGCATGCTACGATGACGGTATGAATTTGAAGGCTAAATATTTTTGTGCAGATCTTAGATTATGTCTTTCCCTGTCCATAATGCTAAATTGAGGGGGTAAAATATAAATATAAATAGGAAACAGAAGAGAAATGTACAGTGATCACCCATTTTCGGCCCACAATAATTTTCATGGAAATCCCAGGCATATGAGACGAGTCCATGCATGCTACGATGACGGTATGAATTTGAAGGCTAAATATTTTAATGCAGATCTTCGATTAGGTCTTTCCCTTTCCATAATGCTAAATTGATGAGGTAAAATAGAAATATAAATAGGAAACAGAAGAGAAATGTACAGTGATCACCCATTTTCGGCCCACAATATTCTTCATGGAAATCCCAGTCATATGAGTCGAGTCCATGCATGCTACGATGACGGTATTAATTTGAAGGCTAAATATTTTTGTGCAGAAGTTAGATTAGGTCTTTCCCTGTCCATAATGCTAAATTGAGGAGGTAAAATAGAAATATGAATAGGAAACAGAAGAGAAATGTACAGTGATCACCCATTTTCGGCCCACAATATTTTTCATGGAAATCCCAGTCATATGAGTCGCGTCCATGTATGCTACGATCACGGTATGAATTTGAAGGCTAAATATTTTTTCTTGCAGATCTTAGATTAGGTCTTTCCCTGTCCATAATGCTAAATTGAGGAGGTAAAATAGAAATATAAATAGGAAACAGAAGAGAAATGTACAGTGATCACCCATTTTCGGCCCACAATCTTTTTCATGGAAATCCCATTCATATAAGTCGAGTCCCTGCATGCTACGATCACGGAATTAATTTGAAGGCTAAATATTTTTGTGCAGATCTTAGATTAGGTCTTTCCCTGTCCATAATGCTAAATTGAGGAGGTAAAATAGAAATATAAATAGGAAACAGAAGAGAAATGTACAGTGATCACCCATTTTCTGCCCACAATATTTTTCATGGAAATCCCATTCATATGATTCGAGTCCATGCATGCTACGATGATGGTATGAATTTGAAGGCTAAATATTCTTGTGCAGATCTTAGATTAGGTCTTTCCCTGTCCATAATGCTAAATTGAGGAGGTAAAATAGAAATATAAATAGGAAACAAAAGCGAAATGTACAGTGATCACCCATTTTCTGCCCACAATATTTTTCATGGAAATCCCAGTCATATGAGTCGCGTCCATGCATGCTACGATCACGGTATGAATTTGAAGGTTAAATATTTTTGTGCAGATCTTAGATTAGGTCTTTCCCTTTCCATAATACGAAATTGAGGAGGTAAAACATAATTATAAATGGGAAACAGAAGAGAAATGTACAGTGATCACCCATTTTCGGCCGACAATATTTTTCATGGAAATCCCATTCATATGAGTCGAGTCCATGTATGCTACGATGACTGTATGAATTTGAATGCTAAATATTTTTGTGCAGATCTTAGATTAGGTCTTTCCCTGTCCATAATGCTAAATTGATGAGGTAAAATAGAAATATAAATAGGAAACAGAAGAGAAATGTACAGTGATCACCCATTTTCGGCCCACAATCTTTTTCATGGAAATCCCAGTCATATGAGTCGACTCCATGCATGCTACGATGACGGTATGAATTTGAAGGCAAAATATTTTTGTCCAGAGCTTAGATTAGGTCTTTCCCTGGCCATAATGCTAAATTGAGGAGGTAAAATAGAAATATAAATAGGAAACAGCAGAGAAATGTACAATGATCACCCATTTTCGGCCCACAATCTTTTTCATGGAAATCCCATTCATATGATTCGAGTCCATGCATGCTACGATGATGGTATGAATTTGAAGGCTAAATATTTTTGTGCAGATCTTAGATTAGGTCTTTCCCTGTCCATAATGCTAAATTGAGGAGGTAAAATATAAATATAAATAGGAAACAAAAGCGAAATGTACAGTGATCACCCATTTTCTGCCCACAATATTTTTCATGGAAATCCCAGTCATATGAGTCGCGTCCATGCATGCTACGATCACGGTATGAATTTGAAGGTTAAATATTTTTGTGCAGATCTTAGATTAGGTGTTTCCCTTTCCATAATACTAAATTGAGGAGGTAAAACATAATTATAAATGGGAAACAGAAGAGAAATGTACAGTGATCACCCATTTTCGGCCCACAATCTTTTTCATGGAAATCCCAGTCATATGAGTTGAGTCCATGCATGATACGATGACGGTATGAATTTGAAGGCTAAATATTTTAATGCAGATCTTAGATTAGGTCTTTCCCTGTCCATAATGCTAAATTGAGGAAGTAAAATAGAAATATAAATGGGAAACAGAAGTGAAATGTACAGTGATCACCCATTTTCTGCCCACAATCTTTTTCATGGAAATCCCAGTCATATGAGTCGAGTCCATGCATGCTACGATGACGGTATTAATTTGAAGGCTAAATATTTTTGTGCAGATCTTAGATTAGGTCTTTCCCTGTCCATAATGCTAAATTGAGGAGGTAAAATAGAAATATAAATAGGAAACAGAAGAGAAATGTACAGTGATCACCCATTTTCGGCCCACAATCTTTTTCATGGAAATCCCAGTCATATGAGTCGAGTCCATGCATGCTATGATGACGGTATGAATTTGAAGGCTAAATATTTTAATGCAGATCTTAGATTAGGTCTTTCCCTGTCCATAATGCTAAATTGAGGAAGTAAAATAGAAATATAAATGGGAAACAGAAGTGAAATGTACAGTGATCACCCATTTTCTGCCCACAATCTTTTTCATGGAAATCCCAGTCATATGAGTCGAGTCCATGCATGCTACGATGACAGTATGTATTTGAAGGCTAAATATTTTTGTGCAGATCTTAGATTAGGTCTTTCCCTGTCCATAATGATAAATTGAGGAGGTAAAATAGAAAAATAAATGTGAAACAGAAGAGAAATGTACAGTGATCACCCATTTTCTGCCCACAATATTTTTCATGGAAATCCCAGTCATATGAGTCGAGTCCATGCATGCTACGATGACGGTATTAATTTGAAGGCTAAATATTTTTGTGCAGAAGTTAGATTAGGTCTTTCCCTGTCCATAATGCTAAATTGAGGAGGTAAAATAGAAATATAAATAGGAAACAGAAGAGAAATGTACAGTGATCACCCATTTTCTGCCCACAATCTTTTTCATGGAAATCCCATTCATATGAGTCGAGTCCATGCATGCTACGATGACGGTATGAATTTGAAGGCTAAATATTTTTGTGCAGATCTTAGATTAGGTCTTTCCCTGTCCATAATGCTAAATTGAGGGGGTAAAATATAAATATAAATAGGAAACAGAAGAGAAATGTACAGTGATCACCCATTTTCGGCCCACAATATTTTTCATGGAAATCCCAGTCATATGAGTCGCGTCCATGTATGCTACGATCACGGTATGAATTTGAAGGCTAAATATTTTTTCTTGCAGATCTTAGATTAGGTCTTTCCCTGTCCATAATGCTAAATTGAGGAGGTAAAATATAAATATAAATAGGAAACAGAAAAGAAATAAACAGTGATCACCCATTTTCGGCCCACAATCTTTTTCATGGAAATCCCATTCATATGATTCGTGTCCATGAATGCTACGATGATGGTATGAATTTGAAGGCTAAATATTCTTGTGCAGATCTTAGATTAGGTCTTTCCCTGTCCATAATGCTAAATTGAGGAGGTAAAATATAAATATAAATAGGAAACTGAAGAGAAATGTACAGTGATCACCCATTTTCGGCCCACAATATTTTTCATAGAAATCCCAGTCATATGAGTCGAGTCCCTGCATGCTATGATCACGGTATGAATTTGAAGGCTAAATATTTTTGTGCAGATCTTAGATTAGGTCTTTCCCTGTCCATAATGCTAAATTGAGGAGGTAAAATAGAAATATAAATAGGAAACAGAAGAGAAATGTACAGTGATCACCCCTTTTCGGCCCACAATCTTTTTCATGTAAATCCCATTCATATGAGTCGAGTCCATGCATGCTACGTTGACGGTATGAATTTTAAGGCTAAATATTTTTGTGCAGATCTTAGATTAGGTCTTTCCCTGTCCATAATGCTAAATTGATTAGGTAAAATAGAAATATAAATAGGAAACAGAAGAGAAATGTACAGTGATCACCCATTTTCGGCCCACAATCTTTTTCATGGAAATCCCAGTCATATGAGTCGAGTCCATGCATGCTACGATGACGGTATGAATTTGAAGGCTAAATATTTTAATGCAGATCTTAGATTAGGTCTTTCCCTGTCCATAATGCTAAATTGAGGAAGTAAAATAGAAATATAAATGGGAAACAGAAGTGAAATGTACAGTGATCACCCATTTTCTGCACACAATCTTTTTCATGGAAATCCCAGTCATATGAGTCGAGTCCATGCATGCTACGTTGACGGTATGAATTTGAAGGCTAAATATTTTTGTGCAGATCTTAGATTAGGTCTTTCCCTGTCCATAATGCTAAATTGAGGGGGTAAAATATAAATATAAATAGGAAACAGATGAGAAATGTACAGTGATCACCCATTTTCGGCCCACAATATTTTTCATGGAAATCCCAGTCATATGAGTCGATTCCATGCATGCTACGATGACGGTATGAATTCGAAGGCTAAATATTTTAATGCAGATCTTAGATTAGGTCTTTCCCTTTCCATAATGCTAAATTGATGAGGTAAAATAGAAATATAAATAGGAAACAGAAGAGAAATGTACAGTGATCACCCATTTTCGGCCCACAATATTTTTCATGGAAATCCCAGTCATATGAGTCGAGTCCATGCATGCTACGATGACAGTATGTATTTGAAGGCTAAATATTTTTGTGCAGATCTTAGATTAGGTCTTTCCCTGTCCATAATGATAAATTGAGGAGGTAAAATAGAAAAATAAATGTGAAACAGAAGAGAAATGTACAGTGATCACCCATTTTCTGCCCACAATATTTTTCATGGAAATCCCAGTCATATGAGTCGAGTCCATGCATGCTACGATGACGGTATTAATTTGAAGGCTAAATATTTTTGTGCAGAAGTTAGATTAGGTCTTTCCCTGTCCATAATGCTAAATTGAGGAGGTAAAATATAAATATAAATAGGAAACAGAAGAGAAATGTACAGTGATCACCCATTTTCTGCCCACAATCTTTTTCATGGAAATCCCATTCATATGAGTCGAGTCCATGCATGCTACGATGACGGTATGAATTTGAAGGCTAAATATTTTTGTGCAGATCTTAGATTAGGTCTTTCCCTGTCCATAATGCTAAATTGAGGGGGTAAAATATAAATATAAATAGGAAACAGAAGAGAAATGTACAGTGATCACCCATTTTCGGCCCACAATCTTTTTCATGGAAATCCCATTCATATGAGTCGAGTCCATGCATGCTACGATGACGGTATGAATTTGAAGGCTAAATATTTTTGTGCAGATCTTAGATAAGGGCTTTCCCTGTCCATAATGCTAAATTGTTGAGGTAAAATAGAAATATAAATAGGAAACAGAAGAGAAATGTACAGTGATCACCCATTTTCGGCCGACAATATTTTTCATGGAAATCCCATTCATATGAGTCGAGTCCATGTATGCTACGATGACTGTATGAATTTGAAGGCAAAATATTTTTGTGCAGATCTTAGATTAGGTCTTTCCCTGTCCATAATGCTAAATTGATGAGTTAAAATAGAAATAGAAATAGGAAACAGAAGAGAAATGTACAGTGATCACCGATTTTCGGCCCACAAACTTTTTCATGGAAATCCCAGTCATATGAGTCGAGTCCATGCATGCTACGATGACGATATGAATTTGAAGGCAAAATATTTTTGTGCAGAGCTTAGATTAGGTCTTTCCCTGGCCATAATGATAAATTGAGGAGGTAAAATATAAATATAAATAGGAAACTGAAGAGAAATGTACAGTGATCACCCATTTTCGGCCCACAATATTTTTCATGGAAATCCCAGTCATATGATTCGAGTCCATGCATGCTACGATGAAGGTACGAATTTGAAGGCTAAATATTTTTGTGCAGATCTTCGATTAGGTCTTTCCCTGTCCATAATGCTAAATTGAGGAGGTAAAATATAAATATAAATAGGAAACAGAAGAGAAATGTACAGTAATCACCCATTTTCGGCCCACAATCTTTTTCATGGAAATCCCAGTCATATGAGTTGAGTCCATGCATGATACGATGACGGTATGAATTGGAAGGCTAAATATTTTAATGCAGATCTTAGATTAGGTCTTTCCCTTTCCATAATGCTAAATTGATGAGGTAAAATATAAATATAAATAGGAAACAGAAGAGAAATGTACAGTGATCACCCATTTTCGGCCCACAATCTTTTTCATGGAAATCCCAGTCATATGAGTCGAGTCCATGCATGCTACGATGACAGTATGTATTTGAAGGCTAAATATTTTTGTGCAGATCTTAGATTAGGTCTTTCCCTGTCCATAATGCTAAATTGAGGAGGTAAAATAGAAATATAAATGGGAAACAGAAGTGAAATGTACAGTGATCACCCATTTTCTGCCCACAATCTTTTTCATGGAAATCCCAGTCATATGAGTCGAGTCCATGCATGCTACGATGACGGTATTAATTTGAAGGCTAAATATTTTTGTGCAGATCTTAGATTAGGTCTTTCCCTGTCCATAATGCTAAATTTAGGAGGTAAAATATAAATATAAATAGGAAACAGAAGAGAAATGTACAGTGATCACCCATTTTCTGCCCACAATCTTTTTCATGGAAATCCCATTCATATGAGTCGAGTCCCTGCATGCTACGATGACGGTATGAATTTGAAGGCTAAATATTTTTGTGCAGATCTTAGATTAGGTCTTTCCCTGTCCATAATGCTAAATTGAGGGGGTAAAATATAAATATAAATAGGAAACAGAAGAGAAATGTACAGTGATCACCCATTTTCGGCCCACAATATTTTTCATGGAAATCCCAGTCATATGAGTCGAGTCCATGCATGCTACGATGACGGTATGAATTCGAAGGCTAAATATTTTAATGCAGATCTTAGATTAGGTCTTTCCCTTTCCATAATGCTAAATTGATGAGGTAAAATAGAAATATAAATAGGAAACAGAAGAGAAATGTACAGTGATCACCCATTTTGAGCCCACAATATTTTTCATGGAAATCCCAGTCATATGAGTCGAGTCCATGCATGCTACGATCACGGTATGAATATGAAGGCTAAATATTTTTTCTTGCAGGTCTTAGATTAGGTCTTTCCCTGTCCATAATGCTAAATTGAGGAGGTAAAATACAAATATAAATAGGAAACAGAAGAGAAATGTACAGTGATCACCCATTTTCGGCCCACAATCTTTTTCATGGAAATCCCATTCATATAAGTCGAGTCCCTGCATGCTACGATCACGGTATTAATTTGAAGGCTACATATTTTTGTGCAGATCTTAGATTAGGTCTTTCCCTGTCCATAATGCTAAATTGAGGAGGTAAAATAGAAATATAAATAGGAAACTGAAGAGAAATGTACAGTGATCACCCATTTTCGGCCCACAATCTTTTTCATGGAAATCCCATTCATATGATTCGAGTCCATGCATGCTACGATGACGGTATGAATTTGAAGGCTAAATATTCTTGTGCAGATCTTAGATTAGGTCTTTCCCTGTCCATAATGCTAAATTGAGGAGGTAAAATATAAATATAAATAGGAAACAAAAGCGAAATGTACAGTGATCACCCATTTTCTGCCCACAATATTTTTCATGGAAATCCCAGTCATATGAGTCGCGTCCATGCATGCTACGATCACGGTATGAATTTGAAGGTTAAATATTTTTGTGCAGATCTTAGATTAGGTCTTTCCCTTTCCATAATACTAAATTGAGGAGGTAAAACATAATTATAAATGGGAAACAGAAGAGAAATGTACAGTGATCACCCATTTTCGGCCCACAATCTTTTTCATGGAAATCCCATTCATATGAGTCGAGTCCATGCATGCTACGATGACGGTACGAATTTGAAGGTTAATATTTTTGTGCAGATCTTCGATTAGGTCTTTCCCTGTCCATAATGCTAAATTGTTGAGGTAAAATAGAAATATAAATAGGAAACAGAAGAGAAATGTACAGTGATCACCCATTTTCGGCCGACAATATTTTTCATGGAAATCCCTTTCATATGAGTCGAGTCCATGTATGCTACGATGACTGTATGAATTTGAAGGTTAAATATTTTTGTGCAGATCTTAGATTAGGTCTTTCCCTGTCCATAATGCTAAATTGAGGAGGTAAAATATAAATATAAATAGGAAACAGAAGAGAAATGTACAGTGATCACCCATTTTCGGCCCACAATCTTTTTCATGGAAATCCCATTCATATGAGTCGAGTCCATGCATGCTACGATGACGGTATGAATTTGAAGGCAAAAAATTTTTGTCCAGACCTTAGATTAGGTCTTTCCCTGGCCATAATGCTAAATTGAGGAGGTAAAATAGAAATATAAATAGGAAACTGAAGAGAAATGTACAGTGATCACCCATTTTCGGCCCACAATATTTTTCATGGAAATCCCAGTCATATGAGTCGAGTCCCTGCATGCTATGATCACGGTATGAATTTGAAGGCTAAATATTTTTGTGCAGATCTTAGATGAGGTCTTTCCCTGTCCATAATGCTAAATTGAGGAGGTAAAATAGAAATATAAATAGGAAACAGAAGAGAAATGTACAGTGATCACCCATTTTCGGCCCACAATCTTTTTCATGGAAATCCCATTCATATGATTCGAGTCCATGCATGCTACGATGATGGTATGAATTTGAAGGCTAAATATTTTTGTGCAGATCTTAGATTAGGTCTTTCCCTGTCCATAATGCTAAATTGAGGAGGTAAAATAGAAATATAAAGAGGAAACAGAAGAGAAATGTACAGTGATCACCCATTTTCGGCCCACACTCTTTTTCATGGAAATCCCATTCATATAAGTCGAGTCCATGCATGCTACGATGACGGTATGAATTTGAAGGCTAAATATTTTTGTGCAGATCTTAGATTAGGTCTTTCCCTGTCCATAATGCTAAATTGAGGAGGTAAAATAGAAATATAAATAGGAAACAGAAGAGAAATGTACAGTAATCACCCATTTTCGGCCCACAATCTTTTTCATGGAAATCCCATTTATATGATTCGAGTCCATGCATGCTACGATGACGGTATGAATTTGAAGGCTAATTATTTTTGTGCAGATCTTAGATTAGGTCTTTCCCTGTCCATAATGCTAAATTGAGGAGGTAAAATAGAAATATAAATAGGAAACAGAAGAGAAATGTACAATGATAACCCATTTTCGGCCCACAATCGTTTTCATGGAAATCCCATTCATATCAGTCGATTCCATGCATGCTACGATGACGGTATGAATTTGAATGCTAAATATTTTTGTGCAGATCTTAGATTAGGTCTTTCCCTGTCCATAATGCTAAATTGATGATGTAAAATAGAAATATAAATAGGAAACAGAAGAGAAATGTACAGTGATCACCCATTTTCGGCCCACAATCTTTTTCATGGAAATCCCAGTCATATGAGTCGAGTCCATGCATGCTACGATGACAGTATGAATTTGAAGGCTAAATATTTTTGTGCAGATCTTAGATTAGGTCTTTCCCTGTCCATAATGCTAAATTGAGGAGGTAAAATAGAAATATAAATAGGAAACAGAAGAGAAATGTACAGTGATCACCCATTGTCGGCCCACAAATTTTTTCATGGAAATCCCATTCATATGAGTCGAGTCCATGCATGCTACGATGACGGTATGAATTTGAAGGCAAAATATTTTTGTGCAGATCTTAGATTAGGTCTTTCCCTGTCCATAATGCTAAATTGAGGAGGTAAAATAGAAATATAAATAGGAAACAGAAGAGAAATGTACAGTGATCACCCATTGTCGGCCCACAATCTTTTTCATGGAAATCCCATTCATATGAGTCGAGTCCATGCATGCTACGATGACGGTATGAATTTGAAGGCAAAATATTTTTGTGCAGATCTTAGATTAGGTCTTTCCCTGTCCATAATGCTAAATTGAGGAGGTAAAATAGAAATATAAATAGGAAACAGAAGAGAAATGTACAGTGATCACCCATTTTCGGCCCACAATATTTTTCATGGAAATCCAATTCATATGAGTCGAGTCCATGCATGCTACGTTGACGGTATGAATTTGAAGGCTAAATATACTTGTGCAGATCTTAGATTAGGTCTTTCCCAGTCCATAATGCTAAATTGAGGAGGTAAAATATAAATATAAATAGGAAACAGAAGAGAAATGTACAGTGATCACCCATTTTTTGCCCACAATATTTTTCATGGAAATCCCAGTCATATGAGTCGCGTCCATGCATGCTACGATCACGGAATGAATTTGAAGGCTAAATATTTTTGTGCAGATCTTAGATTAGGTCTTTCCCTGTCCATAATGCTAAATTGCGGAGGTAAAATATAAATATAAATAGGAAACAGAAGAGAAATGTACAGTGATCACCCATTTTCGGCCCACAATCTTTTTCATGGAAATCCCATTCATATGAGTCGAGTCCATGCAGGCTACGTTGACGGTATGAATTTGAAGGCTAAATATTTTTGTGCAGACCTTAGATTAGGTCTTTCCCTGTCCATAATGCTAAAATGAGGAGGTAAAATATAAATATAAATAGGAAACAGAAGAGAAATGTACAGTGATCACCCATTTTCGGCCCAAAGTCTTTTTCATGGAAATCCCATTCATATAAGTCGAGTCCATGCATGCTACGATGACGGTATGAATTTGAAGGCTAAATATTTTTGTGCAGATCTTAGATTAGGTCTTTCCCTGTCCATAATGCTAAATTGAGGAGGTAAAATATAAATATAAATAGGAAACAGAAGAGAAATGTACAGTAATCACCCATTTTCGGCCCACAATCTTTTTCATGGAAATCCCATTCATATGATTCGAGTCCATGCATGCTACGATGACGGTATGAATTTGAAGGCTAAATATTTTTGTGCAGATCTTAGATTAGGTCTTTCCCTGTCCATAAAGCTAAATTGAGGAGGTAAAATGTAAATATAAATAGGAAACAGAAGAGAAATGTACAGTGATCACCCATTTTCGGCCCACAATCTTTTTCATGGAAATCCCATTCATATGAGTCGAGTCCATGCATGCTACGATGACGGTATGAATTTGAAGGCAAAATATTTTTGTGCAGATCTTAGATTAGGTCTTTCCCTGTCCATAATGCTAAATTGAGGAGGTAAAATATAAATATAAATAGGAAACAGAAGAGAAATGTACAGTGATCACCCATTTTCGGCCCACAATATTTCTCATGGAAATCCCATTCATATGAGTCGAGTCCATGCATGCTACGATGACGGTATGAATTTGAAGGCTAAATATTTTCGTGCAGATCTTATATTAGGTCTTTACCTGTCCATAATGCTAAATTGAGGAGGTAAAATAGAAATATAAATAGGAAACAGAAGAGAAATGTACAGTGATCAACCATTTTCTGCCCACAATAGTTTTCATGGAAATCCCAGTCATATGAGTCGAGTCCATGCATGCTACGATGACGGTATGAATTTGAAGGCTAAATATTCTTGTGCAGATCTTAGATTAGGTCTTTCCCTGTCCATAATGCTAAATTGAGGAGGTAAAATAGAAATATAAATAGGAAACAAAAGCGAAATGTCCAGTGATCACCCATTTTCTGCCCACAATCTTTTTCATGGAAATCCCATTCATATGAGTCGAGTCCATGCATGCTACGATGACGGTATGAATTTGAAGGCAAAATATTTTTGTGCAGATCTTAGATTTGGTCTTTCCCTGTCCATAATGTTAAATTGAGGAGGTAAAATAGAAATATAAATAGGAAACAGAAGAGAAATGTACAGTGATCACCCATTTTCGGCCCACAATCATTTTCATGTAAATCCCATTCATATGAGTCGAGTCCATGCATGCTACGTTGACGGTATGAATTTTAAGGCTAAATATTTTTGTGCAGATCTTAGATTAGGTCTTTCCCTGTCCATAATGCTAAATTGAGGAGGTAAAACATAAATATAAATAGGAAACAGAAGAGAAATGTACAGTGATCACCCATTTTCGGCCCACAATCTTTTTCATGGAAATCCCATTCATATGATTCGAGTCCATGCATGCTACGGTGATGGTATGAATTTGAAGGCTAAATATTTTTGTGCAGATCTTAGATTAGGTCTTTCCCTTTCCATAATGCTAAATTGAGGAGGTAAAATATAAATATAAATAGGAAACAGAAGAGAAGTGTACAATGATAACCCATTTTCGGCACACAATATTTTTCATGGAAATCCCATTCATATGAGTCAATTCCATGCATGCTACGATGACGGTATGAATTTGAAGGCAAAATATTTTTGTGCAGATCTTAGATTAGGTCTTTCCCTTTCCATAATGCTAAAATGAGGAGGTAAAATATAAATATAAATAGGAAACAGAAGAGAAATGTACAGTGATCACCCATTTTCGGCCCAAAGTCTTTTTCATGGAAATCCCATTCATATAAGTCGAGTCCATGCATGCTACGTTGACGGTATGAATTTGAAGGCTAAATATTTTTGTGCAGATCTTAGATTAGGTCTTTCCCTGTCCATAATGCTAAATTGAGGAGGTAAAATAGAAATATAAATAGGAAACAGAAGAGAAATGTACAGTGATCAACCATTTTCTGCCCACAATAGTTTTCATGGAAATCCCAGTCATATGAGTCGAGTCCATGCATGCTACGATGACGGTATGAATTTGAAGGCTAAATATTGTTGTGCAGATCTTAGATTAGGTCTTTCCCTGTCCATAATGCTAAATTGAGGAGGTAAAATATAAATATAAATAGGAAACAAAAGGGAAATGTCCAGTGATCACCCATTTTCTGCCCACAATATTTTTCATGGAAATCCCAGTCATATGAGTCGCGTCCATGCATGCTACGATCACGGTATGAATTTGAAGGTTAAATATTTTTGTGCAGATCTTAGATTAGGTCTTTCACTTTCCATAATACTAAATTGAGGAGGTAAAATAGAAATAGAAATAGGAAACAGAAGAGAAATGTACAGTGATCACCCATTTTCGGCCCACAATCTTTTTCATGGAAATCCCATTCATATGAGTCGAGTCCATGCATGCTACGATGACGGTATGAATTTGAAGGGAAAATATTTTTGTGCAGATCTTAGATTTGGTCTTTCCCTGTCCATAATGCTAAATTGAGGAGGTAAAATAGAAATATAAATAGGAAACAGAAGAGAAATGTACAGTGATCACCCATTTTCGGCCCACAATATTTTTCATGGAAATCCCATTCATATGAGTCGAGTCCATGCATGCTACGTTGACGGTATAAATTTGAAGGCTAAATATACTTGTGCAGATCTTAGATTAGGTCTTTCCCTGTCCATAATGCTAAATTGCGGAGGTAAAATATAAATATAAATAGGAAACAGAAGAGAAATGTACAGTGATCACCCATTTTCGGCCCACAATCTTTTTCATGGAAATCCCATTCATATGAGTCGAGTCCATGCAGGCTACGTTGACGGTATGAATTTGAAGGCTAAATATTTTTGTGCAGACCTTAGATTAGGTCTTTCCCTGTCCATAATGCTAAAATGAGGAGGTAAAATATAAATATAAATAGGAAACAGAAGAGAAATGTACAGTGATCACCCATTTTCGGCCCACAATCTTTTTCATGGAAATCCCATTCATATGAGTCGAGTCCATGCATGCTACGATGACGGTATGAATTTGAAGGGAAAATATTTTTGTGCAGATCTTAGATTTGGTCTTTCCCTGTCCATAATGCTAAATTGAGGAGGTAAAATAGAAATATAAATAGGAAACAGAAGAGAAATGTACAGTGATCACCCATTTTCGGCCCACAATCATTTTCTTGTAAATCCCATTCATATGAGTCGAGTCCATGCATGCTACGTTGACGGTATGAATTTGAAGGCTAAATATTTTTGTGCAGATCTTAGATTAGGTCTTTCCCTGTCCATAATGCTAAATTGAGGAGGTAAAACATAAATATAAATAGGAAACAGAAGAGAAATGTACAGTGATCACCCATTTTCGGCCCATAATCTTTTTCATGGAAATCCCATTCATATGATTCGAGTCCATGCATGCTACGGTGATGGTATGAATTTGAAGGCTAAATATTTTTGTGCAGATCTTAGATTAGGTCTTTCCCTTTCCATAATGCTAAATTGAGGAGGTAAAATATAAATATAAATAGGAAACAGAAGAGAAGTGTACAATGATAACCCATTTTCGGCCCACAATATTTTTCATGGAAATCCCATTCATATGAGTCAATTCCATGCATGCTACGATGACGGTATGAATTTGAAGGCAAAATATTTTTGTGCAGATCTTAGATTAGGTCTTTCCCTGTCCATAATGCTAAATTGAGGAGGTAAAATAGAAATATAAATAGGAAACAGAAGAGAAATGTACAGTGATCACCCATTTTCTGCACCTTAATCTTTTTCATGGAAATCCCATTATTATGAGTCGAGTCCATGCATGCTACGATGACGGTATGAATTTGAAGGCTAAATATTTTTGTGCAGATCTTAGATTAGGTCTTTCCCTGTCCATAATGCTAAATTGAGGAGGTAAAATAGAAATATAAATAGGAAACAGAAGAGAAATGTACAGTGATCACCCATTTTCGGCCCACAATATTTTTCATGGAAATCCCATTCATATGAGTCAATTCCATGCATGCTACGATGACGGTATGTATTTGAAGGCTAAATATTTTTGTGCAGATCTTAGATTAGGTCTTTCCCTGTCCATAATGCTAAATTCCGTAGGTAAAATATAAATATAAATAGGAAACAGAAGAGAAATGTACAGTGATCACCCATTTTCGGCCCACAATCTTTTTCATGGAAATCCCATTCATATAAGTCGAGTCCATGCATGCTACGATGACGGTATGAATTTGAAGGCTAAATATTTTTGTGCAGATCTTAGATTAGGTCTTTCCCTGTCCATAATGCTAAATTGAGGAGGTAAAATAGAAATATAAATAGGAAACAGAAGAGAAATGTACAGTGATCACCCATTTTCGGCCCACAATATTTTTCATGGAAATCCCATTCATATGAGTCGAGTCAATGCATGCTACGTTGACGGTATGAATTTGAAGGCTAAATATTTTTGTGCAGATCTTAGATTAGGTCTTTCACTGTCCATAATGCTAAATTGAGGAGCTAAAATAGAAATATAAATAGGAAACAGAAGAGAAATGTACAGTGATCACCCATTTTCGGCCCACAATCTTTTTCATGGAAATCCCATTCATATGAGTCGATTCCATGCATGCTACGATGACGGTATGAATTTGAAGGCTAAATATTTTTGTGCAGATCTTAGATTAGGTCTTTCCCTGTCCATAATGCTAAATTGATGAGGTAAAATAGAAATATAAATAGGAAACAGAAGAGAAATGTACAGTGATCACCCATTTTCGGCCCACAATCTTTTTCATGGAAATCCCATTCATATAAGTCCAATCCATGCATGCTACGATGACGGTATGAATTTGAAGGCTAAATATTTTTGTGCAGATCTTAGATTAGGTGTTTCCCTGTCCATAATGCTAAATTGAGGAGGTAAAATAGAAATATAATGAGGAAACAGAAGAGAAATGTACAGTGATCACCCATTTTCGGCCCCAAGTCTTTTTCATGGAAATCCCATTCATATGAGTCAATTCCATGCATGCTACGATGACGGTATGTATTTGAAGGCTAAATATTTTTGTGCAGATCTTAGATTAGGTCTTTCCCTTTCCATAATGCTAAATTCCGTAGGTAAAATATAAATATAAATAGGAAACAGAAGAGAAATGTACAGTGATCACCCATTTTCGGCCCACAATCTTTTTCATGGAAATCCCATTCATATGAGTCGATTCCATGCATGCTACGATGACGGTATGAATTTGAAGGCTAAATATTTTTGTGCAGATCTTAGATTAGGTCTTTCCCTGTCCATAATGCTAAATTGATGAGGTAAAATAGAAATATAAATAGGAAACAGAAGAGAAATGTAAAGTGATCACCCATTTTCTGCCCACAATCTTTTTCATGGAAATCCCATTCATATAAGTCGAGTCCATGCATGCTACGATGACGGTATGAATTTGAAGGCTAAATATTTTTTTGCAGATCTTAGATTAGGTGTTTCCCTGTCCATAATGCTAAATTGAGGAGGTAAAATAGAAATATAAAGAGGAAACAGAAGAGAAATGTACAGTGATCACCCATTTTCGGCCCAAAGTCTTTTTCATCGAAATCCCATTCATATAAGTCGAGTCCATGCATGCTACGATGACGGTATGAATTTGAAAGCAAAATATTTTTGTGCAGATCTTAGATTAGGTCTTTCCCTGTCCATAATGCTAAATTGAGGAGGTAAAATAGAAATATAAATAGGAAACAGAAGAGAAATGTACAGTGATCAACCATTTCCTGCCCACAATCTTTTTCATGGAAATCCCAGTCATATGAGTCGAGTCCATGCATGCTACGATCACGGTAGGAATTTGAAGACAATATATTTTTTTGCAGAGCTTAGATTAGGTCTTTCCCTGTCCATAATGCTAAATTAAGGAGATAAGATAGAAATATAAATAGGAAACAGAAGAGAAATGTACAGTGATCACCCATTTTCTGCCCACAACCTTTTTCATGGAAATCCCAGTCATATGTGTCGAGTCCATTCATGCTACAATCACGGTATGAATTTCAAGACAATATATTTTTTTGCAGATCTTAGATTATGTCTCTCCCTGTCCATAATGCTAAATTAAGGAGATATGATAGAAATATAAATAGGAAACAGAAGAGAAATGTACAGTGATCACCCATTTTCTGCCCACAATCTTTTTCATGGAAATCCCAGTCATATGAGTCGAGTCCATGCATGCTACGATGACAGTATTAATTTGAAGGCTAAATATTTTTGTGCAGATCTTAGATTAGGTCTTTCCCTGTCCATAATACTAAATTGAGGAGGTAAAATAGAAATATAAATAGGAAACAGAAGGGAAATGTACAGTGATCACGCATTTTCGGCCCACAATCTTTTTCATGGAAATCCTATTCATATAAGTCGAGTCCATGCATGCTACGATGACGGTATGAATTTGAAGGCTAAATATTTTTGTGCAGATCTTAGATTAGGTCTTTCCCTGTCCATAATGCTAAATTGAGGAGGTAAAATATAAATATAAATAGGAAACAGAAGAGAAATGTACAGTGATCACCCATTTTCTGCCCGTTAATCTTTTTCATGGAAATCCCATTATTATGAGTCGATTCCATGCATGCTACGATGACGGTATGAATTTGAAGGCTAAATATTTTCGTGCAGATCTTAGATTAGGTATTTCCCTGTCCATAATGCTAAATTGAGGAGGTAAAATATTAATATAAATAGGAAACAGAAGAGAAATGTACAGTGATCACCCATTTTCGGCCCACAATATTTTTCATGGAAATCCCATTCATATGAGTCGAGTCCATGCATGCTACGTTGACGGTATAAATTTGAAGGCTAAATATACTTGTGCAGATCTTAGATTAGGTCTTTCACTGTCCATAATGCTAAATTGAGAAGCTAAAATATAAATATAAATAGGAAACAGAAGAGAAATGTACAGTGATCACCCATTTTCGGCCCACAATCTTTTTCATGGAAATCCCATTCATATGAGTCGATTCCATGCATGCTACGATGACGGTATGAATTTGAAGGCTAAATATTTTTGTGCAGATCTTAGATTAGGTCTTTCCCTGTCCATAATGCTAAATTGATGAGGTAAAATAGAAATATAAATAGGAAACAGAAGAGAAATGTACAGTGATCACCCATTTTCGGCCCACAATCTTTTTCATGGAAATCCCATTCATATAAGTCGAGTCCATGCATGCTACGATGACGGTATGAATTTGAAGGCTAAATATTTTTGTGCAGATCTTAGATTAGGTCTTTCCCTGTCCATAATGCTAAATTGAGGAGGTAAAATAGAAATATAAATAGGAAACAGAAGAGAAATGTACAGTGATCAACCATTTCCTGCCCACAATCTTTTTCATGGAAATCCCAGTCATATGAGTCGAGTCCATGCATGCTATGATCACGGTATGAATTTGAAGGCTAAATATTTTTGTGCAGATCTTAGATTAGGTCTTTCCCTGTCCATAATGCTAAATTGATGAGGTAAAATAGAAATATAAATAGGAAACAGAAGAGAAATGTACAGTGATCACCCATTTTCGGCCCACAATCGTTTTCATGGAAATCCCTGTCATATGAGTCGAGTCCATGCATGCTACGATGACAGTATGAATTTGAAGGCTAAATATTTTTGTGCAGATCTTAGATTAGGTCTTTCCCTGTCCATAATGCTAAATTGAGGAGGTAAAATAGAAATATAAATAGGAAACAGAAGAGAAATGTACAGTGATCACCCATTTTCTGCCCACAATCTTTTTCATGGAAATCCCAGTCATATGAGTCGAGTCCATGCATGCTACGATGACAGTATTAATTTGAAGGCTAAATATTTTGGTGCAGATCTTAGATTAGTTCTTTCCCTGTCCATAATACTAAATTGAGGAGGTAAAATAGAAATATAAATAGGAAACAGAAGAGAAATGTACAGTGATCACGAATTTTCGGCCCACAATCTTTTTCATGGAAATCCCATTCATATAAGTCGAGTCCATGCATGCTACGATGACGGTATGAATTTGAAGGCTAAATATTTTTGTGCAGATCTTAGATTAGGTCTTTCCCTGTCCATAATGCTAAATTGAGGAGGTAAAATAGAAATATAAATAGGAAACAGAAGAGAAATGTACAGTGATCACCCATTTTCTGCCCACAATCTTTGTCATGGAAATCCCAGTCATATGAGTCGAGTCCATGCATGCTACGATGAAGGTATAAATTTGAAGGCTAAATATTTTTGTGCAGATATTAGATTAGGTCTTTCCCTGTCCATAATGCTAAATTGAGGAGGTAAAATATAAATATAAATAATAAAACAGAAGAGAAATGTACAGTGATCACCCATTTTCTGCCCGTTAATCTTTTTCATGGAAATCCCATTATTATGAGTCGAGTCCATGCATGCTACGATGACGGTATGAATTTGAAGGCTAAATATTTTCGTGCAGATCTTAGATTAGGTGTCTCCCTGTCCATAATGCTAAATTGAGGAGGTAAAATATTAATATAAATAGGAAACAGAAGAGAAATGTACAGTGATCACCCATTTTCGGCCCACAATATTTTTCATGGAAATCCCATTCATATGAGTCGAGTCCATGCATGCTACGTTGACGGTATAAATTTGAAGGCTAAATATACTTGTGCAGATCTTAGATTAAGTCTTTCTCTGTCCATAATGCTAAATTGAGGAGGTAAAATATAAATATAAATAGGAAACAGAAGAGAAATGTACAGTGATCACGCATTTTCTGCCCACAATATTTTTCATGGAAATCCCAGTCATATGAGTCGCGTCCATGTATGCTACGTTCACGGTATGAATTTGAAGGCTAAATATTTTTGTGCAGATCTTAGATTAGGTCTTTCCCTGTCCATAATGCTAAATTGCGGAGGTAAAATATAAATATAAATAGGAAACAGAAGAGAAATGTACAGTGATCACCCATTTTCGGCCCACAATCTTTTTCATGGAAATCCCATTCATATAAGTCGAGTCCATGCATGCTACGATGACGGTATGAATTTGAAGGCTAAATAATTTTGTGCAGATCTTAGATTAGGTGTTTCCCTGTCCATAATGCTAAATTGAGGAGGTAAAATATAAATATAAATAGGAAACAGAAGAGAAATGTACAGTGATCACCCATTTTCGGCCTAAAGTCTTTTTCATGGAAATCCCATTCATATAAATCGAGTCCATGCATGCTACGATGACGGTATGAATTTGAAGGCTAAATATTTTTGTGCAGATCTTAGATTAGGTCTTTCCCTGTCCATAATGCTAAATTGAGGAGGTAAAATAGAAATATAAATAGGAAACAGAAGAGAAATGTACAGTGATCAACCATTTCCTGCCCACAATCTTTTTCATGGAAATCCCAGTCATATGAGTCGAGTCCATGCATGCTATCATCACGGTATGAATTTGAAGGCTAAATATTTTTGTGCAGATCTTAGATTAGGTCTTTCCCTGTCCATAATGCTAAATTGATGAGGTAAAATAGAAATATAAATAGGAAACAGAAGAGAAATGTACAGTGATCACCCATTTTCGGCCCACAATCGTTTTCATGGAAATCCCTGTCATATGAGTCGAGTCCATGCATGCTACGATGACAGTATGAATTTGAAGGCTAAATATTTTTGTGCAGATCTTAGATTAGGTCTTTCCCTGTCCATAATGCTAAATTGAGGAGGTAAAATAGAAATATAAATAGGAAACAGAAGAGAAATGTACAGTGATCACCCATTTTCTGCCCACAATCTTTTTCATGGAAATCCCAGTCATATGAGTCGAGTCCATGCATGCTACGATGACAGTATTAATTTGAAGGCTAAATATTTTTGTGCAGATCTTAGATTAGTTCTTTCCCTGTCCATAATACTAAATTGAGGAGGTAAAATAGAAATATAAATAGGAAACAGAAGAGAAATGTACAGTGATCACGAATTTTCGGCCCACAATCTTTTTCATGGAAATCCCATTCATATAAGTCGAGTCCATGCATGCTACGATGACGGTATGAATTTGAAGGCTAAATATTTTTGTGCAGATCTTAGAGTAGGTCTTTCCCTGTCCATAATGCTAAATTGAGGAGGTAAAATAGAAATATAAATAGGAAACAGAAGAGAAATGTACAGTGATCACCCATTTTCTGCCCACAATCTTTGTCATGGAAATCCCAGTCATATGAGTCGAGTCCATGCATGCTACGATGAAGGTATTAATTTGAAGGCTAAATATTTTTGTGCAGATATTAGATTAGGTCTTTCCCTGTCCATAATGCTAAATTGAGGAGGTAAAATATAAATATAAATAGGAAACAGAAGAGAAATGTACAGTGATCACCCATTTTCTGCCCGTTAATCTTTTTCATGGAAATCCCATTATTATGAGTCGAGTCCATGCATGCTACGATGACGGTATGAATTTGAAGGCTAAATATTTTCGTGCAGATCTTAGATTAGGTGTCTCCCTGTCCATAATGCTAAATTGAGGAGGTAAAATATTAATATAAATAGGAAACAGAAGAGAAATGTACAGTGATCACCCATTTTCGGCCCACAATATTTTTCATGGAAATCCCATTCATATGAGTCGAGTCCATGCATGCTACGTTGACGGTATAAATTTGAAGGCTAAATATACTTGTGCAGATGTTAGATTAAGTCTTTCTCTGTCCATAATGCTAAATTGAGGAGGTAAAATATAAATATAAATAGGAAACAGAAGAGAAATGTACAGTGATCACGCATTTTCTGCCCACAATATTTTTCATGGAAATCCCAGTCATATGAGTCGCGTCCATGTATGCTACGTTCACGGTATGAATTTGAAGGCTAAATATTTTTGTGCAGATCTTAGATTAGGTCTTTCCCTGTCCATAATGCTAAATTGCGGAGGTAAAATATAAATATAAATAGGAAACAGAAGAGAAATGTACAGTGATCACCCATTTTCGGCCCACAATCTTTTTCATGGAAATCCCATTCATATAAGTCGAGTCCATGCATGCTACGATGACGGTATGAATTTGAAGGCTAAATATTTTTGTGCAGATCTTAGATTAGGTCTTTCCCTGTCCATAATGCTAAATTGAGGAGGTATAATAGAAATATAAATAGGAAACAGAAGAGAAATGTACAGTGATCACCCATTTTCTGCCCGTTAATCTTTTTCATGGAAATCACATTATTATGAGTCGAGTCCATGCATGCTACGATGACGGTATGAATTTGAAGTCTAAATATTTTCGTGCAGATCTTAGATTAGGTGTCTCCCTGTCCATAATGCTAAATTGAGGAGGTAAAATATTAATATAAATAGGAAACAGAAGAGAAATGTACAGTGATCACCCATTTTCGGCCCACAATATTTTTCATGGAAATCCCATTCATATGAGTCGAGTCCATGCATGCTACGTTGACGGTATAAATTTGAAGGCTAAATATACTTGTGCAGATCTTAGATTAAGTCTTTCTCTGTCCATAATGCTAAATTGAGGAGCTAAAATAGAAATATAAATAGGAAACAGAAGAGAAATGTACAATGATCACCCATTTTCGGCCCACAATCTTTTTCATGGAAATCCCATTCATATGAGTCGAGTCCATGCATGCTACGATGACGGTATGAATTTGAAGGCTAAATATTTTTGTGCAGATCTTAGATTAGGTGTTTCCCTGTCCATAATGCTAAATTGAGGAGGTAAAATAGAAATATAAATAGGAAAGAGAAGAGAAATGTACAGTGATCACCCATTTTCGGCCCAAAGTCTTTTTCATGGAAATCCCATTCATATAAGTCGAGTCCATGCATGCTACGATGACGGTATGAATTTGAAGGCTAAATATTTTTGTGCAGATCTTAGATTAGGTCTTTCCCTGTCCATAAAGCTAAATTGAGGAGGTAAAATAGAAATATAAATAGGAAACAGAAGAGAAATGTACAGTGATCAACCATTTCCTGCCCACAATCTTTTTCATGGAAATCCCAGTCATATGAGTCGAGTCCATGCATGCTACGATGACGGTATGAATTTGAAGGCTAAATATTTTTGTGCAGATCTTAGATTAGGTCTTTCCCTGTCCATAATGCTAAATTGATGAGGTAAAATATAAATATAAATAGGAAACAGAAGAGAAATGTACAGTGATCACCCATTTTCGGCCCACAATCGTTTTCATGGAAATCCCAGTCATATGAGTCGAGTCCATGCATGCTACGATGACAGTATGAATTTGAAGGCTAAATATTTTTGTGCAGATCTTAGATTAGGTCTTTCCCTGTCCATAATGCTAAATTGAGGAGGTAAAATAGAAATATAAATAGGAAACAGAAGAGAAATGTACAGTGATCACCCATTTTCTGCCCACAATCTTTTTCATGGAAATCCCAGTCATATGAGTCGAGTCCATGCATGCTACGATGACAGTATTAATTTGAAGGCTAAATATTTTTGTGCAGATCTTAGATTAGGTCTTTAACTGTCCATAATGCTAAATTGATGAGGTAAAATATAAAAATAAATAGGAAACAGAAGAGAAATGTACAGTGATCACCCATTTTCGGCCCACAATCTTTTTCATGGAAATCCCATTCATATAAGTCGAGTCCATGCATGCTACGATGACGGTATGAATTTGAAGGCTAAATATTTTTGTGCAGATCTTAGATTAGGTGTTTCCCTGTCCATAATGCTAAATTGAGGAGGTAAAATAGAAATATAAATAGGAAACAGAAGAGAAATGTACAGTGATCACCCATTTTCGGCCCAAAGTCTTTTTCATGGAAATCCCATTCATATAAGTCGAGTCCATGCATGCTACGATGACGGTATGAATTTGAAGGCTAAATATTTTTGTGCAGATCTTAGATTAGGTCTTTCCCTGTCCATAAAGCTAAATTGAGGAGGTAAAATAGAAATATAAATAGGAAACAGAAGAGAAATGTACAGTGATCAACCATTTCCTGCCCACAATCTTTTTCATGGAAATCCCAGTCATATGAGTCGAGTCCATGCATGCTACGATGACGGTATGAATTTGAAGGCTAAATATTTTTGTGCAGATCTTAGATTAGGTCTTTCCCTGTCCATAATGCTAAATTGATGAGGTAAAATATAAATATAAATAGGAAACAGAAGAGAAATGTACAGTGATCAACCATTTTCGGCCCACAATCGTTTTCATGGAAATCCCAGTCATATGAGTCGAGTCCATGCATGCTACGATGACAGTATGAATTTGAAGGCTAAATATTTTTGTGCAGATCTTAGATTAGGTCTTTCCCTGTCCATAATGCTAAATTGAGGAGGTAAAATAGAAATATAAATAGGAAACAGAAGAGAAATGTACAGTGATCACCCATTTTCTGCCCACAATCTTTTTCATGGAAATCCCAGTTATATGAGTCGAGTCCATGCATGCTACGATGACAGTATTAATTTGAAGGCTAAATATTTTTGTGCTGATCTTAGAGTAGGTCTTTCCCTGTCCATAATACTAAATTGAGGAGGTAAAATAGAAATATAAATAGGAAACAGAAGAGAAATGTACAGTGATCACGCATTTTCGGCCCACAATCTTTTTCATGGAAATCCCAGTCATATGAGTCGAGTCCATGCATGCTACGATGACGGTATGAATTTGAAGGCTAAATATTTTTGTGCAGATCTTAGATTAGGTCTTTCCCTGTCCATAATGCTAAATTGAGGAGGTAAAATAGAAATCTAAATAGGAAACAGAAGAGAAATGTACAGTGATCACCCATTTTCTGCCCATAATCTTTTTCATGGAAATCCCAGTCATATGAGTCGAGTCCATGCATGCTACGATGACGGTATGAATTTGAAGGCTAAATATTTTTGTGCAGATCTTAGATTAGGTGTTTCCCTGTCCATAATGCTAAATTGAGGAGGTAAAATATAAATATAAATAGGAAACAGAAGAGAAATGTACAGTGATCACCCATTTCTGCCCACAATCTTTTTCATGGAAATCCCAGTCATATGAGTCGCGTCCATCCATGCTACGATCACGGTTTGAATTTGAAGGCTAAATATTTTTGTGCAGATCTTAGGTTAGGTCTTTCCCTGTCCATAATGCTAAATTGATGAGGTAAAATAGAAATATAAATAGGAAACAGAAGAGAAATGTACAGTGATCACCCATTTTCGGCCCACAATATTTTTCATGGAAATCCCATTCATATAAGACGAGTCCATGCATGCTACGATGACGGTATGAATTTGAAGGCTAAATATTTTTGTGCAGATCTTAGATTAGGTCTTTCCCTGTCCATAATGCTAAATTGATGAGGTAAAATAGAAATATAAATAGGAAACAGAAGAGAAATGTACAGTGATCACCCATTTTCGGCCCAAAGTCTTTTTCATGGAAATCCCATTCATATAAGTCGAGTCCATGCATGCTACGATGACGGTATGAATTTGAAGGCTAAATATTTTTGTGCAGATCTTAGATTAGGTTTTTCCCTGTCCATAATGCTAAATTGAGGAGGTAAAATAGAAATATAAATAGGAAACAGAAGAGAAATGTACAGTGATCAACCATTTCCTGCCCACAATCTTTTTCATGGAAAGCCCAGTCATATGAGTCGAGTCCATGCATGCTACGATCACGGTATGAATTTGAAGGCTAAATATTTTTGTGCAGATCTTAGATTAGGTCTTTCCCTGTCCATAATGCTAAATTGATGAGGTAAAATAGAAATATAAATAAGAAACAGAAGAGAAATGTACAGTGATCACCCATTTTCGGCCCACAATCGTTTTCATGGAAATCCCAGTCATATGAGTCGAGTCCATGCATGCTACGATGACAGTATTAATTTGAAGGCTAAATATTTTTGTGCAGATCTTAGATTAGGTCTTTCCCTGTCCATAATGCTAAATTGAGGAGGTAAAATAGAAATATAAATAGGAAACAGAAGAGAAATGTACAGTGATCACCCATTTTCTGCCCACAATCTTTTTCATGGAAATCCCAGTCATATGAGTCGAGTCCATGCATGCTACGATGACAGTATTAATTTGAAGGCTAAATATTTTTGTGCAGATCTTAGATTAGGTCTTTCCCTGTCCATAATACTAAATTGAGGAGGTAAAATAGAAATATAAATAGGAAACAGAAGAGAAATGTACAGTGATCACGCATTTTCGGCCCACAATCTTTTTCATTGAAATCCCATTCATATAAGTCGAGTCCATGCATGCTACGATGACGGTATGAATTTGAAGGCTAAATATTTTTGTGCAGATCTTAGATTAGGTCTTTCCCTGTCCATAATGCTAAATTGAGGAGGTAAAATAGAAATATAAATAGGAAACAGAAGAGAAATGTACAGTGATCACCCATTTTCTGCCCACAATCTTTTTCATGGAAATCCCAGTCATATGAGTCGAGTCCATGCATGCTACGATGACGGTATGAATTTGAAGGTTAAATATTTTTGTGCAGATCTTAGATTAGGTCTTTCCCTGTCCATAATGCTAAATTGAGGAGGAAAAATAGAAATATAAATAGGAAACAGAAGAGAAATGTACAGTGATCACCCATTTTCTGCCCACAATCTTTTTCATGGAAATCCCAGTCATATGAGTCGCGTCCATGCATGCTACGATCACGGTATGAATTTGAAGGCTAAATATTTTTGTGCAGATCTTAGGTTAGGTCTTTCCCTGTCCATAATGCTAAATTGATGAGGTAAAATAGAAATATAAATAGGAAACAGAAGAGAAATGTACAGTGATCACCCATTTTCGGCCCACAATATTTTTCATGGAAATCCCATTCATATAAGACGAGTCCATGCATGCTACGATGACGGTAAGAATTTGAAGGCTAAATATTTTTGTGCAGATCTTAGATTAGGTCTTTCCCTGTCCATAATGCTAAATTGAGGAGGTAAAATATAAATATAAATAGGAAACAGAAGAGAAATGTACAGTGATCACGCATTTTCGGCCCACAATCTTTTTCATGGAAATCCCATTCATATGATTCGAGTCCATGCATGCTACGATGACGGTATGAATTTGAAGGCTAAATATTTTTGTGCAGATCTTAGATTAGGTCTTTCCCTGTCCATAATGCTAAATTGAGGAGGTAAAATAGAAATATTAATAGGAAACAGAAGAGAAATGTACAGTGATCACCCATTTTCGGCCCACAATCTTTTTCATGGAAATCCCATTCATATAAGTCGAGTCCATGTATGCTACGATGACGGTATGAATTTGAAGGCTAAATATTTTTGTGCAGATCTTAGATTAGGTCTTTCCCTGTCCATAATGCTAAATTGAGGAGGTAAAATAGAAATATAAATAGGAAACAGAAGAGAAATGTACAGTGATCACCCATTTTCGGCCAACAATCTTTTTCATGGAAATCCCAGTCATATGAGTCGAGTCCATGCATGCTACGATGAGAGTATTAATTTGAAAGCTAAATATTTTTGTGCAGATCTTAGATTAGGTCTTTCCCTGTCCATAATACTAAATTGAGGAGGTAAAATAGAAATATAAATAGGAAACAGAAGAGAAATGTACAGTGATCACGCATTTTCGGCCCACAATCTTTTTCATGGAAATCCCATTCATATAAGTCGAGTCCATGCATGCTACGATGAGAGTATTAATTTGAAGGCTAAATATTTTTGTGCAGATCTTAGATTAGGTCTTTCCCTGTCCATAATACTAAATTGAGGAGGTAAAATATAAATATAAATAGGAAACAGAAGAGAAATGTACAGTGATCACGCATTTTCGGCCCACAATCTTTTTCATGGAAATCCCATTCATATAAGTCGAGTCCATGCATGCTACGATGACGGTATGAATTTGAAGGCTAAATATTTTTGTGCAGATCTTAGATTAGGTCTTTCCCTGTCCATAATGCTAAATTGAGGAGGTAAAATATAAATATAAATAGGAAACAGAAGAGAAATCTACAGTGATCACCCATTTTCTGCCCACAATCTTTTTCATTGAAATCCCAGTCATATGAGTCGAGTCCATGCATCCTACGATGACAGTATGAATTTGAAGGCTAAATATTTTTGTGCAGATCTTAGATTAGGTCTTTCCCTGTCCATAATGCTAAATTGATGAGGTAAAATATAAATATAAATAGGAAACAGAAGAGAAATGTACAGTGATCACCCATTTTCGGCCCACAATCGTTTTCATGGAAATCCCAGTCATATGAGTCGAGTCCATGCATGCTACGATGACAGTATGAATTTGAAGGCTAAATATTTTTGTGCAGATCTTAGATTAGGTCTTTCCCTGTCCATAATGCTAAATTGAGGAGGTAAAATAGAAATATAAATAGGAAACAGAAGAGAAATGTACAGTGATCAACCATTTTCTGCCCACAATCTTTTTCATGGAAATCCCAGTCATATGAGTCGAGTCCATGCATTCTACGATGACAGTATTAATTTGAAGGCTAAATATTTTTGTGCAGATCTTAGATTAGGTCTTTCCCTGTCCATAATACTAAATTGAGGAGGTAAAATAGAAATATAAATAGGAAACAGAAGAGAAATGTACAGTGATCAAGCATTTTCGGCCCACAATCTTTTTCATGGAAATCCCATTCATATAAGTCGAGTCCATGCATGCTGCGATGACGGTATGAATTTGAAGGCTAAATATTTTTGTACAGATCTTAGATTAGGTCTTTCCCTGTCCATAATGCTAAATTGAGGAGGTAAAATAGAAATATAAATAGGAAACAGAAGAGAAATGTACAGTGATCACCCATTTTCCGCCCACAATATTTTTCATGGAAATCCCATTCATATAAGACGAGTCCATGCATGCTACGATGACGGTAAGAATTTGAAGGCTAAATATTTTTGTGCAGATCTTAGATTAGGTCTTTCCCTGTCCATAATGCTAAATTGAGGAGGTAAAATATAAATATAAATAGGAAACAGAAGAGAAATGTACAGTGATAACCCATTTTCGGCCCAAAGTCTTTTTCATGGAAATCCCATTCATATAAATCGAGTCCATGCATGCTACGATGACGGTATGAATTTGAAGGCTAAATATTTTTGTGCAGATCTTAGATTAGGTCTTTCCCTGTCCATAATGCTAAATTGAGGAGGTAAAATATAAATATAAATAGGAAACAGAAGAGAAATGTACAGTGATCCCCCATTTTCGGCCCACAATCTTTTTCATGGAAATCCCATTCATATGAGTCGAGTCCATGCATGCTACGATGCCGGTATGAATTTGAAGGCTAAATATTTTTGTGCAGAACTTAGATTAGGTCTTTCCCTGTCCATAATGCTAAATTGCGGAGGTAAAATAGAAATATAAATAGGAAACAGAAGAGAAATGTACAGTAATCACCCATTTTCGGCCCAGAATCTTTTTCATGGAAATCCCATTCATATGATTCGAGTCCATGCATGCTACGATGACGGTATGAATTTGAAGGCTAAATATTTTTGTGCAGATCTTAGATTAGGTCTTTCCCTGTCCATAATGCTAAATTGAGGAGGAAAAATAGAAATATAAATAGGAAACAGAAGAGAAATGTACAGTGATCACCCATTTTCTGCCCACAATCTTTTTCATGGAAATCCCAGTCATATGAGTTGCGTCCATGCATGCTACGATCACGGTATGAATTTGAAGGCTAAATATTTTTGTGCAGATCTTAGGTTAGGTCTTTCCCTGTCCATAATGCTAAATTGATGAGGTAAAATAGAAATATAAATATGAAACAGAAGAGAAATGTACAGTGATCACCCATTTTCGGCCCACAATATTTTTCATGGAAATCCCATTCATATAAGACGAGTCCATGCATGCTACGATGACGGTAAGAATTTGAAGGCTAAATATTTTTGTGCAGATCTTAGATTAGGTCTTTCCCTGTCCATAATGCTAAATTGAGGAGGTAAAATATAAATATAAATAGGAAACAGAAGAGAAATGTACAGTGATCACGCATTTTCGGCCCACAATCTTTTTCATGGAAATCCCATTCATATGATTCGAGTCCATGCATGCTACGATGACGGTATGAATTTGAAGGCTAAATATTTTTGTGCAGATCTTAGATTAGGTCTTTCCCTGTCCATAATGCTAAATTGAGGAGGTAAAATAGAAATATTAATAGGAAACAGAAGAGAAATGTACAGTGATCACCCATTTTCGGCCCACAATCTTTTTCATGGAAATCCCATTCATATAAGTCGAGTCCATGTATGCTACGATGACGGTATGAATTTGAAGGCTAAATATTTTTGTGCAGATCTTAGATTAGGTCTTTCCCTGTCCATAATGCTAAATTGAGGAGGTTAAATAGAAATATAAATAGGAAACAGAAGAGAAATGTACAGTGATCACCCATTTTCGGCCCACAATCTTTTTCATGGAAATCCCAGTCATATGTGTCGAGTCCATGCATGCTACGGTGAGAGTATTAATTTGAAGGCTAAATATTTTTGTGCCGATCTTAGATTAGGTCTTTCCCTGTCCATAATACTAAATTGAGGAGGTAAAATAGAAATATAAATAGGAAACAGAAGAGAAATGTACAGTGATCACGCATTTTCGGCCCACAATCTTTTTCATGGAAATCCCATTCATATAAGTCGAGTCCATGCATGCTACGATGCGGTATGAATTTGAAGGCTAAATATTTTTGTGCAGATCTTAGATTATGTCTTTCCCTGTCCATAATGCTAAATTGAGGAGGTAAAATAGAAATATAAATAGGAAACAGAAGAGAAATGTACAGTGATCACCCATTTTCGGCCAACAATCTTTGTCATGGAAATCCCAGTCATATGAGTCGAGTCCATGCATGCTACGATGACGGTATGAATTTGAAGGCTAAATATTTTTGTGCAGATCTTAGATTAGGTCTTTCCCTGTCCATAATGCTAAATTGAGGAGGTAAAATAGAAATATAAATAGGAAACAGAAGAGAAATCTACAGTGATCACCCATTTTCTCCCCACAATCTTTTTCCTGGAAATCCCAGTCATATGAGTCGAGTCCATGCATCCTACGATGACAGTATGAATTTGAAGGCTAAATATTTTTGTGCAGATCTTAGATTAGGTCTTTCCCTGTCCATAATGCTAAATTGATGAGGTAAAATAGAAATATAAATAGGAAACAGAAGAGAAATGTACAGTGATCACCCATTTTCGGCCCACAATCGTTTTCATGGAAATCCCAGTCATATGAGTCGAGTCCATGCATGCTACGATGACAGTATGAATTTGAAGGCTAAATATTTTTGTGCAGATCTTAGATTAGGTCTTTCCCTGTCCATAATGCTAAATTGAGGAGGTAAAATAGAAATATAAATAGGAAACAGAAGAGAAATGTACAGTGATCACCCATTTTCTGCCCACAATCTTTTTCATGGAAATCCCAGTCATATGAGTCGAGTCCATGCATGCTACGATGACAGTATTAATTTGAAGGCTAAATATTTTTGTGCAGATCTTAGATTAGGTCTTTCCCTGTCCATAATACTAAATTGAGGAGGTAAAATAGAAATATAAATAGGAAACAGAAGAGAAATGTACAGTGATCACCCATTCTCGGCCCACAATATTTTTCATGGAAATCCCATTCATATAAGACGAGTCCATGCATGCTACGATGACGGTATGAATTTGAAGGCTAAATATTTTTGTGCAGATCTTAGATTAGGTCTTTTCCTGTCCATAATGCTAAATTGAGGAGGTAAAATATAAATATAAATAGGAAACAGAAGAGAAATGTACAGTGATCCCCCATTTTCGGCCCACAATCTTTTTCATGGAAATCCCATTCATATGAGTCGAGTCCATGCATGCTACGATGACGGTATGAATTTGAAGGCTAAATATTTTTGTGCAGAACTTAGATTAGGTCTTTCCCTGTCCATAATGCTAAATTGCGGAGGTAAAATAGAAATATAAATAGGAAACAGAAGAGAAATGTACAGTAATCACCCATTTTCGGCCCACAATCTTTTTCATGGAAATCCCATTCATATGATTCGAGTCCATGCATGCTACGATGACGGTATGAATTTGAAGGCTAAATATTTTTGTGCAGATCTTAGATTAGGTCTTTCCCTGTCCATAATGCTAAATTGAGGAGGTAAAATAGAAATATTAATAGGAAACAGAAGAGAAATGTACAGTGATCACCCATTTTCGGCCCACAATCTTTTTCATGGAAATCCCATTCATATAAGTCGAGTCCATGTATGCTACGATGACGGTATGAATTTGAAGGCTAAATATTTTTGTGCAGATCTTAGATTAGGTCTTTCCCTGTCCATAATGCTAAATTGAGGAGGTAAAATAGAAATATAAATAGGAAACAGAAGAGAAATGTACAGTGATCACCCATTTTCGGCCCACAAACATTTCATGGAAATCCCAGTCATATGAGTCGAGTCCATGTATGCTACAATGAGAGTATTAATTTGAAGGCTAAATATTTTTGTGCAGATCTTAGATTAGGTCTTTCCCTGTCCATAATACTAAATTGAGGAGGTAAAATAGAAATATAAATAGGAAACAGAAGAGAAATGTACAGTGATCACCCATTTTCTGCCCACAATCTTTTTCATGGAAATCCCATTCATATGAGTCGAGTCAATGCATGCTACGATGACGGTATGAATTTGAAGGCTAAATATTTTTGTGCAGATCTTAGATTAGGTCTTTCCCTGTCCATAATGCTAAATTGATGAGGTAAAATAGAAATATAAATAGGAAACAGAAGAGAAATGTACAGTGATCACCCATTTTCGGCCCACAATCTTTTTCATGGAAATCCCAGTCATATGAGTCGAGTCCATGCATCCTACGATGACAGTATGAATTTGAAGGCTAAATATTTTTGTGCAGATCTTAGATTAGGTCTTTCCCTGTCCATAATGCTAAATTGATGAGGTAAAATATAAATATAAATAGGAAACAGAAGAGAAATGTACAGTGATCACCCATTTTCGGCCCACAATCGTTTTCATGGAAATCCCAGTCATATGAGTCGAGTCCATGCATGCTACGATGACAGTATGAATTTGAAGGCTAAATATTTTTGTGCAGATCTTAGATTAGGTCTTTCCCTGTCCATAATGCTAAATTGAGGAGGTAAAATAGAAATATAAATAGGAAACAGAAGAGAAATGTACAGTGATCCACCATTTTCTGCCCACAATCTTTTTCATGGAAATCCCAGTCATATGAGTCGAGTCCATGCATGCTACGATGACGGTATGAATTTGAAGGCTAAATATTTTTGTGCAGATATTAGATTAGGTCTTTCCCTGTCCATAATGCTAAATTGAGGAGGTAAAAGAGAAATATAAATAGGAAACAGAAGAGAAATGTACAGTGATCACCCATTTTCAACCCACAATATTTTTCATGGAAATCCCATTCATATAAGACGAGTCCATGCATGCTACGATGACGGTAAGAATTTGAAGGCTAAATATTTTTGTGCAGATCTTAGATTAGGTCTTTCCCTGTCCATAATGCTAAATTGAGGAGGTAAAATATAAATATAAATAGGAAACAGAAGAGAAATGTACAGTGATCCCCCATTTTCGGCCCACAATCTTTTTCATGGAAATCCCATTCATATGAGTCGAGTCCATGCATGCTACGATGACGGTATGAATTTGAAGGCTAAATATTTTTGTGCAGCACTTAGATTAGGTCTTTCCCTGTCCATAATGCTAAATTGCGGAGGTAAAATAGAAATATAAATAGGAAACAGAAGAGAAATGTACAGTAATCACCCATTTTCGGCCCACAATATTTTTCATGGAAATCCCATTCATATGATTCGAGTCCATGCATGCTACGATGACGGTATGAATTTGAAGGCTAAATATTTTTGTGCAGATCTTAGATTAGGTCTTTCCCTGTCCATAATGCTAAATTGAGGAGGTAAAATAGAAATATTAATAGGAAACAGAAGAGAAATGTACAGTGATCACCCATTTTCGGCCCACAATCTTTTTCATGGAAATCCCATTCATATAAGTCGAGTCCATGTATGCTACGATGACGGTATGAATTTGAAGGCTAAATATTTTTGTGCAGATCTTAGATTAGGTCTTTCCCTGTCCATAATGCTAAATTGAGGAGGTAAAATAGAAATATAAATAGGAAACAGAAGAGAAATGTACAGTGATCACCCATTTTCGGCCCACAAACTTTTTCATGGAAATCCCAGTCATATGAGTCGAGTCCATGTATGCTACAATGAGAGTATTAATTTGAAGGCTAAATATTTTTGTGCAGATCTTAGATTAGGTCTTTCCCTGTCCATAATACTAAATTGAGGAGGTAAAATAGAAATATAAATAGGAAACAGAAGAGAAATGTACAGTGATCACCCATTTTCTGCCCACAATCTTTTTCATGGAAATCCCATTCATATGAGTCGAGTCAATGCATGCTACGATGACGGTATGAATTTGAAGGCTAAATATTTTTGTGCAGATCTTAGATTAGGTCTTTCCCTGTCCATAATGCTAAATTGATGAGGTAAAATAGAAATATAAATAGGAAACAGAAGAGAAATGTACAGTGATCACCCATTTTCAACCCACAATATTTTTCATGGAAATCCCATTCATATAAGACGAGTCCATGCATGCTACGATGACGGTAAGAATTTGAAGGCTAAATATTTTTGTGCAGATCTTAGATTAGGTCTTTCCCTGTCCATAATGCTAAATTGAGGAGGTAAAATATAAATATAAATAGGAAACAGAAGAGAAATGTACAGTGATCCCCCATTTTCGGCCCACAATCTTTTTCATGGAAATCCCATTCATATGAGTCGAGTCCATGCATGCTACGATGACGGTATGAATTTGAAGGCTAAATATTTTTGTGCAGCACTTAGATTAGGTCTTTCCCTGTCCATAATGCTAAATTGCGGAGGTAAAATAGAAATATAAATAGGAAACAGAAGAGAAATGTACAGTAATCACCCATTTTCGGCCCACAATATTTTTCATGGAAATCCCATTCATATGATTCGAGTCCATGCATGCTACGATGACGGTATGAATTTGAAGGCTAAATATTTTTGTGCAGATCTTAGATTAGGTCTTTCCCTGTCCATAATGCTAAATTGAGGAGGTAAAATAGAAATATTAATAGGAAACAGAAGAGAAATGTACAGTGATCACCCATTTTCGGCCCACAATCTTTTTCATGGAAATCCCATTCATATAAGTCGAGTCCATGTATGCTACGATGACGGTATGAATTTGAAGGCTAAATATTTTTGTGCAGATCTTAGATTAGGTCTTTCCCTGTCCATAATGCTAAATTGAGGAGGTAAAATAGAAATATAAATAGGAAACAGAAGAGAAATGTACAGTGATCACCCATTTTCGGCCCACAAACTTTTTCATGGAAATCCCAGTCATATGAGTCGAGTCCATGTATGCTACAATGAGAGTATTAATTTGAAGGCTAAATATTTTTGTGCAGATCTTAGATTAGGTCTTTCCCTGTCCATAATACTAAATTGAGGAGGTAAAATAGAAATATAAATAGGAAACAGAAGAGAAATGTACAGTGATCACCCATTTTCTGCCCACAATCTTTTTCATGGAAATCCCATTCATATGAGTCGAGTCAATGCATGCTACGATGACGGTATGAATTTGAAGGCTAAATATTTTTGTGCAGATCTTAGATTAGGTCTTTCCCTGTCCATAATGCTAAATTGATGAGGTAAAATAGAAATATAAATAGGAAACAGAAGAGAAATGTACAGTGATCACCCATTTTCGGCCCACAATCTTTTTCATTGAAATCCCAGTCATATGAGTCGAGTCCATGCATCCTACGATGACAGTATGAATTTGAAGGCTAAATATTTTTGTGCAGATCTTAGATTAGGTCTTTCCCTGTCCATAATGCTAAATTGATGAGGTAAAATATAAATATAAATAGGAAACAGAAGAGAAATGTACAGTGATCACCCATTTTCGGCCCACAATCGTTTTCATGGAAATCCCAGTCATATGAGTCGAGTCCATGCATGCTACGATGACAGTATGAATTTGAAGGCTAAATATTTTTGTGCAGATCTTAGATTAGGTCTTTCCCTGTCCATAATGCTAAATTGAGGAGGTAAAATAGAAATATAAATAGGAAACAGAAGAGAAATGTACAGTGATCCACCATTTTCTGCCCACAATCTTTTTCATGGAAATCCCAGTCATATGAGTCGAGTCCATGCATGCTACGATGACGGTATGAATTTGAAGGCTAAATATTTTTGTGCAGATCTTAGATTAGGTCTTTCCCTGTCCATAATGCTAAATTGAGGAGGTAAAATAGAAATATAAATAGGAAACAGAAGAGAAATGTACAGTGATCACCCATTTTCGGCCCACAATATTTTTCATGGAAATCCCATTCATATAAGACGAGTCCATGCATGCTACGATGACGGTCAGAATTTGAAGGGTAAATATTTTTGTGCAGATCTTAGATTAGGTCTTTCCCTGTCCATAATGCTAAATTGAGGAGGTAAAATATAAATATAAATAGGAAACAGAAGAGAAATGTACAGTGATCACCCATTTTCGCCCCAAAGTCTTTTTCATGGAAATCCCATTCATATAAGTCGAGTCCATGCATTCTACGATGACGGTATGAATTTGAAGGCTAAATATTTTTGTGCAGAACTTAGATTAGGGCTTTCCCTGTCCATAATGCTAAATTGCGGAGGTAAAATAGAAATATAAATAGGAAACAGAAGAGAAATGTACAGTAATCACCCATTTTCGGCCCACAATCTTTTTCATGGAAATCCCATTCATATGATTCGAGTCCATGCATGCTACGATGACGGTATGAATTTGAAGGCTAAATATTTTTGTGCAGATCTTAGACTAGGTCTTTCCCTGTCCATAATGCTAAATTGAGGAGGTAAAATAGAAATATTAATAGGAAACAGAAGAGAAATGTACAGTGATCACCCATTTTCGGCCCACAATCTTTTTCATGGAAATCCCATTCATATAAGTCGAGTCCATGTATGCTACGATGACGGTATGAATTTGAAGGCTAAATATTTTTGTGCAGATCTTAGATTAGATCTTTCCCTGTCCATAATGCTAAATTGAGGAGGTAAAATAGAAATATAAATAGGAAACAGAAGAGAAATGTACAGTGATCACCCATTTTCGGCCCACAATCTTTTTCATGGAAATCCCAGTCATATGAGTCGAGTCCATGCATGCTACGATGAGAGTATTAATTTGAAGGCTAAATATTTTTGTGCAGATCTTAGATTAGGTCTTTCCCTGTCCATAATACTAAATTGAGGAGGTAAAATAGAAATATAAATAGGAAACAGAAGAGAAATGTACAGTGATCACGCATTTTCGGCCCACAATCTTTTTCATGGAAATCCCATTCATATAAGTCGAGTCCATGCATGCTACGATGACGGTATGTATTTGAAGGCTAAATATTTTTGTGCAGATCTTAGATTATGTCTTTCCCTGTCCATAATGCTAAATTGAGGAGGTAAAATAGAAATATAAATAGGAAACAGAAGAGAAATGTACAGTGATCACCCATTTTCGGCCAACAATCTTTTTCATGGAAATCCCAGTCATATGAGTCGAGTCCATGCATGCTACGATGACGGTATGAATTTGAAGGCTAAATATTTTAGTGCAGATCTTAGATTGGGTCTTTCCCTGTCCATAATGCTAAATTGAGGAGGTAAAATAGAAATATAAATAGGAAACAGAAGAGAAATGTACAGTGATCACCCATTTTTGGCCCACAATCTTTTTCATGGAAATCCCATTCATATGAGTCGAGTCCATGCATGCTACGATGACGGTATGAATTTGAAGGCTAAATATTTTTGTGCAGATCTTAGATTAGGTCTTTCCCTGTCCATAATGCTAAATTGATGAGGTAAAATATAAATATAAATAGGAAACAGAAGAGAAATGTACAGTGATCACCCATTTTCGGCCCACAATCTTTTTCATTGAAATCCCAGTCATATGAGTCGAGTCCATGCATCCTACGATGACAGTATGAATTTGAAGGCTAAATATTTTTGTGCAGACCTTAGATTAGGTCTTTCCCTGTCCATAATGCTAAATTGATGAGGTAAAATAGAAATATAAATAGGAAACAAAAGAGAAATGTACAGTGATCACCCATTTTCGGCCCACAATCGTTTTCATGGAAATCCCAGTCATATGAGTCGAGTCCATGCATGCTACGATGACAGTATGAATTTGAAGGCTAAATATTTTTGTGCAGATCTTAGATTAGGTCTTTCCCTGTCCATAATGCTAAATTGAGGAGGTAAAATATAAATATAAATAGGAAACAGAAGAGAAATGTACAGTGATCACCCATTTTCTGCCCACAATCTTTTTCATGGAAATCCCAGTCATATGAGTCGAGTCCATGCATGCTACGATGACAGTATTAATTTGAAGGCTAAATATTTTTGTGCAGATCTTAGATTAGGTCTTTCCCTGTCCATAATACTAAATTGAGGAGGTAAAATAGAAATATAAATAGGAAACAGAAGAGAAATGTACAGTGATCACGCATTTTCGGCCCACAATCTTTTTCATGGAAATCCCATTCATATAAGTCGAGTCCATGCATGCTACGATGACGGTATGAATTTGAAGGCTAAATATTTTTGTGCAGATCTTAGATTAGGTCTTTCCCTGTCCATAATGCTAAATTGAGGAGGTAAAATAGAAATATAAATAGGAAACAGAAGAGAAATGTACAGTGATCACCCATTTTCGGCCCACAATCTTTTTCATGGAAATCCCAGTCATATGAGTCGAGTCCATGCATGCTACGATGAGAGTATTAATTTGAATGCTAAATATTTTTGTGCAGATCTTAGATTAGGTCTTTCCCTGTCCATAATACTAAATTGAGGAGGTAAAATAGAAATATAAATAGGAAACAGAAGAGAAATGTACAGTGATCACGCATTTTCGGCCCACAATCTTTTTCATGGAAATCCCATTCATATAAGTCGAGTCCATGCATGCTACGATGACGGTATGAATTTGAAGGCTAAATATTTTTGTGCAGATCTTAGATTATGTCTTTCCCTGTCCATAATGCTAAATTGAGGAGGTAAAATAGAAATATAAATAGGAAACAGAAGAGAAATGTACAGTGATCACCCATTTTCGGCCAACAATCTTTTTCATGGAAATCCCAGTCATATGAGTCGAGTCTATGCATGCTACGATGACGGTATGAATTTGAAGGCTAAATATTTTTGTGCAGATCTTAGATTAGGTCTTTCCCTGTCCATAATGCTAAATTGATGAGGTAAAATATAAATATAAATAGGAAACAGAAGAGAAATGTACAGTGATCACCCATTTTCGGCCCACAATCTTTTTCATTGAAATCCCAGTCATATGAGTCGAGTCCATGCATCCTACGATGACAGTATGAATTTGAAGGCTAAATATTTTTGTGCAGATCTTAGATTAGGTCTTTCCCTGTCCATAATGCTAAATTGAGGAGGTAAAATATAAATATAAATAGGAAACAGAAGAGAAATGTACAGTGATCACCCATTTCCGGCCCACAATCTTTTTCATGGAAATCCCATTAATATGAGTCGAGTCCATGCATGCTACGATGACGGTATGAATTTGAAGGCTAAATATTTTTGTGCAGATCTTAGATTAGGTCTTTCCCTGTCCATAATGCTAAATTGAGGAGGTAAAATAGAAATATAAATAGGAAACAGAAGAGAAATGTACAGTGATCACCCATTTTTGGCCCACAATATTTTTCATGGAAATCCCAGTCATATGAGTCGAGTCCATGCATGCCACGATCACGGTTTGAATTTGAAGGCTAAATATTTTTGTGCAGATCTTAGATTAGATCTTTCCCTGTCCATAATGCTAAATTGAGGAGGTAAAATAGAAATATGAATAGGAAACAGAAGAGAAATGTACAGTGATCACCCATTTTCGGCACACAATCTTTTTCATGGAAATCCCATTCATATAAGTCGAGTCCATGCATGCTACGATGACGGTATGAATTTGAAGGCTAAATATTTTTGTGCAGATCTTAGATTAGGACTTTCTCTGTCCATAATGCTAAATTGAGGAGGTAAAATAGAAATATAAATAGGAAACAGAAGAGAAATGTACAGTGATCCCCCATTTTCGGCCCACAATCTTTTTCATGGAAATCCCAGTCATATGAATCGAGCCCATGCATGCTACGATGACAGTATGAATTTGAAGGCTAAATATTTTTGAGCAGATCTTAGATTAGGTCTTTCCCTGTCCATAATGCTAAATTGAGGAGGTAAAATATAAATATAAATAGGAAACAGAAGAGAAATGTACAGTGATCACCCATTTTCTGCCAACAATCTTTTTCATGGAAATCCCAGTCATATGAGTCGAGTCCATGCATGCTACGATGACAGTATTAATTTGAAGGCTAAATATTTTTGTGCAGATCTTAGATTAGGTCTTTCTCTGTCCATAATACTAAATTGAGGAGGTAAAATATAAATATAAATAGGAAACAGAAGAGAAATGTACAGTGATCACCCATTTCCGGCCCACAATCTTTTTCATGGAAATCCCATTAATATGAGTCGAGTCCATGCATGCTACGATGACGGTATGAATTTGAAGGCTAAATATTTTTGTGCAGATCTTAGATTAGGTCTTTCCCTGTCCATAATGCTAAATTGAGGAGGTAAAATAGAAATATAAATAGGAAACAGAAGAGAAATGTACAGTGATCACCCATTTTTGGCCCACAATATTTTTCATGGAAATCCCAGTCATATGAGTCGAGTCCATGCATGCCACGATCACGGTTTGAATTTGAAGGCTAAATATTTTTGTGCAGATCTTAGATTAGATCTTTCTCTGTCCATAATGCTAAATTGAGGAGGTAAAATAGAAATATGAATAGGAAACAGAAGAGAAATTTACAGTGATCACCCATTTTCGGCACACAATCTTTTTCATGGAAATCCCATTCATATAAGTCGAGTCCATGCATGCTACGATGACGGTATGAATTTGAAGGCTAAATATTTTTGTGCAGATCTTAGATTAGGACTTTCTCTGTCCATAATGCTAAATTGAGGAGGTAAAATAGAAATATAAATAGGAAACAGAAGAGAAATGTACAGTGATCCCCCATTTTCGGCCCACAATCTTTTTCATGGAAATCCCAGTCATATGAGTCGAGTCCATGCATGCTAAGATGACGGTATGAATTTGAAGGCTAAATATTTTTGTGCAGATCTTAGATTAGGTCTTTCCCTGTCCATAATGCTAAATTGAGGAGGTAAAATAGAAATATCAATAGGAAACAGAAGAGAAATGTACAGTGATCACCCATTTTCTGCCCACAATCTTTTTCATGGAAACCCCATTCATATGAGTCGAGTCCATGCATGCTACGATGACGGTATGAATTTGAAGGCTAAATATTTTTGTGCAGATCTTAGATTAGGTCTTTCCCTGTCCATAATGCTAAATAGAGGAGGTAAAATATAAATATAAATAAGAAACAGAAGAGAAATGTACAGTGATCACCCATTTTCGGCCCACAATCTTTTTCATGGAAATCCCAGTCATATGAGTCGAGTCCATGCATGCTACGATGACGGTATGAATTTGAAGGCTAAATATTTTTGTGCAGATCTTAGATTAGGTCATTCCCTTTCCATAATGCTAAATTGAGGAGGTAAAATATAAATATAAATAGGAAACAGAAGAGAAATGTACAATGATAACCAATTTTCGGCCCACAATATTTTTCATGGAAATCCCATTCATATGAGTCGATTCCATGCATGCTACGATGACGGTATGAATTTGAAGGCTAAATATTTTTGTGCAGATTTTAGATTAGGTCTTTCCCTGTCCATAATGCTAAATTGATGTGGTAAAATAGAAATATAAATAGGAAACAGAAGAGAAATGTACAGTGATCACCCATTTTCGGCCCACAATCTTTTTCATGGAAATCCCAGTCATATGAATCGAGCCCATGCATGCTACGATGACAGTATGAATTTGAAGGCTAAATATTTTTGAGCAGATCTTAGATTAGGTCTTTCCCTGTCCATAATGCTAAATTGAGGACGTAAAATATAAATATAAATAGGAAACAGAAGAGAAATGTACAGTGATCACCCATTTTCTGCCAACAATCTTTTTGATGGAAATCCCAGTCATATGAGTCGAGTCCATGCATGCTACGTTGACAGTATTAATTTGAAGGCTAAATATATTTGTGCAGATCTTAGATTAGGTCTTTCCCTGTCCATAATACTAAATTGAGGAGGTAAAATATAAATATAAATAGGAAACAGAAGAGAAATGTACAGTCATCACCCATTTTTGGCCCACAATATTTTTCATGGAAATCCCAGTCATATGAGTCGAGTCCATGCATGCCACGATCACGGTTTGAATTTGAAGGCTAAATATTTTTGTGCAGATCTTAGATTAGATCTTTCCCTGTCCATAATGCTAAATTGAGGAGGTAAAATATAAATATGAAAAGGAAACAGAAGAGAAATGTACAGTGATCACCCATTTTCTGCCCACAATCTTTTTCATGGAAATCCCATTCATATAAGTCGAGTCCATGCATGCTACGATGACGGTATGAATTTGAAGGCTAAATATTTTTGTGCAGATCTTAGATTAGCACTTTCTCTGTCCATAATGCTAAATTGAGGAGGTAAAATAGAAATATAAATAGGAAACAGAAGAGAAATGTACAGTGATCACCCATTTTCGGCCCACAATCTTTTTCATGGAAATCCCAGTCATATGAGTCGACTCCATGCATGCTACGATGACGGTATGAATTTGAAGGCAAAATATTTTTGTCCAGAGCTTAGATTAGGTCTTTCCCTGGCCATAATGCTAAATTGAGGAGGTAAAATAGAAATATAAATAGGAAACAGCAGAGAAATGTACAGTGATCACCCATTTTCGGCCCACAATCTTTTTCATGGAAATCCCATTCATATGATTCGAGTCCATGCATGCTACGATGATGGTATGAATTTGAAGGCTAAATATTTTTGTGCAGATCTTAGATTAGGTCTTTCCCTGTCCATAATGCTAAATTGAGGAGGTAAAATAGAAATATAAATAAAAAACAGAAGAGAAATGTACAGTGATCACCCATTTTCTGCCCACAATCTTTTTCATGGAAACCCCATTCATATGAGTCGAGTCCATGCATGCTACGATGACGGTATGAATTTGAAGGCTAAATATTTTTGTGCAGATCTTAGATTAGGTCTTTCCCTGTCCATAATGCTAAATTGAGGAGGTAAAATATAAATATAAATAGGACACAGAAGAGAAATGTACAGTGATCATTCATTTTCGGCCCACAATATTTTTCATGGAAATCCCAGTCATATGAGTCGAGTCCATGCATGCCACGATCACGGTTTGAATTTGAAGGCTAAATATTTTTGTGCAGATCTTAGATTAGGTCTTTCCCTGTCCATAATGCTAAATTGAGGAGGTAAAATATAAATATAAATAGGAAACAGAAGAGAAATGTACAGTGATCACCCATTTTCGGCCCACAAACTTTTTCATGGAAATCCCATTCATATAAGTTGAGTCCATGCATGCTACGATGACGGTATGAATTTGAAGGCTAAATATTTTTGTGCAGATCTTAGATTAGGTCTTTCCCTGTCCATAATGCTAAATTGAGGAGGTAAAATATAAATATAAATAGGAAACAGAAGAGAAATGTACAGTGATCACCCATTTTCGGCCCACAATCTTTTTCATGGAAATCCCAGTCATATGAGTCGAGTCCATGCATGCTACGATGACGGTATGAATTTGAAGGCTAAATATTTTTGTGCAGATCTTAGATTAGGTCTTTCCCTTTCCATAATGCTAAATTGAGGAGGTAAAATATAAATATAAATAGGAAACAGAAGAGAAATGTACAGCGATCACCCATTTTCGGCCCACATTATTTTTCATGGAAATCCCATTCATATGAGTCGAGTCCATGCATGCTACGATGACGGTATGCATTTGAAGGCTAAATATTCTTGTGCAGATCTTAGATTAGGTCTTTCCCTGTCCATAATGCTAAATTGAGGACGCAAAATAGAAATATAAATAGGAAACAGAAGAGAAATGTACAGTGATCACCCATTTTCTGCCCACAATATTTTTCATGGAAATCCCAGTCATATGAGTCGCGTCCATGCATGCTACGATGACGGTATGAATTTGAAGGCTAAATATTTTTGTGCAGATCTTAGATTAGGTCTTTCCCTGTCCATAATGCTAAATTGATGAGGTAAAATAGAAATATAATTAGGAATCAGAAGAGAAATGTACAGTGATCACCCATTTTCTGCCAACAATCTTTTTCATGGAAATCCCAGTCATATGAGTCGAGTCCATGCATGCTACGATGACAGTATTAATTTGAAGGCTAAATATTTTTGTGCAGATCTTAGATTAGGTCTTTCCCTGTCCATAATACTAAATTGAGGAGGTAAAATATAAATATAAATAGGAAACAGAAGAGAAATGTACAGTGATCACCCATTTCCGGCCCACAATCTTTTTCATGGAAATCCCATTAATATGAGTCGAGTCCATGCATGCTACGATGACGGTATGAATTTGAAGGCTAAATATTTTTGTGCAGATCTTAGATTAGGTCTTTCCCTGTCCATAATGCTAAATTGAGGAGGTAAAATAGAAATATAAATAGGAAACAGAAGAGAAATGTACAGTGATCACCCATTTTCGGCCCACAATATTTTTCATGGAAATCCCAGTCATATGAGTCGAGTCCATGCATGCCACGATCACGGTTTGAATTTGAAGGCTAAATATTTTTGTGCAGATCTTAGATTAGATCTTTCCCTGTCCATAATGCTAAATTGAGGAGGTAAAATATAAATATGAATAGGAAACAGAAGAGAAATGTACAGTGATCACCCATTTTCGGCACACAATCTTTTTCATGGAAATCCCATTCATATAAGTCGAGTCCATGCATGCTACGATGACGGTATGAATTTGAAGGCTAAATATTTTTGTGCAGATCTTAGATTAGGTCTTTCCCTGTCCATAATGATAATTGAGGAGGTAAAATATAAATATGAATAGGAAACAGAAGAGAAATGTACAGTGATCACCCATTTTCGGCACACAATCTTTTTCATGGAAATCCCATTCATATAAGTCGAGTCCATGTATGCTACGATGACGGTATGAATTTGAAGGCTAAATATTTTTGTGCAGATCTTAGATTAGCACTTTCTCTGTCCATAATGCTAAATTGAGGAGGTAAAATAGAAATATAAATAGGAAACAGAAGAGAAATGTACAGTGATCACCCATTTTCGGCCCACAATCTTTTTCATGGAAATCCCAGTCATATGAGTCGAGTCCATGCATGCCACGATCACGGTTTGAATTTGAAGGCTAAATATCTTTGTGCAGATCTTAGATTAGGTCTTTCCCTGTCCATAATGCTAAATTGAGGAGGTAAAATATAAATATAAATAGGAAACAGAAGAGAAATGTACAGTGATCACCCATTTTCGGCCCACAAACTTTTTCATGGAAATCCCATTCATATAAGTTGAGTCCATGCATGCTACGATGACGGTATGAATTTGAAGGCTAAATATTTTTGTGCAGATCTTAGATTAGGTCTTTCCCTGTCCATAATGCTAAATTGAGGAGGTAAAATATAAATATAAATAGGAAACAGAAGAGAAATGTACAGTGATCACCCATTTTCGGCCCACAATCTTTTTCATGGAAATCCCAGTCATATGAGTCGAGTCCATGCATGCTACGATGACGGTATGAATTTGAAGGCTAAATATTTTTGTGCAGATCTTAGATTAGGTCTTTCCCTTTCCATAATGCTAAATTGAGGAGGTAAAATATAAATATAAATAGGAAACAGAAGAGAAATGTACAGCGATCACCCATTTTCGGCCCACAATATTTTTCATGGAAATCCCAGTCATATGAGTCGCGTCCATGCATGCTACGATGACAGTATGAATTTGAAGGCTAAATATTTTTGTGCAGATCTTAGATTAGGTCTTTCCCTGTCCATAATGCTAAATTGATGAGGTAAAATAGAAATATAATTAGGAATCAGAAGAGAAATGTACAGTGATCACCCATTTTCTGCCAACAATCTTTTTCATGGAAATCCCATCATATGAGTCGAGTCCATGCATGCTACGATGACGGTATGAATTTGAAGGCTAAATATTTTTGTGCAGATCTTAGATTAGGTCTTTCCCTGTCCATAATGCTAAATTGAGGAGGTAAAATAGAAATATGAATAGGAAACAGAAGAGAAATGTACAGTGATCACCCATTTTCTGCCCACAATCTTTTTCATGGAAACCCCATTCATATGAGTCGAGTCCATGCATGCTACGATGACGGTATGAATTTGAAGGCTAAATATTTTTGTGCAGATCTTAGATTAGGTCTTTCCCTGTCCATAATGCTAAATTGAGGAGGTAAAATATAAATATAAATAGGAAACAGAAGAGAAATGTACAGTGATCACCCATTTTCTGCCCACAATATTTTTCATGGAAATCCCATTCATATGAGTCGCGTCCATGCATGCTACGATGACGGTATGAATTTGAAGGCTATATATTTTTGTGCAGATCTTAGATTAGGTCTTTCCCTGTCCATAATGCTAAATTGAGGAGGTAAAATATAAATATAAATAGGAAACAGAAGAGAAATGTACAGTGATCACCCATTTCCGGCCCACAATCTTTTTCATGGAAATCCCATTAATATGAGTCGAGTCCATGCATGCTACGATGACGGTATGAATTTGAAGGCTAAATATTTTTGTGCAGATCTTAGATTAGGTCTTCCCTGTCCATAATACTAAATTGAGGAGGTAAAATATAAATATAAATAGGAAACAGAAGAGAAATGTACAGTGATCACCCATTTCCGGCCCACAATCTTTTTCATGGAAATCCCATTAATATGAGTCGAGTCCATGCATGCCACGATCACGGTTTGAATTTGAAGGCTAAATATTTTTGTGCAGATCTTAGATTAGATCTTTCCCTGTCCATAATGCTAAATTGAGGAGGTAAAATATAAATATGAATAGGAAACAGAAGAGAAATGTACAGTGATCACCCATTTTCGGCACACAATCTTTTTCATGGAAATCCCATTCATATAAGTCGAGTCCATGCATGCTACGATGACGGTATGAATTTGAAGGCTAAATATTTTTGTGCAGATCTTAGATTAGGACTTTCTCTGTCCATAATGCAAAACTGAGGAGGTAAAATAGAAATATAAATAGGAAACAGAAGAGAAATGTACAGTGATCACCCATTTTCGGCCCACAATCTTTTTCATGGAAATCCCAGTCATATGAGTCGAGTCCATGCATGCTACGATGACGGGATGAATTTGAAGGCTAAATATTTTTGTGCAGATCTTAGATTAGGTCTTTCCCTGTCCATAATGCTAAATTGAGGAGGTAAAATAGAAATATGAATAGGAAACAGAAGAGAAATGTACAGTGATCACCCATTTTCTGCCCACAATCTTTTTCATGGAAACCCCATTCATATGAGTCGAGTCCATGCATGCTACGATGACGGTATGAATTTGAAGGCTAAATATTTTTGTGCAGATCTTAGATTAGGTCTTTCCCTGTCCATAATGCTAAATTGAGGAGGTAAAATATAAATATAAATAGGAAACAGAAGAGAAATGTACAGTGATCACCCATTTTCTGCCCACAATATTTTTCATGGAAATCCCAGTCATATGAGTCGCGTCCATGCATGCTACGATGACGGTATGAATTTGAAGGCTATATATTTTTGTGCAGATCTTAGATTAGGTCTTTCCCTGTCCATAATGCTAAATTGATGAGGTAAAATAGAAATAGAAATAGGAAACAGAAGAGAAATGTACAGTGATCACCCATTTTCGGCCCACAATATTTTTCATGGAAATCCTATTCATATGAGTCGAGTCCATGTATGCTACGATGACGGTATGAATTTGAAGGCTAAATATTTTTGTGCAGTTCTTAGATTAGGTCTTTCCCTGTCCATAATGCTAAATAGATGAGGTAAAATAGAAATAGAAATAGGAAACAGAAGAGAAATGTACAGTGATCACCCATTTTCGGCCCACAATATTTCTCATGGAAATCCCATTCATATGAGTCGAGTCCATGCATGCTACGATGATGGTATGAATTTGAAGGCAAAATATTTTTGTGCAGATCTTAGATTAGGTCTTTCCCTGTCCATAATGCTAAATTGAGGAGGTAAAATATAAATATAAATAGGAAACAGAAGAGAAATGTACAGTGATCACCCATTTTCGGCCCACAATCTTTTTCATGGAAATCCCAGTCATATGAGTCGAGTCCATGCATGCTACGATGACGGAATGAATTTGAAGGCTAAATATTTTTGTGCAGATCTTAGATTAGGTCTTTCCCTTTCCATAATGCTAAATTGAGGAGGTAAAATATAAATATAAATAGGAAACAGAAGAGAAATATACAGTGATCACCCATTTTCGGCCCACATTATTTTTCATGGAAATCCCATTCATATGAGTCGAGTCCATGCATGCTACGATGACCGTATGCTTTTGAAGGCTAAATATTCTTGTACAGATCTTACATGAGGTCTTTCCCTGTCCATAATGCTAAATTGAGGAGGCAAAATAGAAATATAAATAGGAAACAGAAGAGAAATGTAGAGTGATCACCCATTTTCTGCCCACAATATTTTTCATGGAAATCCCAGTCATATGAGTCGCGTCCATGCATGCTACGATGACGGTATGAATTTGAAGGCTAAATATTTTTGTGCAGATCTTAGATTAGGTCTTTCCCTGTCCATAATGCTAAATTGATGAGGTAAAATAGAAATATAATTAGGAAACAGAAGAGAAATGTACAGTGATCACCCATTTTCGGCCCACAATACTTTTCATGGAAATCCCATTCATATGAGTCGAGTCCATGTATGCTACGATGACGGTATGAATTTGAAGGCTAAATATTTTTGTGCAGATCTTAGATTAGGTCTTTCCCTGTCCATAATGCTAAATTGATGAGGTAAAATAGGAATATAAATAGGAAACAGAAGAGAAATGTACAGTGATCATCCATTTTCGGCCCACAATCTTTTTCATGGAAATCCCATTCACATGAGTCGAGTCCATGCATGCTACGATGACGGTATGAATTTGAAGGCAAAATATTTTTGTGCAGATCTTAGATTAGGTCTTTCCCTGTCCATAATGCTAAATTGAGGAGGTAAAATAGAAATATAAATAGGAAACAGAAGAGAAATGTACAGTGATCACCCATTTTCGGCCCACAAACGTTTTCATGGAAATCCCATTCATATGAGTCGAGTCCATGCATGCTACGATGACGGTATGAATTTGAAGGCAAAATATTTTTGTGCAGATCTTAGATTAGGTCTTTCCCTGTCCATAATGCTAAATTGAGGAGGTAAAATAGAAATATAAATATGAAACACTAGAGAAATGTACAGTGATCACCCATTTTCGGCCCACAATATTTTTCATGGAAATCCCAGTCATATGAGTCGAGTCCATGCATGCTACGTTCACGGTATGAATTTGAAGGCTAAATATTTTTGTGCAGATCTTAGATTAGGTCTTTCCCTGTCCATAATGCTAAATTGATGAGGTAAAATAGAAATATAAATAGGAAACAGAAGAGAAATGTACAATGATCACCCACTTTCGGCCCACAATCTTTTTCATGGAAATCCCAGTCATATGAGTCGGGTCCATGCATGCTACGATGACAGTATGAATTTGAAGACAAAATACTTTTGTGCAGATCTTAGATTAGGTCTTTCCCTGTCCATAATGCTAAATTGAGGAGGTAAAATAGAAATATAAATAGGAAACAGAAGAGAAATGTACAGTGATCACCCATTTTCTGCCCACAATCTTTTTCATGGAAATCCCATTCATATGAGTCGAGTCCATGCATACTACGATGAGGGTATGAATTTGAAGGCTAAATATTTTTGTGCAGATCTTAGATTAGGTCTTTCCCTGTCCATAATGCTAAATTGAGGAGGTAAAATATAAATATAAATAGGAAACAGAAGAGAAATGTACAGTGATCACCCATTTTCTGCCCACAATATTTTTCATGGAAATCCCAGTCATATGAGTCGCGTCCATGCATGCTACGATGACGGTATGAATTTGAAGGCTATATATTTTTGTGCAGATCTTAGATTAGGTCTTTCCCTGTCCATAATGCTAAATTGAGGAGGTAAAATAGAAATAGAAATAGGAAACAGAAGAGAAATGTACAGTGATCACCCATTTTCGGCCCACAATATTTTTCATGGAAATCCTATTCATATGAGCCGAGTCCATGTATGCTACGATGACGGTATGAATTTGAAGGCAAAATATTTTTGTGCAGATCTTAGATTAGGTCTTTCCCTGTCCATAATGCTAAATTGAGGAGGTAAAATATAAATATAAATAGGAAACAGAAGAGAAATGTACAGTGATCACCCATTTTCGGCCCACATTATTTTTCATGGAAATCCTATTCATATGAGTCGAGTCCATGCATGCTACGATGACGGTATGCATTTGAAGGCTAAATATTCTTGTGCAGATCTTAGATTAGGTCTTTCCCTGTCCATAATGCTAAATTGAGGAGGTAAAATAGAAATATAAATAGGAAACAGAAGAGAAATGTACAGTGATCACCCATTTTCTGCCCACAATATTTTTCATGGAAATCCCAGTCATATGAGTCGCGTCCATGCATGCTACGATGACGGTATGAATTTGAAGGCTAAATATTTTTGTGCAGATCTTAGATTAGGTCTTTCCCTGTCCATAATGCTAAATTGATGAGGTAAAATAGAAATAGAAATAGGAAACAGAAGAGAAATGTACAGTGATCACCCATTTTCGGCCCACAATCTTTTTCATGGAAATCCCATTCATATGAGTCGAGTCCATGCATGCTACGATGACGGTATGAATTTGAAGGCAAAATATTTTTGTGCAGATCTTAGATTAGGTCTTTCCCTGTCCATAATGCTAAATTGAGTAGGTAAAATAGAAATATAAATATGAAACAGAAGAGAAATGTACAGTGATCACCCATTTTCGGCCCACAAACTTTTTCATGGAATTCCCATTCATATGAGTCGAGTCCATGCATGCTACGATGACGGTATGAATTTGAAGGCAAAATATTTTTGTGCAGATCTTAGATTAGGTCTTTCCCTGGCCATAATGCTAAATTGAGGAGGTAAAATAGAAATAGAAATATGAAACAGAAGAGAAATGTACAGTGATCACCCAGTTTCGGCCCACAATATTTTTCATGGAAATCCCAGTCATATGAGTCGAGTCCATGCATGCTACGATCACGGTATGAATTTTAAGGCTAAATATTTTTGTGCAGATCTTAGATTAGGTCTTTCCCTGTCCATAATGATAAATTGAGTAGGTAAAATATAAATATAAATAGGAAACAGAAGAGAAATGTACAGTGATCACCCATTTTCGGCCTACAATATTTTTCATGGAAATCCCAGTCATATGAGTCGAGTCCATGCATGCTACGATCACGGTATGAATTTGAAGGCTAAATATTTTTGTGCAGATCTTAGATTAGGTCTTTCCCTGTCCATAATGCTAAATTGAGGTGGTAAAATAGAAATATAAATAGGAAACAGAAGAGAAATGTACAGTGATCACCCAATTTCGGCTAACAATCTTTTTCATGGAAATCCCATTCATATGAGTCGAGTCCATGCATGCTACGTTGACGGTATGAATTTGAAGGCTAAATATTTTTGTGCAGATCTTAGATTAGGTCTTTCCCTGTCCATAATGCTAAATTGATGAGGTAAAATATAAATATAAATAGGAAACAGAAGAGAAATGTACAGTGATCAACCATTTTCGGCCCACAATCTTTTTCATGGAAATCCCAGTCATATGAGTCGAGTCCATGCATGCTACGATGACGGTATGAATTTGAAGGCTAAATATTCTTGTGCAGATCTTAGATTAGGTCTTTCCCTGTCCATAATGCTAAATTGAGGAGGTAAAATATAAATATAAATAGGAAACAGAAGAGAAATGTACAGTGATCACCCATTTTCTGCCCACAATATTTTTCATGGAAATCCCAGTCATATGAGTCGCGTCCATGCATGCTACGATGACGGTATGAATTTGAAGTTTAAATATTCTTGTGCAGATCTTAGATTAGGTCTTTCCCTGTCCATAATGCTAAATTGAGGAGGTAAAATAGAAATATAAATAGGAAACAGAAGAGAAATGTACAGTGATCACCCATTTTCGGCCCACAAACTTTTTCATGGAAATCCCATTCATATGAGTCGAGTCCATGCATGCTACGATGACGGTATGAATTTGAAGGCAAAATATTTTTGTGCAGATCTTAGATTAGGTCTTTCCCTGGCCATAATGCTAAATTGAGGAGGTAAAATAGAAATAGAAATATGAAACAGATGAGAAATGTACAGTGATCACCCATTTTCGGCCCACAATATTTTTCATGGAAATCCCAGTCATATGAGTCGAGTCCATGCATGCTACGATCACGGTATGAATTTTAAGGCTAAATATTTTTGTGCAGATCTTAGATTAGGTCTTTCCCTGTCCATAATGATAAATTGAGGAGGTAAAATATAAATATAAATAGGAAACAGAAGAGAAATGTACAGTGATAACCCATTTTCGGCCTACAATATTTTTCATGGAAATCCCAGTCATATGAGTCGAGTCCATGCATGCTACGATCACGGTATGAATTTGAAGGCTAAATATTTTTGTGCAGATCTTAGATTAGGTCTTTCCCTGTCCATAATGCTAAATTGAGGAGGTAAAATAGAAAAATAAATAGGAAACAGAAGAGAAATGTACAGTGATCACCCATTTTCGGCTAACAATCTTTTTCATGGAAATCCCATTCATATGAGTCGAGTCCATGCATGCTACGTTGACGGTATGAATTTGAAGGCTAAATATTTTTGTGCAGATCTTAGATTAGGTCTTTCCCTGTCCATAATGCTAAATTGATGAGGTAAAATAGAAATATAAATAGGAAACAGAAGAGAAATGTACAGTGATCACCCATTTTCGGCCCACAATCATTTTTATGGAAATCCCATTCATATGATTCGAGTCCATGCATGCTACGATGACGGTATGAATTTGAAGGCAAAATATTTTTGTGCAGATCTTAGATTAGGTCTTTCTCTGTCCATAACGCTAAATTGAGGAGGTAAAATAGAAATATAAATATGAAACAGAAGAGAAATTTACAGTGATCACCCGTTTTCGGCCCACAATCTTTTTCATGGAAATCCCAGTCATATGATTCGAGTCCATGCATGCTACGATCACGGTATGAATTTGAAGGCAAAATATTTTTGTGCAGAGCTTAGATTAGGTCTTTCCCTGGCCATAATACTAAATTGAGGAGGTAAAATAGAAATATAAATACGAAACAGAAGAGAAATGTACACTGATTACCAATTTTCTGCCGACAATCGTTTTCATGGAAATCCAAGTCATATGAGTCGAGTCCATGCATGCTACGATCACGGTATGAATTTGAAGGCTAAATATTTTTGTGCAGATCTTAGATTAGGTCTTTCCCTGTCCATAATGCTAAATTGAGGAGGTAAAATAGAAATATAAATAGGAAACAGAAGAGAAATGTACAGTGATCACCCATTTTCGGCCCACAATATTTTTCATGGAAATCCCATTCATATGAGTCGAGTCCATGTATGCTACTATGACGGTATGAATTTGAAGGCTAAATATTTTTGTGCAGATCTTAGATTAGGTCTTTCCCTGTCCATAATGCTAAATTGATGAGGTAAAATAGAAATAGAAATAGGAAACAGAAGAGAAATGTACAGTGATCACCCATTTTCGGCCCACAATCTTTTCATTGGAAATCCCATTCATATGAGTCGAGTCCATGCATGCTACGATGACGGTATGAATTTGAAGGCAAAATATTTTTGTGCAGAGCTTAGATTAGGTCTTTCCCTGGCCATAATACTAAATTGAGGAGGTAAAATAGAAATATAAATACGAAACAGAAGAGAAATGTACACTGATTACCAATTTTCTGCCGACAATCGTTTTCATGGAAATCCAAGTCATATGAGTCGAGTCCATGCATGCTACGATCACGGTATGAATTTGAAGGCTAAATATTTTTGTGCAGATCTTAGATTAGGTCTTTCCCTGTCCATAATGCTAAATTGAGGAGGTAAAATAGAAATATAAATAGGAAACAGAAGAGAAATGTACAGTGATCACCCATTTTCGGCCCACAATATTTTTCATGGAAATCCCATTCATATGAGTCGAGTCCATGTATGCTACTATGACGGTATGAATTTGAAGGCTAAATATTTTTGTGCTGATCTTAGATTAGGTCTTTCCCTGTCCATAATGCTAAATTGATGAGGAAAAATAGAAATAGAAATAGGAAACAGAAGAGAAATGTACAGTGATCACCCATTTTCGGCCCACAATCTTTTCATTGGAAATCCCATTCATATGAGTCGAGTCCATGCATGCTACGATGACGGTATGAATTTGAAGGCAAAATATTTTTGTGCAGATCTTAGATTAGGTCTTTCCCTGTCCATAATGCTAAATTGAGGAGGTAAAATAGAAATATAAATAGGAAACAGAAGAGAAATGTACAGTGATCACCCATTTTCGGCCCACAAACTTTTTCATGGAAATCCCATTCATATGAGTCGAGTCCATGCATGCTACGTTGACGGTATGAATTTGAAGGCTAAATATTTTTGTGCAGATCTTAGATTAGGTCTTTCCCTGTCCATAATGCTAAATTGATGAGGTAAAATAGAAATATAAATACGAAACAGAAGAGAAATGTACAGTGATCACCCATTTTCGGCCCACAATCTTTTTTATGGAAATCCCATTCATATGATTCGAGTCCATGCATGCTACGATGACGGTATGAATTTGAAGGCAAAATATTTTTGTGCAGATATTAGATTAGGGCTTTCTCTGTCCATAATGCTAAATTGAGGAGGTAAAATAGAAATATAAATAGGAAACAGAAGAGAAATGTACAGTGATCACCCATTTTCGGCCCACAAACTTTTTCATGGAAATCCCATTCATATGAGTCGAGTCCATGCATGTTACGATGACGGTATGAATTTGAAGGCAAAATATTTTTGTGCAGATCTTAGATTAGGTATTTCCCTGTCCATAATGATAAATTGAGGAGGTAAAATATAAATATAAATAGGAAACAGAAGAGAAATGTACAGTGATCACCCATTTTCGGCCTACAATATTTTTCATGGAAATCCCAGTCATATGAGTCGAGTCCATGCATGCTACGATCACGGTATGAATTTGAAGGCTAAATATTTTTGTGCAGATCTTAGATTAGGTCTTTCCCTGTCCATAATGCTAAATTGAGGAGGTAAAATAGAAATATAAATAGGAAACAGAAGAGAAATGTACAGTGATCACCCATTTTCGGCTAACAATCTTTTTCATGGAAATCCCATTCATATGAGTCGAGTCCATGCATGCTACGTTGACGGTATGAATTTGAAGGCTAAATATTTTTGTGCAGATCTTAGATTAGGTCTTTCCCTGTCCATAATGCTAAATTGAGGAGGTAAAATAGAAATATAAATATGAAACAGAAGAGAAATTTACAGTGATCACCCATTTTCGGCCCACAATCTTTTTCATGGAAATCGCAGTCATATGATTCGAGTCCATGCATGCTACGATCACGGTATGAATTTGAAGACAAAATATTTTTGTGCAGAGCTTAGATTAGGTCTTTCCCTGTCCATAATGCTAAATTGAGGAGGTAAAATATAAATATAAATAGGAAACAGAAGAGAAATGTACAGTGATCACCCATTTTCGGCCCACAATCTTTTTCATGGAAATCCCAGTCATATGAGTCGCGTCCATGCATGCTACGATGACGGTATGAATTTGAAGGCTAAATATTTTTGTGCAGATCTTAGATTAGGTCTTTCCCTGTCCATAATGCTAAATTGATGAGGTAAAATAGAAATAGAAATAGGAAACAGAAGAGAAATGTACAGTGATCACCCATTTTCGGCCCACAATCTTTTTCATGGAAATCCCATTCATATAAGTTGAGTCCATGCATGCTACGATGACGGTATGAATTTGAAGGCTAAATATTTATGTGCAGATCTTAGATTAGGTCTTTCCCTGTCCATAATGCTAAATTGAGGAGGTAAAATATAAATATAAATAGGAAACAGAAGAGAAATGTACAGTGATCACCCATTTTCGGCCCACATTATTTTTCATGGAAATCCCATTCATATGAGTCGATTCCATGCATGCTACGATGACGGTATGCATTTGAAGGCAAAATATTTTTGTGCAGATCTTAGATTAGGTCTTTCCCTGGCCATAATGCTAAATTGAGGAGGTAAAATAGAAATAGAAATATGAAACAGAAGAGAAATGTACAGTGATCACCCATTTTCGGCCCACAATATTTTTCATGGAAATCCCAGTTATATGAGTCGAGTCCATGCATGCTACGATCACGGTATGAATTTTAAGGCTAAATATTTTTGTGCAGATCTTAGATTAGGTCTTTCCCTGTCCATAATGATAAATTGAGGAGGTAAAATATAAATATAAATAGGAAACAGAAGAGAAATGTACAGTGATCACCCATTTTCGGCCTACAATATTTTTCATGGAAATCCCAGTCATATGAGTCGAGTCCATTCATGCTACGATCACGGTATGAATTTGAAGGCAAAATATTTTTGTGCAGATCTTAGATTAGGTCTTTCTCTGTCCATAATGCTAAATTGAGGAGGTAAAATAGAAATATAAATATGAAACAGAAGAGAAATTTACAGTGATCACCCATTTTCGGCCCACAATCTTTTTCATGGAAATCCCAGTCATATGATTCGAGTCCATGCATGCTACGATCACGGTATGAATTTGAAGGCAATATATTTTTGTGCAGATCTTAGATTAGGACATTCCCTGTCCATAATGCTAAATTGATGAGGTAAAATAGAAATAGAAATAGGAAACAGAAGAGAAATGTACAGTGATCACCCATTTTCTGCCCACAATATTTTTCATGGAAATCCCAGTCATATGAGTCGCGTCCATGCATGCTACGATGATGGTATGAATTTGAAGGCTAAATATTTTTGTGCAGATATTAGATTAGGTCTTTCCCTGTCCATAATGCTAAATTGTGGAGGTAAAATAGAAATATAAATAGGAAACAGAAGAGAAATGTACAGTGATCACCCATTTTCGGCCCACAATCTTTTTCATGGAAATCCCATTCATATGAGTCGAGTCCATGCATGCTACGATGACGGTATGAATTTGAAGGCAAAATATTTTTGTGCAGATCTTAGATTAGGTCTTTCCCTGTCCATAATGCTAAATTGAGGAGGTAAAATAGAAATATAAATAGGAAACAGAAGAGAAATGTACAGTGATCACCCATTTTCGGCCCACAAACTTTTTCATGGAAATCCCATTCATATGAGTCGAGTCCATGCATGCTACGATGACGGTATGAATTTGAAGGCAAAATATTTTTGTGCAGATCTTAGATTAGGTCTTTCCCTGTCCATAATGCTAAATTGAGGAGGTAAAATAGAAATAGAAATATGAAACAGAAGAGAAATGTACAGTGATCACCCATTTTCGGCCCACAATATTTTTCATGGAAATCCCAGTCATATGAGTCGAGTCCATGCATGCTACGATCACGGTATGAATTTGAAGGCAAAATATTTTTGTGCATAGCTTAGATTAGGTCTTTCCCTGTCCATAATGCTAAATTGTGGAGGTAAAATAGAAATATAAATAGGAAACAGAAGAGAAATGTACAGTGATCACCCATTTTCGGCCCACAATCTTTTTCATGGAAATCCCATTCATATGAGTCGAGTCCATGCATGCTACGATGACGGTATGAATTTGAAGGCAAAATATTTTTGTGCAGATCTTAGATTAGGTCTTTCCCTGTCCATAATGCTAAATTGAGGAGGTAAAATAGAAATATAAATAGGAAACAGAAGAGAAATGTACAGTGATCACCCATTTTCGGCCCACAAACTTTTTCATGGAAATCCCATTCATATGAGTCGAGTCCATGCATGCTACGATGACGGTATGAATTTGAAGGCAAAATATTTTTGTGCAGATCTTAGATTAGGTCTTTCCCTGTCCATAATGCTAAATTGAGGAGGTAAAATAGAAATAGAAATATGAAACAGAAGAGAAATGTACAGTGATCACCCATTTTCGGCCCACAATATTTTTCATGGAAATCCCAGTCATATGAGTCGAGTCCATGCATGCTACGATGACGGTATGAATTTTAAGGCTAAATATTTTTGTGCAGATCTTAGATTAGGTCTTTCCCTGTCCATAATGCTAAATTGATGAGGTAAAATAGAAATATAAATAGGAAACAGAAGAGAAATGTACAGTGATCACCCATTTTCGGCCCACAATCTTTTTTATGGAAATCCCATTCATATGATTCGAGTCCATGCATGCTACGATGACGGTATGAATTTGAAGGCAAAATATTTTTGTGCAGATCTTAGATTAGGTCTTTCTCTGTCCATAATGCTAAATTGAGGAGGTAAAATAGAAATATAAATATGAAACAGAAGAGAAATTTACAGTGATCACCCATTTTCGGCCCACAATCTTTTTCATGGAAATCCCAGTCATATGATTCGAGTCCATGCATGCTACGATCACGGTATGAATTTGAAGGCAAAATATTTTTGTGCAGAGCTTAGATTAGGTCTTTCCCTGGCCATAATACTAAATTGAGGAGGTAAAATAGAAATATAAATACGAAACAGAAGAGAAATGTACAGTGATTACCAATTTTCTGCCGACAATCGTTTTCATGGAAATCCAAGTCATATGAGTCGAGTCCATGCATGCTACGATCACGGTATGAATTTGAAGGCAATATATTTTTGTGTAGATCTTAGATTAGGACATTCCATGTCCATAATGCGAAATTGAGGAGGTAAAATAGAAATATAAATAGGAAACAGAAGAGAAATGTACAGTGATCACCCATTTTCGGCCCACAATCTTTTTCATGGAAATCCCAGTCATATGATTCGAGTCCCTGCAGGCTACGATCATGGTATGAATATGAAGGCAAAATATTTTTGTGCAGAGCTTAGATTAGGTCTTTCTCTGGCCATAATGCTAAATTTAGGAGGTAAAATAAAAATATAAATAGGAAACAGAAGAGAAATGTACAGTGATCACCCATTTTCGGCTAACAATCTTTTTCATGGAAATCCCATTCATATGAGTCGAGTCCATGCATGCTACATTGACGGTATGAATTTGAAGGCTAAATATTTTTGTGCAGATCTTAGATTAGGTCTTTCCCTGTCCATAATGCGAAATTGATGAGGTAAAATAGAAATATAAATAGGAAACAGAAGAGAAATGTACAGTGATCACCCATTTTCGGCCCACAATCTTTTTTATCGAAATCCCATTCATATGATTCGAGTCCATGCATGCTACGATGACGGTATGAATTTGAAGGCAAAATATTTTTGTGCAGATCTTAGATTAGGTCTTTCTCTGTCCATAATGCTAAATTGAGGAGGTAAAATAGAAATATAAATATGAAACAGAAGAGAAATTTACAGTGATCACCCATTTTCGGCCCACAATCTTTTTCATGGAAATCCCAGTCATATGATTCGAGTCCATGCATGCTACGATCACGGTATGAATTTGAAGGCAAAATATTTTTGTGCAGAGCTTAGATTAGGTCTTTCCCTGGCCATAATACTAAATTGAGGAGGTAAAATAGAAATATAAATACGAAACAGAAGAGAAATGTACAGTGATCATCCATTTTCGGCCCACAATCTTTTTCATGGAAATCCCAGTCATATGAGTCGAGTCCATGCATGCTACGATCACGGTATGAATTTGAAGGCAAAATATTTTTGTGCAGATCTTAGATTAGGTCTTTCCCTGTCCATAATGCTAAATTGAGGAGGTAAAATAGAAATAGAAATATGAAACAGAAGAGAAATGTACAGTGATCACCCATTTTCGGCCCACAATCTTTTTCATGGAAATCCCAGTCATATGATTCGAGTCCCTGCAGGCTACGATCATGGTATGAATATGAAGGCAAAATATTTTTGTGCAGAGCTTAGATTAGGTCTTTCTTTGGCCATAATGCTAAATTTAGGAGGTAAAATAAAAATATAAATAGGAAACAGAAGAGAAATGTACAGTGATCACACATTTTCGGCCCACAATCTTTTTTATGGAAATCCCAGTCATATGAGTCGAGTTCATGCAGGCTACGATCACGGTATGAATTTGTAGGCAATATATTTTTGTGCAGATCTTAGATGAGGACTTTCCTGTCCATAATGCTAAATTGAGGAGGTAAAATATAAATATAAATAGGAAACAGAAGAGAAATGTACAGTGATCATCCATTTTCGGCCCACAATCTTTTTTATGGAAATCGCAGTCATATGAGACGAGTCCATGCATGCTACGATCACGGTATGAATTTGAAGGGAAAATATTTTTGTGCAAAGCTTAGATTAGGTCTTTCCCTGTCCATAATGCTAAATTGAGGAGGTAAAATATAAATATAAATAGGAAACAGAAGAGAAATGTACAGTGATCACACATTTTCAGCCCACAATCTTTTTCATGGAAATACCAGTCATATGAGTCGAGTCAATGCATGCTACGCTCACGGTATGAATTTGAAGTCAAAATATTTTTTGCAGAATTTAGATTAGGTCTTTCCCAGTCCATAATGCTAAATTGAGGAGGTAAAATAGAAATATAATTAGGAAACAGAAGAGAAATGTACAGTGATCACCCATTTTCGGCCCACAATCTTTTTCATGGAAATCCCAGTCATATGAGTCGAGTTCATGCAGGCTACGATCACGGTATGAATTTGTAGGCAATATATTTTTGTGCAGATCTTAGATGAGGACGTTCCCTGTCCATAATGCTAAATTGAGGAGGTAAAATAGAAATATAAATAGGAAACAGAAGAGAAATGTACAGTGATCATCCATTTTCGGCCCACAATCTTTTTCATGGAAATCCCAGTCATATGAGACGAGTCCATGCATGCTACGATCACGGTATGAATTTGAAGGCAAAATATTTTTGTGCAGAGCTTAGATTAGGTCTTTCCCTGTCCATAATGCTAAATTGAGGAGGTAAAATATAAATATAAATAGGAAACAGAAGAGAAATGTACAGTGATCACCCATTTTCGGCCCACAATCTTTTTCATGGAAATCCAAGTCATATGAGTAGAGTTCAGGCATGCTACGATCACGGTATGAAATTGAAGGCAAAATATTTTTGTGCAGATTTTAGATTAGGTCTTTCCCTGTCCATAATGCTAAATTGAGGAGGTAAAATAGAAATGTAAATAGGAAACAGAAGAGAATTGTACAGTGATCACCCATTTTCGGCGCACACTCTTTTTTATGGAAATCCCAGTCATATGAGTCGAGTCCATGCATGCTACGATCACGGTATAAATTTGAAGGCAAAATATTTTTGTGCAGAGCTTAGATTAGGTCTTTCCCTGTCCATAATGCTAAATGAAGGAAGTAAAATATAAATATAAATAGGAAACAGAAGAGAAATGTACCGTGATCACCCATTTTCTGCCCACAATCTTTTTCATGGAAATCCCAGTCATATGAGTCGAGTCCATGCATGCTACGATCACGGTATGAATTTGAATGCAAAATATTTTTGTGCAGAACTTAGATTAGGTCTTTCCCTGTCCATAATGCTAAATTGAGCAGGTAAAATAGAAATATAAATAGGAAACAGAAGAGAAATGTACAGTGATCACCCATTTTCGGCCCACAATCTTTTTCATGGAAATCCCAGTCATATGAGTCGAGTCCATGCATGCTACGATAACGGTATGAATTTGAAAGCAAAATATTTTTGTGCAGATTTTAGATTAGGTTTTTCCCTGTCCACAATGCTAAATTGAGGAGGTAAAATATAAATATAAATAGGAAACAGAAGAGAAATGTACAGTGATCACCCATTTTCGGCCCACAATCTTTTTCATGGAAATCCCAGTCATATGAGTCGAGTCCATGCATGCTACGATCACGGTATGAATTTGAAGGCAAAATATTTTTGTGCAGATCTTAGATTAGGTCTTTCCCTGTCCACAATGCTAAATTGAGGAGGTAAAATATAAATATAAATAGGAAACAGAAGAGAAATGTACAGTGATCACCCATTTTCGGCCCACAATCTTTTTCATGGAAATCCCAGTCATATGAGTCGAGTCCATGCATGCTACGATCACGGTATGAATTTGAAAGCAAAATATTTTTGTGCAGATTTTAGATTAGGTCTTTCCCTGTCCATAATGCTAAATTGAGGAGGTAAAATAGAAATATAAATAGGAAACAGAAGAGAAATGTACAGTGATCACCCATTTTCGGCCCACAATCTTTTTCATGGAAATCCCAGTCATATGAGTCGGGTCCATGATGGCTACGATGGCAGTATGAATTTGAAGACTAAATACTTTTGTGCAGATCTTAGATTAGGTCTTTCCCTGTCCATAATGCTAAATTGAGGAGGTAAAATAGAAATATAAATAGGAAACAGAAGAGAAATGTACAGTGATCACCCATTTTCTGCCCACAATCTTTTTCATGGAAATCCCATTCATATGAGTCGAGTCCATGCATGCTACGATGACGGTATGAATTTGAAGGCTAAATATTTTTGTGCAGATCTTAGATTAGGTCTTTCCATGTCCATAATGCTAAATTGATGAGGTAAAATAGAAATATAAATAGGAAACAGAAGAGAAATGTACAATGATCACCCATTTTCGGCCCACAAGCTTTTTCATGGAAATCCCAGTCATATGAGTCGAGTCCATGCATGCTACGATGACAGTATGAATTTGAAGGCTAAATATTTTTGTGCAGATCTTAGATTAGGTCTTTCCCTGTCCATAATGCTAAATTGAGGAGGTAAAATAGAAATATAAATAGGAAACAGAAGAGAAATGTACAGTGATCACCCATTTTCTGCCCACAATCTTTTTCATGGAAATCCGATTCATATGAGCAGAGTCCATGTATGCTACGATGACGGTATGAATTTGAAGGCTAAATATTTTTGTGCAGATCTTAGATTAGGTTTTTCCCTGTCCATAATGCTAAACTGATGAGGTAAAATAGAAATAGAAATAGGAAACAGAAGAGAAATGTACAGTGATCACCCATTTTCGGCCCACAATCTTTTTCATGGAAATCCCATTCATATGAGTCGAGTCCATGCATGCTACGATGACGGTATGAATTTGAAGGCAAAATATTTTTGTGCAGATCTTAGATTAGGTCTTTCCCTGTCCATAATGCTAAATTGAGGAGGTAAAATAGAAATATAAATAGGAAACAGAAGAGAAATGTACAGTGATCAACCATTTTCGGCCCACAAACTTTTTCATGGAAATCCCATTCATATGAGTCGAGTCCATGCATGCTACGATGACGGTATGAATTTGAACTCTAAATATTTTTGTGCAGATCTTAGATTAGGTCTTTCCCTGTCCATAATGCTAAATTGAGGAGGTAAAATATAAATATAAATAGGAAACAGAAGAGAAATGTACAGTGATCACCCATTTTCGGCCCACAAACTTTTTCAAGGAAATCCCATTCATATAAGTTGAGTCCATGCATGCTACGATGACGGTATGAATTTGAAGGCGAAATATTTTTGTGCAGATCTTAGATTAGGTCTTTCCCTGTCCATAATGCTAAATTGAGGAGGTAAAATATAAATATAAATAGGAAACAGAAGAGAAATGTACAGTGATCACCCATTTTCGGCCCACAAACTTTTTCATGGAAATCCCAGTCATATGAGTCGAGTCCATGCATGTTACGATGACGGTATGAATTTGAAGGCTAAATATTTTTGTGCAGATCTTAGATTAGGTCATTCCCTGTCCATAATGCTAAATTGAGGAGGTAAAATATAAATATAAATAGGAAACAGAAGAGAAATGTACAGTGATCACCCATTTTCGGCCCACAAACTTTTTCATGGAAATCCCATTCATATAAGTTGAGTCCATGCATGCTACGATGACGGTATGAATTTGAAGGATAAATATTTTTGTGCAGATCTTAGATTAGGTCTTTCCCTTTCCATAATGCTAAATTGAGGAGGTAAAATATAAATATAAATAGGAAACAGAAGAGAAATGTACAATGATCACCCATTTTCGGCCCACAATCTTTTTCATGGAAATCCCAGTCATATGAGTCGGGTCCATGATGGCTACGATGGCAGTATGAATTTGAAGACTAAATACTTTTGTGCAGATCTTAGATTAGGTCTTTCCCTGTCCATAATGCTAAATTGAGGAGGTAAAATAGAAATATAAATAGGAAACAGAAGAGAAATGTACAGTGATCACCCATTTTCTGCCCACAATCTTTTTCATGGAAATCCCATTCAAATGAGTCGAGTCCATGCATGCTACGATGACGGTATGAATTTGAAGGCTAAATATATTTGTGCAGATCTTAGATTAGGTCTTTCCCTGTCCATAATGCTAAATTGAGGAGGTAAAATAGAAATATAAATAGGAAACAGAAGAGAAATGTACAGTGATCACCCATTTTCTGCCCACAATATTTTTCATGGAAATCCCAGTCATATGAGTCGCGTCCATGCATGCTACGATGACGGTATGAATTTGAAGCCTAAATATTTTTGTGTAGATCTTAGATTAGGTCTTTCCCTGTCCATAATGCTAAATTGATGAGGTAAAATAGAAATAGTAATAGGAAACAGAAGAGAAATGTACAGTGATCACCCATTTTCGGCCCACAATATTTTTCATGTAAATCCTATTCATATGAGTCGAGTCCATTTATGCTACGATGACGGTATGAATTTGAAGGCTAAATATTTTTGTGCAGATCTTAGATTAGGTCTTTCCCTGTCCATAATGCTAAATTGAGGAGGTAAAATAGAAATATAAATAGGAAACAGAAGAGAAATGTACAGTGATCACCCATTTTCGGCCCACAAACTTTTTCATGGAAATCCCATTCATATGAGTCGAGTCCATGCATGCTACGATGACGGTATGAATTTGAAGGCAAAATATTTTTGTGCAGATCTTAGATTAGGTCTTTCCCTGGCCATAATGCTAAATTGAGGAGGTAAAATAGAAATATAAATATGAAACAGAAGAGAAAGGTACAGTGATCACCCATTTTCGGCCCACAATATTTTTCATGGAAATCCCAGTCATATGAGTCGACTCCATGCATGCTACGATCACGGTATAAATTTTAAGGCTAAATATTTTTGTGCAGATCTTAGATTAGGTCTTTCCCTGTCCATAATGCTAAATTGAGGAGGTAAAATATAAATATAAATAGGAAACAGAAGAGAAATGTACAGTGTTCACCCATTTTCGGCCAACAATCTTTTTCATGGAAATCCCATTCATATGAGTCGATTCCATGCATGCTACGATGACGGTTTGAATTTGAAGGCTAAATATTTTTGTGCAGATCTTAGATTAGGTGTTTCCCTGTCCATAATGCTAAATTGATGAGGTAAAATAGAAATATAAATAGGAAACAGAAGAGAAATGTACAATGATCACCCATTTTCTGCCCACAATCTTTTTCATGGAAATCCCATTCATATGAGTCGAGTCCATGCATGCTACGATGACGGTATGAATTTGAAGGCTAAATATTTTTGTGCAGGTCTTAGATTAGGTCTTTCCCTGTCCATAATGCTAAATTGAGGGGGTAAAATAGAAATATAAATAGGAAACAGAAGAGAAAAGTACAGTGATCACCCATTTTCTGCCCACAATATTTTTCATGGAAATCCCAGTCATATGAGTCGCGTCCATGCATGCTACGATGACGGTATGAATTTGAAGGCTAAATATTTTTGTGCAGATCTTAGATTAGGTCTTTCCCTGTCCATAATGCTAAATTGATGAGGTAAAATAGAAATAGAAATAGGAAACAGAAGAGAAATGTACAGTGATCACCCATTTTCGGCCCACAAACTTTTTCATGGAAATCCCATTCATATAAGTTGAGTCCATGCATGCTACGATGACGGTATGAATTTGAAGGCTAAATATTTTTGTGCAGATCTTAGATTAGGTCTTTCCCTGTCCATAATGCTAAATTGAGGAGGTAAAATAGAAATATAAATAGGAAACAGAAGAGAAATGTACAGTGATCACCCATTTTCGGCCCACAAACTTTTTCATGGAAATCCCATTCATATGAGTCGAGTCCATGCATGCTACGATGACGGTATGAATTTGAAGGCAAAATATTTTTGTGCAGATCTTAGATTAGGTCTTTCCCTGGCCATAATGCTAAATTGAGGAGGTAAAATAGAAATATAAATATGAAACAGAAGAGAAAGGTACAGTGATCACCCATTTTCGGCCCACAATATTTTTCATGGAAATCCCAGTCATATGAGTCGAGTCCATGCATGCTACGATCACGGTATGAATTTTAAGGCTAAATATTTTTGTGCAGATCTTAGATTAGGTCTTTCCCTGTCCATAATGCTAAATTGAGGAGGTAAAATATAAATATAAATAGGAAACAGAAGAGAAATGTACAGTGTTCACCCATTTTCGGCCAACAATCTTTTTCATGGAAATCCCATTCATATGAGTCGATTCCATGCATGCTACGATGACGGTTTGAATTTGAAGGCTAAATATTTTTGTGCAGATCTTAGATTAGGTGTTTCCCTGTCCATAATGCTAAATTGATGAGGTAAAATAGAAATATAAATAGGAAACAGAAGAGAAATGTACAATGATCACCCATTTTCTGCCCACAATCTTTTTCATGGAAATCCCATTCATATGAGTCGAGTCCATGCATGCTACGATGACGGTATGAATTTGAAGGCTAAATATTTTTGTGCAGATCTTAGATTAGGTGTTTCCCTGTCCATAATGCTAAATTGATGAGGTAAAATAGAAATATAAATAGGAAACAGAAGAGAAATGTACAATGATCACCCATTTTCTGCCCACAATCTTTTTCATGGAAATCCCATTCATATGAGTCGAGTCCATGCATGCTACGATGACGGTATGAATTTGAAGGCAAAATATTTTTGTGCAGGTCTTAGATTAGGTCTTTCCCTGTCCATAATGCTAAATTGAGGGGGTAAAATAGAAATATAAATAGGAAACAGAAGAGAAAAGTACAGTGATCACCCATTTTCTGCCCACAATATTTTTCATGGAAATCCCAGTCATATGAGTCGCGTCCATGCATGCTACGATGACGGTATGAATTTGAAGGCTAAATATTTTTGTGCAGATCTTAGATTAGGTCTTTCCCTGTCCATAATGCTAAATTGATGAGGTAAAATAGAAATAGAAATAGGAAACAGAAGAGAAATGTACAGTGATCACCCATTTTCGGCCCACAAACTTTTTCATGGAAATCCCATTCATATAAGTTGAGTCCATGCATGCTACGATGACGGTATGAATTTGAAGGCTAAATATTTTTGTGCAGATCTTAGATTAGGTCTTTCCCTGTCCATAATGCTAAATTGAGGAGGTAAAATAGAAATATAAATAGGAAACAGAAGAGAAATGTACAGTGATCACCCATTTTCGGCCCACAAACTTTTTCATGGAAATCCCATTCATATGAGTCGAGTCCATGCATGCTACGATGACGGTATGAATTTGAAGGCAAAATATTTTTGTGCAGATCTTAGATTAGGTCTTTCCCTGGCCATAATGCTAAATTGAGGAGGTAAAATAGAAATATAAATATGAAACAGAAGAGAAAGGTACAGTGATCACCCATTTTCGGCCCACAATATTTTTCATGGAAATCCCAGTCATATGAGTCGAGTCCATGCATGCTACGATCACGGTATGAATTTTAAGGCTAAATATTTTTGTGCAGATCTTAGATTAGGTCTTTACCTGTCCATAATGCTAAATTGAGGAGGTAAAATATAAATATAAATAGGAAACAGAAGAGAAATGTACAGTGTTCACCCATTTTCGGCCAACAATCTTTTTCATGGAAATCCCATTCATATGAGTCGATTCCATGCATGCTACGATGACGGTTTGAATTTGAAGGCTAAATATTTTTGTGCAGATCTTAGATTAGGTGTTTCCCTGTCCATAATGCTAAATTGATGAGGTAAAATAGAAATATAAATAGGAAACAGAAGAGAAATGTACAATGATCACCCATTTTCTGCCCACAATCTTTTTCATGGAAATCCCATTCATATGAGTCGAGTCCATGCATGCTACGATGACGGTATGAATTTGAAGGCTAAATATTTTTGTGCAGGTCTTAGATTAGGTCTTTCCCTGTCCATAATGCTAAATTGAGGGGGTAAAATAGAAATATAAATAGGAAACAGAAGAGAAAAGTACAGTGATCACCCATTTTCTGCCCACGATATTTTTCATGGAAATCCCAGTCATATGAGTCGCGTACATGCATGCTACGATGACGGTATGAATTTGAAGGCTAAATATTTTTGTGCAGATCTTAGATTAGGTCTTTCCCTGTCCATAATGCTAAATTGAGGAGGTAAAATATAAATATAAATAGGAAACAGAAGAGAAATGTACAGTGATCACCCATTTTCTGCCCACAATCTTTTTCATGGACATCCCAGTCATATGAATCGAGTCCATGCAGGCTACGATGACGGTATGAATTTGAAGGCTAAATATTTTTGTGCAGATCTTAGATTAGGTCTTTCCCTTTCCATAATGCTAAATTGAGGAGGTAAAATATAAATATAAATAGGAAACAGAAGAGAAATGTACAATGATCACCCATTTTCGGCCCACAATCTTTTTCATGGAAATCCCAGTCATATGAGTCGGGTCCATGATGGCTACGATGGCAGTATGAATTTGAAGACTAAATACTTTTGTGCAAATCTTAGATTAGGTCTTTCCCTGTCCATAATGCTAAATTGAGGAGGTAAAATAGAAATATAAATAGGAAACAGAAGAGAAATGTACAGTGATCACCCATTTTCTGCCCACAATCTTTTTAATGGAAATCCCATTCATATGAGTCGAGTCCATGCATGCTACGATGACGGTATGAATTTGAAGGCTAAATATATTTGTGCAGATCTTAGATTAGGTCTTTCCCTGTCCATAATGCTAAATTGAGGAGGTAAAATATAAATATAAATAGGAAACAGAAGAGAAATGTACAGTGATCAACCATTTTCGGCCCACAAACTTTTTCATGGAAATCCCATTCATATGAGTCGAGTCCATGCATGCTACGATGACGGTATGAATTTGAAGGCGAAATATTTTTGTGCAGATCTTAGATTAGGTCTTTCCCTGTCCATAATGCTAAATTGAGGAGGTAAAATATAAATATAAAAAGGAAACAGAAGAGAAATGTACAGTGATCACCCATTTTCGGCCCACAAACTTTTTCATGGAAATCCCAGTCATATGAGTCGAGTCCATGCATGTTACGATGACGGTATGAATTTGAAGGCTAAATATTTTTGTGCAGATCTTAGATTAGGTCTTTCCCTTTCCATAATGCTAAATTGAGGAGGTAAAATAGAAATATAAATAGGAAACAGAAGAGAAATGTACAGTGATCACCCATTTTCTGCCCACAATCTTTTTCATGGAAATCCCATTCAAATGAGTCGAGTCCATGCATGCTACGATGACGGTATGAATTTGAAGGCTAAATATATTTGTGCAGATCTTAGATTAGGTCTTTCCCTGTCCATAATGCTAAATTGAGGAGGTAAAATAGAAATATAAATAGGAAACAGAAGAGAAATGTACAGTGATCACCCATTTTCTGCCCACAATATTTTTCATGGAAATCCCAGTCATATGAGTCGCGTCCATGCATGCTACGATGACGGTATGAATTTGAAGGCTAAATATTTTTGTGTAGATCTTAGATTAGGTCTTTCCCTGTCCATAATGCTAAATTGATGAGGTAAAATAGAAATAGTAATAGGAAACAGAAGAAAAATGTACAGTGATCACCCATTTTCGGCCCACAATATTTTTCATGTAAATCCTATTCATATGAGTCGAGTCCATTTATGCTACGATGACGGTATGAATTTGAAGGCTAAATATTTTTGTGCAGATCTTAGATTAGGTCTTTCCCTGTCCATAATGCTAAATTGAGGAGGTAAAATATAAATATAAATAGGAAACAGAAGAGAAATGTACAGTGATCACCCATTTTCGGCCCACAAACTTTTTCATGGAAATCCCATTCATATGAGTCGAGTCCATGCATGCTACCATGACGGTATGAATTTGAAGGAAAAATATTTTTGTGCAGATCTTAGATTAGGTCTTTCCCTGGCCATAATGCTAAATTGAGGAGGTAAAATAGAAATATAAATATGAAACAGAAGAGAAAGGTACAGTGATCACCCATTTTCGGCCCACAATATTTTTCATGGAAATCCCAGTCATATGAGTCGAGTCCATGCATGCTACGATCACGGTATGAATTTTAAGGCTAAATATTTTTGTGCAGATCTTAGATTAGGTCTTTCCCTGTCCATAATGCTAAATTGAGGACGTAAAATATAAATATAAATAGGAAACAGAAGAGAAATGTACAGTGTTCACCCATTTTCGGCCAACAATCTTTTTCATGGAAATCCCATTCATATGAGTCGATTCCATGCATGGTACGATGACGGTTTGAATTTGAAGGCTAAATATTTTTGTGCAGATCTTAGATTAGGTGTTTCCCTGTCCATAATGCTAAATTGATGAGGTAAAATAGAAATATAAATAGGAAACAGAAGAGAAATGTACAATGATCACCCATTTTCTGCCCACAATCTTTTTCATGGAAATCCCATTCATATGAGTCGAGTCCATGCATGCTACGATGACGGTATGAATTTGAAGGCTAAATATTTTTGTGCAGGTCTTAGATTAGGTCTTTCCCTGTCCATAATGCTAAATTGAGGGGGTAAAATAGAAATATAAATAGGAAACAGAAGAGAAAAGTACAGTGATCACCCATTTTCTGCCCACAATATTTTTCATGGAAATCCCAGTCATATGAGTCGCGTCCATGCATGCTACGATGACGGTATGAATTTGAAGGCTAAATATTTTTGTGCAGATCTTAGATTAGGTCTTTCCCTGTCCATAATGCTAAATTGATGAGGTGAAATAGAAATAGAAATAGGAAACAGAAGAGAAATGTACAGTGATCACCCATTTTCGGCCCACAAACTTTTTCATGGAAATCCCATTCATATAAGTTGAGTCCATGCATGCTACGATGACGGTATGAATTTGAAGGCTAAATATTTTTGTGCAGATCTTAGATTAGGTCTTTCCCTGTCCATAATGCTAAATTGAGGAGGTAAAATAGAAATATAAATAGGAAACAGAAGAGAAATGTACAGTGATCACCCATTTTCGGCCCACAAACTTTTTCATGGAAATCCCATTCATATGAGTCGAGTCCATGCATGCTACGATGACGGTATGAATTTGAAGGCAAAATATTTTTGTGCAGATCTTAGATTAGGTCTTTCCCTGGCCATAATGCTAAATTGAGGAGGTAAAATAGAAATATAAATATGAAACAGAAGAGAAAGGTACAGTGATCACCCATTTTCGGCCCACAATATTTTTCATGGAAATCCCAGTCATATGAGTCGAGTCCATGCATGCTACGATCACGGTATGAATTTTAAGGCTAAATATTTTTGTGCAGATCTTAGATTAGGTCTTTCCCTGTCCATAATGCTAAATTGAGGAGGTAAAATATAAATATAAATAGGAAACAGAAGAGAAATGTACAGTGTTCACCCATTTTCGGCCAACAATCTTTTTCATGGAAATCCCATTCATATGAGTCGATTCCATGCATGCTACGATGACGGTTTGAATTTGAAGGCTAAATATTTTTGTGCAGATCTTAGATTAGGTGTTTCCCTGTCCATAATGCTAAATTGATGAGGTAAAATAGAAATATAAATAGGAAACAGAAGAGAAATGTACAATGATCACCCATTTTCTGCCCACAATCTTTTTCATGGAAATCCCATTCATATGAGTCGAGTCCATGCATGCTACGATGACGGTATGAATTTGAAGGCTAAATATTTTTGTGCAGATCTTAGATTAGGTGTTTCCCTGTCCATAATGCTAAATTGATGAGGTAAAATAGAAATATAAATAGGAAACAGAAGAGAAATGTACAATGATCACCCATTTTCTGCCCACAATCTTTTTCATGGAAATCCCATTCATATGAGTCGAGTCCATGCATGCTACGATGACGGTATGAATTTGAAGGCTAAATATTTTTGTGCAGGTCTTAGATTAGGTCTTTCCCTGTCCATAATGCTAAATTGAGGGGGTAAAATAGAAATATAAATAGGAAACAGAAGAGAAAAGTACAGTGATCACCCATTTTCTGCCCACAATATTTTTCATGGAAATCCCAGTCATATGAGTCGCGTCCATGCATGCTACGATGACGGTATGAATTTGAAGGCTAAATATTTTTGTGCAGATCTTAGATTAGGTCTTTCCCTGTCCATAATGCTAAATTGATGAGGTAAAATAGAAATAGAAATAGGAAACAGAAGAGAAATGTACAGTGATCACCCATTTTCGGCCCACAAACTTTTTCATGGAAATCCCATTCATATAAGTTGAGTCCATGCATGCTACGATGACGGTATGAATTTGAAGGCTAAATATTTTTGTGCAGATCTTAGATTAGGTCTTTCCCTGTCCATAATGCTAAATTGAGGAGGTAAAATAGAAATATAAATAGGAAACAGAAGAGAAATGTACAGTGATCACCCATTTTCGGCCCACAAACTTTTTCATGGAAATCCCATTCATATGAGTCGAGTCCATGCATGCTACGATGACGGTATGAATTTGAAGGCAAAATATTTTTGTGCAGATCTTAGATTAGGTCTTTCCCTGGCCATAATGCTAAATTGAGGAGGTAAAATAGAAATATAAATATGAAACAGAAGAGAAAGGTACAGTGATCACCCATTTTCGGCCCACAATATTTTTCATGGAAATCCCAGTCATATGAGTCGAGTCCATGCATGCTACGATCACGGTATGAATTTTAAGGCTAAATATTTTTGTGCAGATCTTAGATTAGGTCTTTCCCTGTCCATAATGCTAAAGTGAGGAGGTAAAATATAAATATAAATAGGAAACAGAAGAGAAATGTACAGTGTTCACCCATTTTCGGCCAACAATCTTTTTCATGGAAATCCCATTCATATGAGTCGATTCCATGCATGCTACGATGACGGTTTGAATTTGAAGGCTAAATATTTTTGTGCAGATCTTAGATTAGGTGTTTCCCTGTCCATAATGCTAAATTGATGAGGTAAAATATAAATATAAATAGGAAACAGAAGAGAAATGTACAATGATCACCCATTTTCTGCCCACAATCTTTTTCATGGAAATCCCATTCATATGAGTCGAGTCCATGCATGCTACGATGACGGTATGAATTTGAAGGCTAAATATTTTTGTGCAGGTCTTAGATTAGGTCTTTCCCTGTCCATAATGCTAAATTGAGGGGGTAAAATAGAAATATAAATAGGAAACAGAAGAGAAATGTACAGTGATCACCCATTTTCTGCCCACAATATTTTTCATGGAAATCCCAGTCATATGAGTCGCGTCCATGCATGCTACGATGACGGTATGAATTTGAAGGCTAAATATTTTTGTGCAGATCTTAGATTAGGTCTTTCCCTGTCCATAATGCTAAATTGAGGAGGTAAAATAGAAATATAAATAGGAAACAGAAGAGAAATGTACAGTGATCACCCATTTTCGGCCCACGATATTTTTCATGGAAATCCCAGTCATATGAGTCGAGTCCATGCATGCCACGATCACGGTTTGAATTTGAATGCTAAATATTTTTATGCATATCTTAGATTAGGTCTTTCCCTGTCCATAATGCTAAATTGAGGAGGTAAAATATAAATATAAATAGGAAACAGAAGAGAAATGTACAGTGATCACCCATTTTCGGCGCACAATCTTTTTCATGGAAATCCCATTCATATAAGTCGAGTCCATGCATGCTACGATGACGGTATGAATTTGAAGGCTAAATATTTTTGTGCAGATCTTAGATTAGGTCTTTCCCTGTCCATAATGCTAAATTGAGGAGGTAAAATATAAATATAAATAGGAAACAGAAGAGAAATGTACAGTGATCACCCATTTTCGGCCCACAAACTTTTTCATGGAAATCCCATTCATATAAGTTGAGTCCATGCATGCTACGATGACGGTATGAATTTGAAGGCTAAATATTTTTGTGCAGATCTTAGATTAGGTCTTTCCCTGTCCATAATGCTAAATTGAGGAGGTAAAATATAAATATAAATAGGAAACAGAAGAGAAATGTACAGTGATCACCCATTTTCTGCCCACAATCTTTTTCATGGACATACCAGTCATATGAATCGAGTCCATGCAGGCTACGATGACGGTATGAATTTGAAGGCTAAATATTTTTGTGCAGATCTTAGATTAGGTCTTTCCCTTTCCATAATGCTAAATTGAGGAGGTAAAATATAAATATAAATAGGAAACAGAAGAGAAATGTACAATGATCACCCATTTTCGGCCCACAATCTTTTTCATGGAAATCCCAGTCATATGAGTCGGGTCCATGATGGCTACGATGGCAGTATGAATTTGAAGACTAAATACTTTTGTGCAAATCTTAGATTAGGTCTTTCCCTGTCCATAATGCTAAATTGAGGAGGTAAAATAGAAATATAAATAGGAAACAGAAGAGAAATGTACAGTGATCACCCATTTTCTGCCCACAATCTTTTTAATGGAAATCCCATTCATATGAGTCGAGTCCATGCATGCTACGATGACGGTATGAATTTGAAGGCTAAATATATTTGTGCAGATCTTAGATTAGGTCTTTCCCTGTCCATAATGCTAAATTGAGGAGGTAAAATAGAAATATAAATAGGAAACAGAAGAGAAATGTACAGTGATCACCCATTTTCTGCCAACAATATTTTTCATGGAAATCCCAGTCATATGAGTCGCGTCCATGCATGCTACGATGACGGTATGAATTTGAAGGCTAAATATTTTTGTGTAGATCTTAGATTAGGTCTTTCCCTGTCCATAATGCTAAATTGATGAGGTAAAATAGAAATAGAAATAGGAAACAGAAGAGAAATGTACAGTGATCACCCATTTTCGGCCCACAATATTTTTCATGTAAATCCTATTCATATGAGTCGAGTCCATTTATGCTACGATGACGGTATGAATTTGAAGGCTAAATATTTTTGTGCAGATCTTAGATTAGGTCTTTCCCTGTCCATAATGCTAAATTGATGAGGTAAAATAGAAATAGAAATAGGAAACAGAAGAGAAATGTACAGTGATCACCCATTTTCGGCCCACAATCTTTTTCATGGAAATCCCATTCATATGAGTCGAGTCCATGCATGCTACGTTGATGGTATGAATTTGAAGGCAAAATATTTTTGTGCAGATCTTAGATTAGGTCTTTCCCTGTCCATAATGCTAAATTGAGGAGGTAAAATAGAAATATAAATAGGAAACAGAAGAGAAATGTACAGTGATCACCCATTTTCGGCCCACGATATTTTTCATGGAAATCCCAGTCATATGAGTCGAGTCCATGCATGCCACGATCACGGTTTGAATTTGAATGCTAAATATTTTTATGCATATCTTAGATTAGGACTTTCCCTGTCCATAATGCTAAATTGAGGAGGTAAAATATAAATATAAATAGGAAACAGAAGAGAAATGTACAGTGATCACCCATTTTCGGCGCACAATCTTTTTCATGGAAATCCCATTCATATAAGTCGAGTCCATGCATGCTACGATGACGGTATGAATTTGAAGACTAAATATTTTTGTGCAGATCTTAGATTAGGTCTTTCCCTGTCCATAATGCTAAATTGAGGAGGTAAAATAGAAATATAAATAGGAAACAGAAGAGAAATGTACAGTGATCACCCATTTTCTGCCCACAATCTTTTTAATGGAAATCCCATTCATATGAGTCGAGTCCATGCATGCTACGATGACGGTATGAATTTGAAGGCTAAATATATTTGTGCAGATCTTAGATTAGGTCTTTCCCTGTCCATAATGCTAAATTGAGGAGGTAAAATAGAAATATAAATAGGAAACAGAAGAGAAATGTACAGTGATCACCCATTTTCTGCCAACAATATTTTTCATGGAAATCCCAGTCATATGAGTCGCGTCCATGCATGCTACGATGACGGTATGAATTTGAAGGCTAAATATTTTTGTGTAGATCTTAGATTAGGTCTTTCCCTGTCCATAATGCTAAATTGATGAGGTAAAATAGAAATAGAAATAGGAAACAGAAGAGAAATGTACAGTGATCACCCATTTTCGGCCCACAATATTTTTCATGTAAATCCTATTCATATGAGTCGAGTCCATTCATGCTACGATGACGGTATGAATTTGAAGGCTAAATATTTTTGTGCAGATCTTAGATTAGGTCTTTCCCTGTCCATAATGCTAAATTGATGAGGTAAAATAGAAATAGAAATAGGAAACAGAAGAGAAATGTACAGTGATCACCCATTTTCGGACCACAATCTTTTTCATGGAAATCCCATTCATATGAGTCGAGTCCATGCATGCTACGATGACGGTATGAATTTGAAGGCAAAATATTTTTGTGCAGATCTTAGATTAGGTCTTTCCCTGGCCATAATGCTAAATTGAGGAGGTAAAATAGAAATATAAATAGGAAACAGAAGAGAAATGTACAGTGATCACCCATTTTCGGCCCACAATATTTTTCATGGAAATCCCAGTCATATGAGTCGAGTCCATGCATGCCACGATCACGGTTTGAATTTGAATGCTAAATATTTTTATGCATATCTTAGATTAGGTCTTTCCCTGTCCATAATGCTAAATTGAGGAGGTAAAATATAAATATAAATAGGAAACAGAAGAGAAATGTACAGTGATCACCCATTTTCGGCCCACAATCTTTTTCATGGAAATCCCAGTCATATGAGTCGAGTCCATGCATGCTACGATGACGGTATGAATTTGAAGGCTAAATATTTTTGTGCAGATCTTAGATTAGGTCTTTCCCTTTCCATAATGCTAAATTGAGGAGGTAAAATATAAATAGGAAACAGAAGAGAAATGTACAGTGATCACCCATTTTCGGCCCACAAACTTTTTCATGGAAATCCCATTCATATAAGTCGAGTCCATGCATGCTACGATGACGGTATGAATTTGAAGGCTAAATATTTTTGTGCAGATCTTAGATTAGGTCTTTCCCTGTCCATAATGCTAAATTGAGGAGGTAAAATAGAAATATAAATAGGAAACAGAAGAGAAATGTACAGTGATCACCCATTTTCGGCCCACAATCTTTTTCATGGAAATCCCAATCATATGAGTCGAGTCCATGCAAGCTACGATGACAGTATGAATTTGAAGGCTAAATATTTTTGTGCAGATCTTAGATTAGGTCTTTCCCTTTCCATAATGCTAAATTGAGGAGGTAAAATATAAATATAAATAGGAAACAGAAGAGAAATGTACAGTGATCACCCATTTTCGGCCCACAATCTTTTTCATGGAAATCCCATTCATATGAGTCGATTCCATGCATGCTACGATGACGGTATGAATTTGAAGGCTAAATATTTTTGTGCAGATCTTAGATTAGGTCTTTCCCTGTCCATAATGCTAAATTGAGGAGGTAAAATAGAAATATAAATAGGAAACAGAAGAGAAATGTACAGGGATCACCCATTTTCTGCCCACAATCTTTTTCATGGAAATCCCAGTCATATGAGTCGAGTCCATTCATGCTACGATGACAGTTTGAATTTGAAGGCTAAATATTTTTGTGCAGATCTTGGATTAGGTCTTTCCCTGTCCATAATGCTAAATTGAGGAGGTAAAATAGAAATATAAATAGGAAACAGAAGAGAAATGTACAGTGATCACCCATTTTCTGCCCACAATCTTTTTCATGGAAATCCCATTCATTTGAGTCGAGTCCATGCATGCTACGATGACGGTATGAATTTGAAGGCTAAATATTTTTGTGCAGATCTTAGATTATGTCTTTCCCTGTCCATAATGCTAAATTGAGGAGGTAAAATATAAATATAAATAGGAAACAGAAGAGAAATGTACAGTGATCACCCATTTTCGGCCCACAATATTTTTCATGGAAATCCCAGTCATATGAGTCGAATCCATGCATGCTACGATGACGGTATGAATTTGAAGGCTAAATATTTTTGGGCAGATCTTAGATTAGGTCTTTCCCTGTCCATAATGCTAAATTGAGGAGGTAAAATAAAATATAAATAGGAAACAGAAGAGAAATGTACAGTGATCACCCATTTTAGGCCCACATTATTTTTCTTGGAAATCCCATTCATATGAGTCGAGTCCATGCATGCTACGATGACGGTATGCATTTGAAGGCTAAATATTCTTGTGCAGATCTTAGATTAGGTCTTTCCCTGTCCATAATGCTAAATTGTGGAGGTAAAATAGAAATATAAATAGGAAACAGAAGAGAAATGTACAGTGATCACCCATTTTCGGCCCACAATCTTTTTCATGGAAATCCCATTCATATGAGTCGAGTCCATGCATGCTACGATGACGGTATGAATTTGAAGGCTAAATATTTGTGTGCAGATCTTAGATTAGGTCATTCCCTGTCAATAATTCTAAATTGAGGAGGTAAAATAGAAATATAAATAGGAAACAGAAGAGAAATGTACAGTGATATCCCATTTTCGGCCCACAATCTTTTTCATGGAAATCCCATTCATATGAGTTGAGTCCATGCATGCTACGATCGCGGTATGAATTTGAAGGCTAAATATTTTTGTGCAGATCTTAGATTAGGTCTTTCCCTGTCAATAATGCTAAATTGAGGAGGTAAAATAGAAATATAAATAGGAAACAGAAGAGAAATGTACAGTGATCACCCATTTTCGGCCCACAATCTTTTTTAATGGAAATCCCATTCATATGAGTCGAGTCCATGCATGCTACGATGACGGTATGAATTTGAAGGCTAAATATTTTTGTGCAGATCTTAGATTAGGTCTTACCCTGTCCATAATGCTAAACTGAGGAGGTAAAATGGAAATATAAATAGGAAACAGAAGAGAAATGAACAGTGATCACCCATTTTCGGCCCACAATCTTTTTCATGGAAATCCCATTCATATGAGTTGAGTCCATGCATGCTACGATCGCGGTATGAATTTGAAGGCTAAATATTTTTGTGCAGATCTTAGATTAGGTCTTTCCCTGTCCATAATGCTAAATTGAGGAGGTAAAATAGAAATATAAATAGGAAACAGAAGAGAAATGTACAGTGATCACCCATTTTCGGCCCACAATCTTTTTCATGGAAATCCCATTCATATGAGTCGAGTCCATGCATGCTACGATGACGGTATGAATTTGAAGGCTAAATATTTTTGTGCAGATCTTAGATTAGGTCTTTCCCTGTCCATAATGCTAAATTGAGGAGGTAAAATAGAAATACAAATAGGAAACAGAAGAGAAATGTACAGTGATCACCCATTTTCTGCCCACAATCTTTTTCATGGAAATCCCAGTCATGTGAGTCGAGTCCATGCATGCTACGATTACGGTATGAATTTGAAGGCTAAATATTTTTGTGCAGATCTTAGATTAGGTCTTTCCCTGTCCATAATGCTAAATTGAGGAGGTAAAATAGAAATATAAATAGGAAACAGAAGAGAAATGTACAGTGATCAACCATTTTCGGCCCACAATCTTTTTCATGGAAATCCCATTCATAAGAGTTGAGTCCATGCATGCTACGATCGCGGTATGAATTTGAAGGCTAAATATTTTTGTGCAGATCTTAGATTAGGTCCTTCCCTGTCAATAATGCTAAATTGAGGAGGTAAAATAGTAATATAAATAGGAAACAGAAGAGAAATGTACAGTGATCACCCATTTTCGGCCCACAATCTTTTTCATGGAAATCCCATTCATATGAGTCGGGTCCATGCATGCTACGATGAGGGTATGAATTTGAAGGCTAAATATTTTTGTGCAGATCTTAGATTAGGTCTTTCCCTGTCCATAATGCTAAATTGAGGAGGTAAAATATAAATATAAATAGGAAACAGAAGAGAAATGAACAGTGATCACCCATTTTCGGCCCACAATCTTTTTCATGGAAATCCCATTCATATGAGTTGAGTCCATGCATGCTACGATCGCGGTATGAATTTGAAGGCTAAATATTTTTGTGCAGATCTGAGATTAGGTCTTTCCCTGTCCATAATGCTAAATTGAGGAGGTAAAATAGAGATATAAATAGGAAACAGAAGAGAAATGTACAGTGATCACCCATTTTCGGCCCACAATCTTTTTCATGGAAATCCCATTCATATGAGTCGAGTCCATGCATGCAACGATCACGGTATGAATTTGAAGGCTAAATATTTTTGTGCAGATCTTAGATTAGGTCATTCCCTGTCAATAATGCTAAATTGAGGAGGTAAAATAGAAATATAAATAGGAAACAGAAGAGAAATGTACAGTGATCAACTATTTTCGGCCCACAAACTTTTTCATGGAAATCCCATTCATATGAGTTGAGTCCATGCATGCTACGATGACGGTATGAATTTGAAGGCTAAATATTTTTGTGCAGATCTGAGATTAGGTCTTTCCCTGTCCATAATGCTAAATTGAGGAGCTAAAATAGAGATATAAATAGGAAACAGAAGAGAAATGTACAGTGATCACCCATTTTCGGCCCACAATCTTTTTCATGGAAATCCCATTCATATGAGTCGAGTCCATGCATGCTACGATCACGGTATGAATTTGAAGGCAAAATATTTTTGTGCAGATCTTAGATTAGGTCATTCCCTGTCAATAATGCTAAATTGAGGAGGGAAAATAGAAATATAAATAGGAAACAGAAGAGAAATGTACAGTGATCACCCATTTTCGGCCGACAAACTTTTTCATGGAAATCCCATTCATATGAGTCGAGTCCATGCATGCTACGATGACGGTATGAATTTGAAGGCTAAATATTTTTGTGCAGATCTTAGATTAGGTCTTTCCCTGTCCATAATGCTAAATTGAGGAGGTAAAATGGAAATATAAATAGGAAACAGAAGAGAAATGAACTGTGATCACCCATTTTCGGCCGACGGTCTTTGTCATGGAAATCCCATTCATATGAGTTGAGTCCATGCATGCTACGATCGCGGTATGAATTTGAAGGCTAAATATTTTTGTGCAGATCTTAGATTAGGTCTTTCCCTGTCCATAATGCTAAATTGAGGAGGTAAAATAGAAATAGAAATAGGAAACAGAAGAGAAATGTACAGTGATCAACCATTTTCGGCCCACAATCTTTTTCATGAAAATCCCATTCATATGAGTTGAGTCCATGCATGCTTCGATCGCGGTATGAATTTGAAGGCTAAATATTTTTGTGCAGATCTTAGATTAGGTCTTTCCCTGTCCATAATGCTAAATTGAGGAGGTAAAATTGAAATATAAATAGGAAACAGAAGAGAAATGTACAGTGATCACCCATTTTCGGCCCACAATCTTTTTCATGGAAATCCCATTCATATGAGTCAAGTCCATGAATTCTACGATGACGGTATGAATTTGAAGGCTAAATATTTTTGTGCAGATCTTAGATTAGGTCTTTCCCTGTCCATAATGCTAAATTGAGGAGGTAAAATATAAATATAAATGGGAAACAGAAGAGAAATGTACAGTGATCACCCATTTTCGGCCCACAATCTTATTCATGGAAATCCCATTCATATGAGTCGAGTCCATGCATGCTACGATGACGGTATGAATTTGAAGGCTAAATATTATTGTGCAGATCTTAGATTAGGTCTTTCCCTGTCCATAATGCTAAATTGAGGAGGTAAAATAGAAATATAAATAGGAAACAGAAGAGAAATGTACAGTGATCACCCATTTTCTGCCCACAATATTTTTCATGGAAATCCCAGTCATATGAGTTGAGTCCATGCATGCTACGATCACGGTATGAATTTGAAAGCAAAATATTTTTGTGCTGATTTTAGATTAGGTCTTTCCCTGTCCATAATGCTAAATTGAGGAGGTAAAATAGAAATATAAATAGGAAACAGAAGAGAAATGTACAGTGATCACCCATTTTCGGCCCACAATCTTTTTCATGGAAATCCCATTCATATGAGTCGAGTCCATGCATGCTACGTTGACGGTATGAATTTGAAGGCTAAATATTTTGGTGCAGATCTTAGATTAGGTCTTTCCCTGTCCATAATGCTAAATTGAGGAGGTAAAATAGAAATATAAATAGGAAACAGAAAAGAAAAGTACAGTGATCGCCCATTTTCGGGGGACAATCTTTTTCATGGAAATCCCAGTCATACGAGTCGAGTCCATGCATGCTACGATGACGGTATGAAATTGAAGGCTAAATATTTTTGTGCAGATCTTAGATTAGGTCTTTCCCTGTCCATAATGCTAAATTGAGGAGGTAAAATAGAAATATAAATAGGAAACAGAAAAGAAATGTACAGTGATCGCCCATTTTCGGGCGACAATCTTTTTCATGGAAATCCCAGTCATACGAGTCGAGTCCATGCTTGCTACGATGACGGTATGAATTTGAAGGCTAAATATTTTTGTGCAGATCTTAGATTAGGTCTTTCCCTGTCCATAATGCTAAATTGAGGAGGTAAAATAGAAATATAAATAGGAAACAGAAGAGAAATGTACAGTGATCACCCATTTTCGGCCCACAATCTTTTTCATAGAAATCCCATTCATATGAGTCTAGTCCATGCATGCTACGATCACGGTATGAATTTGAAGGCTAAATATTTTTGTGCAGATCTTAGATTAGGTTTTTCCCTGTCCATAATGCTAAATTGAGGAGGTAAAATAGAAATATAAATAGGAAACAGATGACAAAATGTACAGTGATCACCCATTTTCGGCTCACAACCTTTTTCATGGAAATCCCATTCATATGAGTCGAGTCCATGCATGCTACCATGACGGTATGAATTTGAAGGCTAAATATTTTTGTGCAGATCTTAGATTAGGTCTTTCCCTGTCCATAATGCTAAATTGAGGAGGTAAAATAGAAATATCAATAGGAAACAGAAGAGAAATGGACAGTGATCACCCATTTTCGGCCCACAATCTTTTTCATGGAAATCCCATTCATATGAGTCGAGTCCATGCATGCTACGTTGACGGTATGAATTTGAAGGCTAAATATTTTGGTGCAGATCTTAGATTAGGTCTTTCCCTGTCCATAATGCTAAATTGAGGCGGTAAAATAGAAATATAAATAGGAAACAGAAAAGAAATGTACAGTGATCGCCCATTTTCGGCCCACAATCTTTTTCATGGAAATCCCATTCATATGAGTCGAGTCCATGCATGCTACGATGATGGTACGAATTTGAAGGCTAAATATTTTTGTGCAGATCTTAGATTAGGTCTTTCCCTGTCCATAATGCTAAATTGAGGAGGTAAAATATAAATATAAATAGGAAACAGAAGAGAAATATACAGTGATCACCCATTTTCGGCCCACAATCTTTTTCATAGAAATCCCATTCATATGAGTCTAGTCCATGCATGCTACGATCACGGTATGAATTTGAAGGCTAAATATTTTTGTGCAGATCTTAGATTAGGTTTTTCCCTGTCCATAATGCTAAATTGAGGAGATAAAATATAAATATAAATAGGAAACAGAAGAGAAATGTACAGTGATCACCCATTTTCGGCCCACAATATTTTTCATGGACATCCCAGTCATATGAGTCGAGTCCATGCATGCTACGATGACGGTATGAATTTGAAGGCTAAATATTTTTGTGCAGATCTTAGATTAGGTCTTTCCATGTCCATAATGCTAAATTGAGGAGGTAAAATATAAATATAAATAGGAAACAGAAGAGAAATGTACAGTGATCACCCATTTTCGGCCCACAATCTCTTTCATGGAAATCCCATTCATATGAGTCCAGTCCATGCATGCTAAAATGACGGTATGAATTTGAAGACTAAATATTTTTGTGCAGATCATAGATTAGGTCTTCCCCTGTCCATAATGCTAAATTGAGGAGATAAAATATAAATATAAATAGGAAACAGAAGAGAAATGTACAGTGATCACCCATTTTCGGCCCACAATATTTTTCATGGACATCCCAGTCATATGAGTCGAGTCCATGCATGCTACGATCACGGTATGAATTTGAAGGCTAAATATTTTTGTGTATGTCTTAGATTAAGTCTTTCACTGTCCATAATGCTAAATTGAGGAGGTAAAATAGAAATATAAATGGGAAACAGAAGAGAAATGTACAGTCATCACCCATTTTCGGCCCACAATCTTTTTCATGGAAATCCCATTCATATGAGTCGAGTCCATGCATGCTACGATGACGGTATGAATTTGAAGGCTAGATATTTTTGTGCAGATCTTAGATTAGGTCTTTATCTGTCCATAATGATAAATTGAGGAGGTAAAATATAAATATAAATAGGAAACAGTATAGAAATGTACAGTGATCACCCATTTTCGGCCCACAATCTTTTTCATGGAAATCCCATTCCTATGAGTCGAGTCCATGCATGCTACGATCACGGTAAGAATTTGAAGGTTAATATTTTTGTGCAGATCTTAGATTAGGTCTTTCCCTGTCCATAATGCTAAATTGTGGAAGTAAAATATAAATATAAATAGGAAACAGAAGAGAAATGTACAGTGATCACCCATTTTCGGCCCACAATGTTTTTCATGGGAATCCCATTCATATGAGTCGAGTCCATGCATGCTACGATGACTGTATGAATTTGAAGGCTAAATATTTTTGTGCAGATCTTAAATTAGGTCTTTCCCTGTCCATAATGCTAAACTGAGGAGGTAAAATAGAAATATAAATAGGAAACAGAAGAGAAATGTACAGTGATCACCCATTTTCGGCCCAAAATCTTTTTCATGGAAATCCCATTCATATGAGTCGCATCCATGCATGCTACGATGACGCTATGAATTTGAAGGATAAATATTTTTGTGCAGATCTTAGATTAGGTCTTTCCCTGTCCATAATGCTAAATTGAGGAGGTAAAATATAAATATAAATAGGAAACAGAAGAGAAATGTACAGTGATCACCCATTTTCGGCCCACAATCTTTTACATTGAAATCCCATTCATATGAGTCGAGTCCATGCATGCTACGATGACGGTATGAATTTGAAGGCTAGATATTTTTGTGCAGATCTTAGATTAGGTCTTTATCTGTCCATAATGATAAATTGAGGAGGTAAAATATAAATATAAATAGGAAACAGTATAGAAATGTACAGTGATCACCCATTTTCGGCCCACAATCTTTTTCATGGAAATCCCATTCCTATGAGTCGAGTCCATGCATGCTACGATCACGGTAAGAATTTGAAGGTTAATATTTTTGTGCAGATCTTAGATTAGGTCTTTCCCTGTCCATAATGCTAAATTGTGGAAGTAAAATATAAATATAAATAGGAAACAGAAGAGAAATGTACAGTGATCACCCATTTTCGGCCCACAATGTTTTTCATGGGAATCCCATTCATATGAGTCGAGTCCATGCATGCTACGATGACTGTATGAATTTGAAGGCTAAATATTTTTGTGCAGATCTTAAATTAGGTCTTTCCCTGTCCATAATGCTAAACTGAGGAGGTAAAATAGAAATATAAATAGGAAACAGAAGAGAAATGTACAGTGATCACCCATTTTCGGCCCAAAATCTTTTTCATGGAAATCCCATTCATATGAGTCGCATCCATGCATGCTACGATGACGCTATGAATTTGAAGGATAAATATTTTTGTGCAGATCTTAGATTAGGTCTTTCCCTGTCCATAATGCTAAATTGAGGAGGTAAAATATAAATATAAATAGGAAACAGAAGAGAAATGTACAGTGATCACCCATTTTCGGCCCACAATCTTTTACATTGAAATCCCATTCATATGAGTCGAGTCCATGCATGCTAAGATGACGGTATGAATTTGAAGGCTAAATATTTTTGTGCAGATCTTAGATTAGGTCTTTCACTGTCCATAATTCTAAATTGAGGAGGTAAAATATAAATATAAATAGGAAACAGAAGAGAAATGTATAGTGATCAACCATTTTCGGCCCACAATCTTTTTCATGGAAATCCCATTCATATGAGTCGAGTCCATGCATGCTACGATGACGGTATGAATTTGGAGGCTAAATATTTTTGTGCAGATCTGAGATTAGGTCTTTCCCTGTCCATAATGCTAAATTGAGGAGGTAAAATAGAAATATAAGTAGGAAACAGAAGAGAAATGTACAGTGATCACCCATTTTCGGCCCACAATCTTTTTCATGAAAATCCCATTCCTATGAGTCGAGTCCATGCATGCTACGATGACGGTATGAATTTGAAGGCTAAATATTTTTGTGCAGATTTTAGATTAGGTCTTTCCCTGTCCATAATGCTAAATTGAGGAGGTAAAATAGAAATATAAATAGGAAACAGAAGAGAAATGTACAGTGATCACCCATTTTCGGCCAACAATATTTTTCATGGAAATCCCATTCATATGAGTCGAGTCCATGCATGCTACGATGACGGTATGAATTTGAAGGCTAAATATTTTTGTGCAGATCTTAGATTAGGTCTTTCCATGTCCATAATGCTAAATTGAGGGGGTAAAATAGAAATATAAATAGGAAACTGAAGAGAAATGTACAGTGATCACCCATTTTCTGCCAACAATATTTTTCATGGAAATCCCAGTCATATGAGTCGAGTCCATGCATGCTACGATGACGGTATGAATTTGGAGACTATATATTTTTGTGCAGATCTTAGATTAGGTCTTTCCCTGTCCATAATGCTAAATTGAGGAGGTAAAATATAAATATAAATAGGAATCAGAAGAGAAATGTACAGTGATCACCCATTTTCGGCCCACAATCTTTTTCATGGAAATCCCATTCATATGAGTCGAGTCCATGCATGCTACGATGACGGTATGAATTTGAAGGCTAAATATTTTTGTGCAGATCTTAGATTAGGTCTTTCCCTGTCCATAATGCTAAATTGAGGAGGTAAAATGGAAATATAAATAGGAAACAGAAGAGAAATGAACTGTGATCACCCATTTTCGGCCGACGGTCTTTGTCATGGAAATCCCATTCATATGAGTTGAGTCCATGCATGCTACGATCGCGGTATGAATTTGAAGGCTAAATATTTTTGTGCAGATCTTAGATTAGGTCTTTCCCTGTCCATAATGCTAAATTGAGGAGGTGAAATAGAAATAGGAAACAGAAGAGAAATGTACAGTGATCACCCATTTTCGGCCCACAATCTTTTTCATGGAAATCCCATTCATATGAGTCAAGTCCATGCATTCTACGATGACGGTATGAATTTGAAGGCTAAATATTTTTGTGCAGATCTTAGATTAGGTCTTTCCCTGTCCATAATGCTAAATTGAGGAGGTAAAATATAAATATAAATGGGAAACAGAAGAGAAATGTACAGTGATCACCCATTTTCGGCCCACAATCTTATTCATGGAAATCCCATTCATATGAGTCGAGTCCATGCATGCTACGATGACGGTATGAATTTGAAGGCTAAATATTATTGTGCAGATCTTAGATTAGGTCTTTCCCTGTCCATAATGCTAAATTGAGGAGGTAAAATAGAAATATAAATAGGAAACAGAAGAGAAATGTACAGTGATCACCCATTTTCGGCCCACAATCTTTTTCATGGAAATCCCATTCATACGAGTCGAGTCCATGCATGCTACGATGACGGTATGAATTTGAAGGCTAAATATTTTGGTGCAGATCTTAGATTAGGTCTTTCCCTGTCCATAATGCTAAATTGAGGCGGTAAAATAGAAATATAAATAGGAAACAGAAAAGAAATGTACAGTGATCGCCCATTTTCGGCCCACAATCTTTTTCATGGAAATCCCATTCATATGAGTCGAGTCCATGCATGCTACGATGATGGTACGAATTTGAAGGCTAAATATTTTTGTGCAGATCTTAGATTAGGTCTTTCCCTGTCCATAATGCTAAATTGAGGAGGTAAAATATAAATATAAATAGGAAACAGAAGAGAAATATACTGTGATCACCCATTTTCGGCCCACAATCTTTTTCATAGAAATCCCATTCATATGAGTCGAGTCCATGCATGCTACGATCACGGTATGAATTTGAAGGCTAAATATTTTTGTGCAGATCTTAGATTAGGTTTTTCCCTGTCCATAATGGTAAATTGAGGAGGTAAAATAGAAATATAAATAGGAAACAGAAGACAAAATGTACAGTGATCACCCATTTTCGGCTCACAATCTTTTTCATGGAAATCCCATTCATATGAGTCGAGTCCATGCATGCTACGATGACGGTATGAATTTGAAGGCTAAATATTTTTGTGCAGATCTTAGATTAGGTCTTTCCCTGTCCATAATGCTAAATTGAGGAGGTAAAATAGAAATATAAATAGGAAACAGAAAAGAAATGTACAGTGATCACCCATTTTCGGCCCACAATCTTTTTCATGAAAATCCCATTCCTATGAGTCGAGTCCATGCATGCTACGATGACGGTATGAATTTGAAGGCTAAATATTTTTGTGCAGATCTTAGATTAGGTCTTTCCCGGTCCATAATGCTAAATTGAGGAGGTAAAATAGAAATATAAATAGGAAACAGAAGAGAAATGTACAGTGATCACCCATTTTCGGCCCACAATCTTTTTCATGGAAATCCCATTCATATGAGTCGAGTCCATGCATGCTACGATGACGGTATGAATTTGAAGGCTAAATATTTTTGTGCAGATCTTAGATTAGGTCTTTCCATGTCCATAATGCTAAATTGAGGAGGTAAAATAGAAATATAAATAGGAAACTGAAGAGAAATGTACAGTGATCACCCATTTTCTGCCAACAATATTTTTCATGGAAATCCCAGTCATATGAGTCGAGTCCATGCATGCTACGATGACGGTATGAATTTGGAGACTATATATTTTTGTGCAGATCTTAGATTAGGTCTTTCCCTGTCCATAATGCTAAATTGAGGAGGTAAAATATAAATATAAATAGGAATCAGAAGAGAAATGTACAGTGATCACCCATTTTCGGCCCACAATCTTTTTCATGGAAATCCCATTCATATGAGTCGAGTCCATGCATGCTACGATGACGGTATGAATTTGAAGGCTAAATATTTTTGTGCAGATCTTAGATTAGGTCTTTCCCTGTCAATAATGCTAAATTGAGGAGGTAAAATATAAATATAAATAGGAAACAGAAGAGAAATGTACAGTGATCACACATTTTCGGCCCACAATTTTTTTCATGGAAATCCCATTCATATGAGTCGAGTCCATGCATGCTACGATGACGGTATGAATTTGAAGGCTAAATATTTTTGTGCAGATCTTAGATTAGGTCTTTCCATATCCATAATGCTAAATTGAGGAGGTAAAATATAAATATAAATAGGAAACAGAAGAGAAATGTACAGTGATCACCCATTTTCGGCCCACAATCTCTTTCATGGAAATCCCATTCATATGAGTCGAGTCCATGCATGCTACGATGACGGTATGAATTTGAAGGCTAAATATTTTTGTGCAGATCTTAGATTAGGTCTTTCCTTGTCCATAATGCTAAATTGAGGAGGTAAAATAGAAATATAAATAGGAAACAGAAGAGAAATGTACAGTGATCACCCATTTTCGGCCCAGAATCTTTTTCTTGGAAATCCCATTCATATGAGTCCAGTCCATGCATGCTAAAATGACGGTATGAATTTGAAGACTAAATATTTTTGTGCAGATCATAGATTAGGTCTTCCCCTGTCCATAATGCTAAATTGAGGAGATAAAATATAAATATAAATAGGAAACAGAAGAGAAATGTACAGTGATCACCCATTTTCGGCCCACAATATTTTTCATGGACATCCCAGTCATATGAGTCGAGTCCATGCATGCTACGATCACGGTATGAATTTGAAGGCTAAATATTTTTGTGTATGTCTTAGATTAAGTCTTTCACTGTCCATAATGCTAAATTGAGGAGGTAAAATAGAAATATAAATGGGAAACAGAAGAGAAATGTACAGTCATCACCCATTTTCGGCCCACAATCTTTTTCATGGAAATCCCATTCATATGAGTCGAGTCCATGCATGCTACGATGACGGTATGAATTTGAAGGCTAGATATTTTTGTGCAGATCTTAGATTAGGTCTTTATCTGTCCATAATGATAAATTGAGGAGGTAAAATATAAATATAAATAGGAAACAGTATAGAAATGTACAGTGATCACCCATTTTCGGCCCACAATCTTTTTCATGGAAATCCCATTCCTATGAGTCGAGTCCATGCATGCTACGATCACGGTAAGAATTTGAAGGTTAATATTTTTGTGCAGATCTTAGATTAGGTCTTTCCCTGTCCATAATGCTAAATTGTGGAAGTAAAATATAAATATAAATAGGAAACAGAAGAGAAATGTACAGTGATCACCCATTTTCGGCCCACAATGTTTTTCATGGGAATCCCATTCATATGAGTCGAGTCCATGCATGCTACGATGACTGTATGAATTTGAAGGCTAAATATTTTTGTGCAGATCTTAAATTAGGTCTTTCCCTGTCCATAATGCTAAACTGAGGAGGTAAAATAGAAATATAAATAGGAAACAGAAGAGAAATGTACAGTGATCACCCATTTTCGGCCCAAAATCTTTTTCATAGAAATCCCATTCATATGAGTCGCATCCATGCATGCTACGATGACGGTATGAATTTGAAGGATAAATATTTTTGTGCAGATCTTAGATTAGGTCTTTCCCTGTCCATAATGCTAAATTGAGGAGGTAAAATATAAATATAAATAGGAAACAGAAGAGAAATGTACAGTGATCACCCATTTTCGGCCCACAATCTTTTACATTGAAATCCCATTCATATGAGTCGAGTCCATGCATGCTAAGATGACGGTATGAATTTGAAGGCTAAATATTTTTGTGCAGATCTTAGATTAGGTCTTTCACTGTCCATAATGCTAAATTGAGGAGGTAAAATATAAATATAAATAGGAAACAGAAGAGAAATGTATAGTGATCAACCATTTTCGGCCCACAATCTTTTTCATGGAAATCCCATTCATATGAGTCGAGTCCATGCATGCTACGATGACGGTATGAATTTGGAGGCTAAATATTTTTGTGCAGATCTGAGATTAGGTCTTTGCCTGTCCATAATGCTAAATTGAGGAGGTAAAATAGAAATATAAGTAGGAAACAGAAGAGAAATGTACAGTGATCACCCATTTTCGGCCCACAATCTTTTTCATGAAAATCCCATTCCTATGAGTCGAGTCCATGCATGCTACGATGACGGTATGAATTTGAAGGCTAAATATTTTTGTGCAGATCTTAGATTAGGTCTTTCCCGGTCCATAATGCTAAATTGAGGAGGTAAAATAGAAATATAAATAGGAAACAGAAGAGAAATGTACAGTGATCACCCATTTTCGGCCCACAATCTTTTTCATGGAAATCCCATTCATATGAGTCGAGTCCATGCATGCTACGATGACGGTATGAATTTGAAGGCTAAATATTTTTGTGCAGATCTTAGATTAGGTCTTTCCATGTCCATAATGCTAAATTGAGGAGGTAAAATAGAAATATAAATAGGAAACTGAAGAGAAATGTACAGTGATCACCCATTTTCTGCCAACAATATTTTTCATGGAAATCCCAGTCATATGAGTCGAGTCCATGCATGCTACGATGACGGTATGAATTTGGAGACTATATATTTTTGTGCAGATCTTAGATTAGGTCTTTCCCTGTCCATAATGCTAAATTGAGGAGGTAAAATATAAATATAAATAGGAATCAGAAGAGAAATGTACAGTGATCACCCATTTTCGGCCCACAATCTTTTTCATGGAAATCCCATTCATATGAGTCCAGTCCATGCATGCTACGATGACGGTATGAATTTGAAGGCTAAATATTTTTGTGCAGATCTTAGATTAGGTCTTTCCCTGTCCATAATGCTAAATTGAGGAGGTAAAATATAAATATAAATAGGAAACAGAAGAGAAATGTACAGTGATCACCCATTTTCGGCCCACAATCTTTTACATTGAAATCCCATTCATATGAGTCGAGACCATGCATGCTAAGATGACGGTATGAATTTGAAGGCTAAATATTTTTGTGCAGATCTTAGATTAGGTCTTTCACTGTCCATAATGCTAAATTGAGGAGGTAAAATATAAATATAAATAGGAAACAGAAGAGAAATGTTTAGTGATAAACCATTTTCGGCCCACAATCTTTTTCATGGAAATCCCATTCATATGAGTCGAGTCCATGCATGCTACGATGACGGTATGAATTTGAAGGCTAAATATTTTTGTGCAGATCTTAGATTAGGTCTTTCCATGTCCATAAGGCTAAATTGAGGAAGTAAAATATAAATATAAATAGGAAACAGAAGAGAAATGTACAGTGATCACCCATTTTCTGCCCATAATTTTTTCTTGGAAATCCCATTCATATGAGTCGAGTCCATGTATGCTACGATGACGGTATGAATTTGAAGGCTAAATATTTTTGTGCAGATCTTAGATTAGGTCTTTCCCTGTCCATAATGCTAAATTGAGGAGGTAAAATATAAATATAAATAGGAAACAGAAGAGAAATGTACAGAGATCACCCATTTTCGGCCCACAATCTCTTTCATGGAAATCCCATTCATATGAGTCGAGTCCATGCATGCTACGATGACGGTATGAATTTGAAGGCTAAATATTTTTGTGCAGATCTTAGATTAGGTCTTTCCTTGTCCATAATGCTAAATTGAGGAGGTAAAATAGAAATATAAATAGGAAACAGAAGAGAAATGTACAGTGATCACCCATTTTCGGCCCAGAATATTTTTCATGGAAATCCCATTCATATGAGTCCAGTCCATGCATGTTACAATGACGGTATGAATTTGAAGACTAAATATTTTTGTGCAGATCTTAGATTAGGTCTTTCCCTGTCCATAATGCTAAATTGAGGAGATAAAATATAAATATAAATAGGAAACAGAAGAGAAATGTACAGTGATCACCCATTTTCGGCCCACAATATTTTTCATGGACATCCCAGTCATATGAGTCGAGTCCATGCATGCTACGATCACGGTATGAATTTGAAGGCTAATATTTTTGTGTATGTCTTAGATTAAGTCTTTCACTGTCCATAATGCTAAATTGAGGAGGTAAAATATAAATATAAATATGAAACAGAAGAGAAATGTACAGTCATCACCCATTTTCGGCCCACAATCTTTTTCATGGAAATCCCATTCATATGAGTCGAGTCCATGCATGCTACGATGACGGTATGAAATTGAAGGCTAGATATTTTTGTGCAGATCTTAGATTAGGTCTTTATCTGTCCATAATGCTAAATTGAGGAGGTAAAATATAAATATAAATAGGAAACAGAATTGAAATGTACAGTGATCACCCATTTTCGGCCCACAATCTTTTTCATGGAAATCCCATTCCTATGAGTCGAGTCCATGCATGGTACGATCACGGTAAGAATTTGAAAGTTAATATTTTTGTGCAGATCTTAGATTAGGTCTTTCCCTGTCCATAATGCTAAATTAAGGAGGTAAAATAGAAATATAAATAGGAAACAGAAGAGAAATGTACAGTGATCACCCATTTTCGGCCCACAATCTTTTACTTTGAAATCCCATTCATATGAGTCGAGTCTTGCATCCTACGATGACGGTATGAATTTGAAGGCTAAATATTTTTGTGCAGATCTTAGATTAGGTATTTTCCTGTCCATAATGCTAAATTGAGGAGGTAAAATAGAAATATAAATAGGAAACAGAAGAGAAATGTACAGTGATCACCCATTTTCGGCCCACAATCTTTTACATGGAAATCCCATTCATATGAGTCGAGTCCATGTATGCTACGATGACGGTATGAATTTGAAGGCTAAATATTTTTGTGCAGATCTTAGATTAGGTCTTTCCCTGTCCATAATGCTAAATTGAGGACGTAAGATATAAATGTAAATAGGAAACAGAAGAGAAATGTACAGTGATCACCCATTCTCGGCCCAGAAACTTTTTCATGGAAATCCCATTCATATGAGTCGAGTCCATGCATGATACAATGACGGTAAGAATTTGAAGGCTAAATATTTTTGTGCAGATCTTAGATTAGGTCTTTCCCTGTCCATAATGCTAAATTGAGGAGATAAAATATAAATATGAATAGGAAACAGAAGAGAAATGTACAGTGATCACCCATTTTCGGCCCACAATATTTTTCATCGACATCCCAGTCATATGAGTCGAGTCCATGCATGCTACGATCACGGTATGAATTTGAAGGCTAAATATTTTTGTGCATGTCTTAGATTAAGTCTTTCACTGTCCATAATGCTAAATTGAGGAGGTAAAATATAAATATAAATAGGAAACAGAAGAGAAATGTACAGTCATCACCCATTTTCGGCCCACAATCTTTTTCATGGAAATCCCATTCATATGAGTCGAGTCCATGCATGCTACGATGACGGTATGAATTTGAAGGCTAAATATTTTTGTGCAGATCTTAGATTAGGTCTTTCCCAGTCCATAATGCTAAATTGAGGAGGTAAAATATAAATATATATAGGAAACAGAATAGAAATGTACAGTGATGACCCATTTTCGGCCCACAATCTTTTTCATGGAAATCCCATTCATATGAGTCGTGTCCATGCATGCTACGATGACGGTATGAATTTGAAGGCTAAATATTTTTGTGCATATCTTAGATTAGATCTTTCCCTGTCCATAATGCTAAATTGAGGAGGCAAAACAGAAATATAAATAGGAAACAGAAGAGAAATGTACAGTGATCACCCATTTTCTGCCCACAATATTTTTCATGGAAATCCCAGTCATATGAGTCGAGTCCATGCATGCTACGATGACGGTATGAATTTGGAGACTATATATTTTTGTGCAGATCTTAGATTAGGTCTTTCCCTGTCCATAATGCTAAATTGAGGAGGTAAAATATAAATATAAATAGGAATCAGAAGAGAAATGTACAGTGATCACCCATTTTCGGCCCACAATCTTTTTCATGGAAATCCCATTCATATGAGTCCAGTCCATGCATGCTACGATGACGGTATGAATTTGAAGGCTAAATATTTTTGTGCAGATCTTAGATTAGGTCTTTCCCTGTCCATAATGCTAAATTGAGGAGGTAAAATATAAATATAAATAGGAAACAGAAGAGAAATGTACAGTGATCACCCATTTTCGGCCCACAATCTTTTACATTGAAATCCCATTCATATGAGTCGAGTCCATGCATGCTAAGATGACGGTATGAATTTGAAGGCTAAATATTTTTGTGCAGATCTTAGATTAGGTCTTTCACTGTCCATAATGCTAAATTGAGGAGGTAAAATATAAATATAAATAGGAAACAGAAGAGAAATGTTTAGTGATAAACCATTTTCGGCCCACAATCTTTTTCATGGAAATCCCATTCATATGAGTCGAGTCCATGCATGCTACGATGACGGTATGAATTTGAAGGCTAAATATTTTTGTGCAGATCTTAGATTAGGTCTTTCCCTGTCCATAATGCTGAATTGAGGACGTAAAATATAAATATAAATAGGAAACAGAAGAGAAATGTACAGTGATCACCCATTCTCGGCCCACAATCTTTTTCATGGAAATCCCATTGATATGAGTCGAGTCCATGCATGCTACGATGACGGTATGAATTTAAAGGCTAAATATTTTTGTGCAGATCTTAGATTAGGTCTTTCCCTGTCCATAATGCTAAATTAAGGAGGTAAAATAGACATATAAATAGGAAACAGAAGAGAAATGTACAGTGATCACCCATTTTCGGCCCACAATCTTTTACATTGAAATCCCATTCATATAAGTCGAGTCCATGTATGCTACGATGACGGTATGAATTTGAAGGCTAAATATTTTTGTGCAGATCTTAGATTAGGTCTTTCCCTGTCCATAATGATAAATTGAGGACGTAAGATATAAATGTAAATAGGAAACAGAAGAGAAATGTACAGTGATCACCCATTCTCGGCCCAGAATCTTTTTCATGGAAATCCCATTCATATGAGTCAAGTCCATGCATGCTACAATGACGGTAAGAATTTGAAGGCTAAATATTTTTCTGCAGATCTTAGATTAGGTCTTTCCCTGTCCATAATGCTAAATTGAGGAGATAAAATATAAATATGAATAGGAAACAGAAGAGAAATGTACAGTGATCACCCATTTTAGGCCCACAATATTTTTCATGGACATCCCAGTCATATGAGTCGAGTCCATGCATGCTACGATCACGGAATGAATTTGAAGGCTAAATATTTTGTGCATGTCTTAGATTAAGTCTTTCACTGTCCATAATGCTAAATTGAGGAGGTAAAATAGAAATATAAATAGGAAACAGAAGAGAAATGTACAGTCATCACCCATTTTCGGCCCACAATCTTTTTCATGGAAATCCCATTCATATGAGTCGAGTCCATGCATGCTACGATGACGGTATGAATTTGAAGGCTAAATATTTTTGTGCAGATCTTAGATTAGGTCTTTCCCTGTCCATAATGCTAAATTGAGGAGGTAAAATATAAATATAAATAGGAAACAGAAGAGAAATGTACAGTGATCACCCATTTTCGGCCCACAATCTTTTTCATGGAAATCCCATTCATATGAGTCGAGTCCATGCATGCTACGATGACGGTATGAATTTGAAGGCTAAATATTTTTGTGCATATCTTAGATTAGATCTTTCCCTGTCCATAATGCTAAATTGAGGAGGTAAAATAGAAATATAAATAGGAAACAGAAGAGAAATGTACAGTGATCACCCATTTTCTGCCCACAATATTTTTCATGGAAATCCCAGTCATATGAGACGAGTCCATGCATGCTACGATGACGGTATGAATTTGAAGGCTAAATATTTTTGTGCAGATCTTAGATTAGGTCTTTCCCTGTCCATAATGCTAAATTGAGGAGGTAAAATAGAAATATAAATAGGAAACAGAAGAGAAATGTACAGTGATCACCCATTTTCGGCCCACAATCTTTTTCATCGAAATCCCATTCATATGAGTCGAGTCCATGCATGCTACGATGACGGTATGAATTTGAATGCTAAATATTTTTGTGCAGATCTTAGATTAGGTCTTTCCATGTCCATAAGGCTAAATTGAGGAAGTAAAATATAAATATAAATAGGAAACAGAAGAGAAATGTACAGTGATCACCCATTTTCTGCCCATAATTTTTTCTTGGAAATCCCATTCATATGAGTCGAGTCCATGTATGCTACGATGACGGTATGAATTTGAAGGCTAAATATTTTTGTGCAGATCTTAGTTTAGGTCTTTCCCTGTCCATAATGCTAAATTGAGGAGGTAAAATATAAATATAAATAGGAAACAGAAGAGAAATGTACAGAGATCACCCATTTTCGGCCCACAATCTCTTTCATGGAAATCCCATTCATATGAGTCGAGTCCATGCATGCTACGATGACGGTATGAATTTGAAGGCTAAATATTTTTGTGCAGATCTTAGATTAGGTCTTTCCTTGTCCATAATGCTAAATTGAGGAGGTAAAATAGAAATATAAATAGGAAACAGAAGAGAAATGTACAGTGATCACCCATTTTCGGCCCAGAATCTTTTTCATGGAAATCCCATTCATATGAGTCCAGTCCATGCATGTTACAATGACGGTATGAATTTGAAGACTAAATATTTTTGTGCAGATCTTAGATTAGGTCTTTCCCTGTCCATAATGCTAAATTGAGGAGATAAAATATAAATATAAATAGGAAACAGAAGAGAAATGTACAGTGATCACCCATTTTCGGCCCACAATATTTTTCATGGACATCCCAGTCATATGAGTCGAGTCCATGCATGCTACGATCACGGTATGAATTTGAAGGCTAATATTTTTGTGTATGTCTTAGATTAAGTCTTTCACTGTCCATAATGCTAAATTGAGGAGGTAAAATAGAAATATAAATAAGAAACAGAAGAGAAATGTACAGTCATCACCCATTTTCGGCCCACAATCTTTTTCATGGAAATCCCATTCATATGAGTCGAGTCCATGCATGCTACGATGACGGTATGAAATTGAAGGCTAGATATTTTTGTGCAGATCTTAGATTAGGTCTTTATCTGTCCATAATGCTAAATTGAGGAGGTAAAATATAAATATAAATAGGAAACAGAATTGAAATGTACAGTGATCACCCATTTTCGGCCCACAATCTTTTTCATGGAAATCCCATTCCTATGAGTCGAGGCCATGCATGGTACGATCACGGTAAGAATTTGAAAGTTAATATTTTTGTGCAGATCTTAGATTAGGTCTTTCCCTGTCCATAATGCTAAATTAAGGAGGTAAAATAGAAATATAAATAGGAAACAGAAGAGAAATGTACAGTGATCACCCATTTTCGGCCCACAATCTTTTACTTTGAAATCCCATTCATATGAGTCGAGTCTTGCATCCTACGATGACGGTATGAATTTGAAGGCTAAATATTTTTGTGCATGTCTTAGATTAAGTCTTTCACTGTCCATAATGCTAAATTGAGGAGGTAAAATAGAAATATAAATAGGAAACAGAAGAGAAATGTACAGTGATCACCCATTTTCGGCCCACAATCTTTTACATGGAAATCCCATTCATATGAGTCGAGTCCATGTATGCTACGATGACGGTATGAATTTGAAGGCTAAATATTTTTGTGCAGATCTTAGATTAGGTCTTTCCCTGTCCATAATGCTAAATTGAGGAGATAAAATATAAATATGAATAAGAAACAGGAGAGAAATGTACAGTGATCACCCATTTTCGGCCCACAATATTTTTCATCGACATCCCAGTCATATGAGTCGAGTCCATGCATGCTACGATCACGGTATGAATTTGAAGGCTAAATATTTTTGTGCATGTCTTAGATTAAGTCTTTCACTGTCCATAATGCTAAATTGAGGAGGTAAAATAGAAATATAAATAGGAAACAGAAGAGAAATGTACAGTCATCACCCATTTTCGGCCCACAATCTTTTTCATGGAAATCCCATTCATATGAGTCGAGTCCATGCATGCTACGATGACGGTATGAATTTGAAGGCTAAATATTTTTGTGCAGATCTTAGATTAGGTCTTTCCCAGTCCATAATGCTAAATTGAGGAGGTAAAATATAAATATAAATAGGAAACAGAATAGAAATGTACAGTGATCACCCATTTTCGGCCCACAATCTTTTTCATGGAAATCCCATTCATATGAGTCGTGTCCATGCATGCTACGATGACGGTATGAATTTGAAGGCTAAATATTTTTGTGCATATCTTAGATTAGATCTTTCCCTGTCCATAATGCTAAATTGAGGAGGCAAAATAGAAATATAAATAGGAAACAGAAGAGAAATGTACAGTGATCACCCATCTTCTGCCCACAATATTTTTCATGGAAATCCCAGTCATATGAGACGAGTCCATGCATGCTACGATGACGGTATGTATTTGAAGGCTAAATATTTTTGTGCAGATCTTAGATTAGGTCTTTCCCTGTCCATAATGCTAAATTGAGGAGGTAAAATATAAATATAAATAGGAAACAGAATAGAAATGTACAGTGATCACCCATTTTCGACCCACAATCTTTTTCATGGAAATCCCATTCATATGAGTCGAGTCCATGCATGCTACGATGACGGTATGAATTTGAAGGCTAAATATTTTTGTGCATATCTTAGATTAGATCTTTACCTGTCCATAATGCTAAATTGAGGAGCTAAAATAGAAATATAAATAGGAAACAGAAGTGAAATGTACAGTGATCACCCATTTTCTGCCCACAATATTTTTCATGGAAATCCCAGTCATATGAGACGAGTCCATGCATGCTACGATGACGGTATGAATTTGAAGGCTAAATATTTTTGTGCAGATCTTAGATTAGGTCTTTCCCTGTCCATAATGCTAAATTGAGGACGTAAGATATAAATGTAAATAGGAAACAGAAGAGAAATGTACAGTGATCACCCATTCTCGGCCCAGAAACTTTTTCATGGAAATCCCATTCATATGAGTCGAGTCCATGCATGCTACAATGACGGTAAGAATTTGAAGGCTAAATATTTTTGTGCAGATCTTAGATTAGGTCTTTCCCTGTCCATAATGCTAAATTGAGGAGATAAAATATAAATATGAATAGGAAACAGAAGAGAAATGTACAGTGATCACCCATTTTCGGCCCACAATATTTTTCATCGACATCCCAGTCATATGAGTCGAGTCCATGCATGCTACGATCACGGTATGAATTTGAAGGCTAAATATTTTTGTGCATGTCTTAGATTAAGTCTTTCACTGTCCATAATGCTAAATTGAGGAGGTAAAATAGAAATATAAATAGGAAACAGAAGAGAAATGTACAGTCATCACCCATTTTCGGCCCACAATCTTTTTCATGGAAATCCCATTCATATGAGTCGAGTCCATGCATGCTACGATGACGGTATGAATTTGAAGGCTAAATATTTTTGTGCAGATCTTAGATTAGGTCTTTCCCTGTCCATAATGCTAAATTGAGGAGGTAAAATATAAATATAAATAGGAAACAGAATAGAAATGTACAGTGATCACCCATTTTCGGCCCACAATCTTTTTCATGGAAATCCCATTCATATGAGTCGTGTCCATGCATGCTACGATGACGGTATGAATTTGAAGGCTAAATATTTTTGTGCATATCTTAGATTAGATCTTTCCCTGTCCATAATGCTAAATTGAGGAGGCAAAATAGAAATATAAATAGGAAACAGAAGAGAAATGTACAGTGATAACCCATTTTCTGCCCACAATATTTTTCATGGAAATCCCAGTCATATGAGACGAGTCCATGCATGCTACGATGACGGTATGAATTTGAAGGCTAAATATTTTTGTGCAGATCTTAGATTAGGTCTTTCCCTGTCCATAATGCTAAATTGAGGAGGTAAAATATAAATATAAATAGGAAACAGAATAGAAATGTACAGTGATCACCCATTTTCGACCCACAATCTTTTTCATGGAAATCCCATTCATATGAGTCGAGTCCATGCATGCTACGATGACGGTATGAATTTGAAGGCTAAATATTTTTGTGCATATCTTAGATTAGATCTTTACCTGTCCATAATGCTAAATTGAGGAGCTAAAATATAAATATAAATAGGAAACAGAAGAGAAATGTACAGTGATCACCCATTTTCTGCCCACAATATTTTTCATGGAAATCCCAGTCATATGAGACGAGTCCATGCATGCTACGATGACGGTATGAATTTGAAGGCTAAATATTTTTGTGCAGATCTTAGATTAGGTCTTTCCCTGTCCATAATGCTAAATTGAGGACGTAAGATATAAATGTAAATAGGAAACAGAAGAGAAATGTACAGTGATCACCCATTCTCGGCCCAGAAACCTTTTCATGGAAATCCCATTCATATGAGTCGAGTCCATGCATGCTACAATGACGGTAAGAATTTGAAGGCTAAATATTTTTGTGCAGATCTTAGATTAGGTCTTTCCCTGTCCATAATGCTAAATTGAGGAGATAAAATATAAATATGAATAGGAAACAGAAGAGAAATGTACAGTGATCACCCATTTTCGGCCCACAATATTTTTCATCGACATCCCAGTCATATGAGTCGAGTCCATGCATGCTACGATCACGGTATGAATTTGAAGGCTAAATATTTTTGTGCATGTCTTAGATTAAGTCTTTCACTGTCCATAATGCTAAATTGAGGAGGTAAAATAGAAATATAAATAGGAAACAGAAGAGAAATGTACAGTCATCACCCATTTTCGGCCCACAATCTTTTTCATGGAAATCCCATTCATATGAGTCGAGTCCATGCATGCTACGATGACGGTATGAATTTGAAGGCTAAATATTTTTGTGCAGATCTTAGATTAGGTCTTTCCCAGTCCATAATGCTAAATTGAGGAGGTAAAATATAAATATAAATAGGAAACAGAATAGAAATGTACAGTGATCACCCATTTTCGGCCCACAATCTTTTTCATGGAAATCCCATTCATATGAGTCGTGTCCATGCATGCTACGATGACGGTATGAATTTGAAGGCTAAATATTTTTGTGCATATCTTAGATTAGATCTTTCCCTGTCCATCATGCTAAATTGAGGAGGCAAAATAGAAATATAAATAGGAAACAGAAGAGAAATGTACAGTGATCACCCATTTTCTGCCCACAATATTTTTCATGGAAATCCCAGTCATATGAGACGAGTCCATGCATGCTACGATGACGGTATGAATTTGAAGGCTAAATATTTTTGTGCAGATCTTAGATTAGGTCTTTCCCTGTCCATAATGCTAAATTGAGGAGGTAAAATATAAATATAAATAGGAAACAGAATAGAAATGTACAGTGATCACCCATTTTCGACCCACAATCTTTTTCATGGAAATCCCATTCATATGAGTCGAGTCCATGCATGCTACGATGACGGTATGAATTTGAAGGCTAAATATTTTTGTGCATATCTTAGATTAGATCTTTACCTGTCCATAATGCTAAATTGAGGAGCTAAAATAGAAATATAAATAGGAAACAGAAGAGAAATGTACAGTGATCACCCATTTTCTGCCCACAATATTTTTCATGGAAATCCCAGTCATATGAGACGAGTCCATGCATGCTACGATGACGGTATGAATTTGAAGGCTAAATATTTTTGTGCAGATCTTAGATTAGGTCTTTCCCTGTCCATAATGCTAAATTGAGGACGTAAGATATAAATGTAAATAGGAAACAGAAGAGAAATGTACAGTGATCACCCATTCTCGGCCCAGAAACTTTTTCATGGAAATCCCATTCATATGAGTCGAGTCCATGCATGCTACAATGACGGTAAGAATTTGAAGGCTAAATATTTTTGTGCAGATCTTAGATTAGGTCTTTCCCTGTCCATAATGCTAAATTGAGGAGATAAAATATAAATATGAATAGGAAACAGAAGAGAAATGTACAGTGATCACCCATTTTCGGCCCACAATATTTTTCATCGACATCCCAGTCATATGAGTCGAGTCCATGCATGCTACGATCACGGTATGAATTTGAAGGCTAAATATTTTTGTGCATGTCTTAGATTATGTCTTTCACTGTCCATAATGCTAAATTGAGGAGGTAAAATAGAAATATAAATAGGAAACAGAAGAGAAATGTACAGTCATCACCCATTTTCGGCCCACAATCTTTTTCATGGAAATCCCATTCATATGAGTCGAGTCCATGCATGCTACGATGACGGTATGAATTTGAAGGCTAAATATTTTTGTGCAGATCTTAGATTAGGTCTTTCCCAGTCCATAATGCTAAATTGAGGAGGTAAAATATAAATATAAATAGGAAACAGAATAGAAATGTACAGTGATCACCCATTTTCGGCCCACAATCTTTTTCATGGAAATCCCATTCATATGAGTCGTGTCCATGCATGCTACGATGACGGTATGAATTTGAAGGCTAAATATTTTTGTGCATATCTTAGATTAGATCTTTCCCTGTCCATAATGCTAAATTGAGGAGGCAAAATAGAAATATAAATAGGAAACAGAAGAGAAATGTACAGTGATCACCCATTTTCTGCCCACAATATTTTTCATGGAAATCCCAGTCATATGAGACGAGTCCATGCATGCTACGATGACGGTATGAATTTGAAGGCTAAATATTTTTGTGCAGATCTTAGATTAGGTCTTTCCCTGTCCATAATGCTAAATTGAGGAGGTAAAATATAAATATAAATAGGAAACAGAATAGAAATGTACAGTGATCACCCATTTTCGACCCACAATCTTTTTCATCGAAATCCCATTCATATGAGTCGAGTCCATGCATGCTACGATGACGGTATGAATTTGAAGGCTAAATATTTTTGTGCAGATCTTAGATTAGGTCTTTCCATGTCCATAAGGCTAAATTGAGGAAGTAAAATATAAATATAAATAGGAAACAGAAGAGAAATGTACAGTGATCTCCCATTTTCTGCCCATAATTTTTTCTTGGAAATCCCATTCATATGAGTCGAGTCCATGCATGCTACGATGACGGTATGAATTTGAAGGCTAAATATTTTTGTGCAGATCTTAGATTAGGTCTTTCCCTGTCCATAATGCTAAATTGAGGAGGTAAAATATAAATATAAATAGGAAACAGATGAGAAATGTACAGTGATCACCCATTTTCGGCCCACAATCTCTTTCATGGAAATCCCATTCATATGAGTCGAGTCCATGCATGCTACGATGACGGTATGAATTTGAAGGCTAAATATTTTTGTGCAGATCTTAGATTATGTCTTTCACTGTCCATAATGCTAAATTGAGGAGGTAAATTAGAAATATAAATAGGAAACAGAAGAGAAATGTACAGTGATCACCCATTTTCTGTCCACAATATATTCATGGAAATCCCAGTCATATGAGTCGAGTCCATGCATGCTACGATGACGGTATGAATTTGGAGGCTAAATATTTTTCTGCAGATCTTAGATTAGGTCTTTCCCTGTCCATAATGCTAAATTGAGGAGGTAAAATATAAATATAAATAGGAAACAGAAGAGAAATGTACAGTGATCACCCATTTTCTGCCCACAATATTTTTCATGGAAATCCCAGTCATATGAGACGAGTCCATGCATGCTACGATGACGGTATGAATTTGAAGGCTAAATATTTTTGTGCAGATCTTAGATTAGGTCTTTCCCTGTCCATAATGCTAAATTGAGGAGGTAAAATATAAATATAAATAGGAAACAGAATAGAAATGTACAGTGATCACCCATTTTCGACCCACAATCTTTTTCATCGAAATCCCATTCATATGAGTCGAGTCCATGCATGCTACGATGACGGTATGAATTTGAAGGCTAAATATTTTTGTGCAGATCTTAGATTAGGTCTTTCCATGTCCATAAGGCTAAATTGAGGAAGTAAAATATAAATATAAATAGGAAACAGAAGAGAAATGTACAGTGATCTCCCATTTTCTGCCCATAATTTTTTCTTGGAAATCCCATTCATATGAGTCGAGTCCATGCATGCTACGATGACGGTATGAATTTGAAGGCTAAATATTTTTGTGCAGATCTTAGATTAGGTCTTTCCCTGTCCATAATGCTAAATTGAGGAGGTAAAATATAAATATAAATAGGAAACAGATGAGAAATGAACAGTGATCAACCATTTTCGGCCCACAATCTCTTTCATGGAAATCCCATTCATATGAGTCGAGTCCATGCATGCTACGATGACGGTATGAATTTGAAGGCTAAATATTTTTGTGCAGATCTTAGATTATGTCTTTCACTGTCCATAATGCTAAATTGAGGAGGTAAATTAGAAATATAAATAGGAAACAGAAGAGAAATGTACAGTGATCACCCATTTTCTGTCCACAATATATTCATGGAAATCCCAGTCATATGAGTCGAGTCCATGCATGCTACGATGACGGTATGAATTTGGAGGCTAAATATTTTTCTGCAGATCTTAGATTAGGTCTTTCCCTGTCCATAATGCTAAATTGAGGAGGTAAAATATAAATATAAATAGGAAACAGAAGAGAAATGTACAGTGATCACCATTTTCGGCCCACAATCTTTTTCATGGAAATCCCATTCATATGAGTCCAGTCCATGCATGCTACGATGACGGTATGAATTTGAAGGCTAAATATTTTTGTGCAGATCTTAGATTAGGTCTTTCCCTGTCCATAATGCTAAATTGAGGAGGTAAATTAGAAATATAAATAGGAAACAGAAGAGAAATGTACAGTGATCACCCATTTTCGGCCCACAAACTTTTTCATCGAAATCCCATTCATATGAGTCGAGTCCATGCATGCTACGATGACGGTATGAATTTGAAGGCTAAATATTTTTGTGCAGATCTTAGATTAGGTCTTTCCATGTCCATAAGGCTAAATTGAGGATGTAAAATATAAATATAAATAGGAAACAGAAGAGAAATGTACAGTGATCTCCCATTTTCTGCCCATAATTTTTTCTTGGAAATCCCATTCATATGAGTCGAGTCCATGCATGCTACGATGACGGTATGAATTTGAAGGCTAAATATTTTTGTGCAGATCTTAGATTAGGTCTTTCCCTGTCCATAATGCTAAATTGAGGAGGTAAAATATAAATATAAATAGGAAACAGAAGAGAAATGTACAGTGATCACCTATTTTCGGCCCACAATCTCTTTCATGGAAATCCCATTCATATGAGTCGAGTCCATGCATGCTACGATGACGGTATGAATTTGAAGGCTAAATATTTTTGTGCAGATCTTAGATTAGGTATTTCCCTGTCCATAATGCTAAATTGAGGAGGTAAAATATAAATATAAATAGGAAACAGAAGAGAAATGTACAGTGATCACCCATTTTCGGCCCACAATCTTTTTCATGGAAATCCCATTCATATGAGTCCAGTCCATGCATGCTACGATGACGGTATGAATTTGAAGGCTAAATATTTTTGTGCAGATCTTAGATTAGGTCTTTCCCTGTCCATAATGCTAAATTGAGGAGGTAAAATAGAAATATAAATAGGAAACAGAAGAGAAATGTACAGTGATCACCCATTTTCGGCCCACAATTTTTTCATGGAAATCCCATTCATATGAGTCGAGTCCATGCATGCTACGATGACGGTATGAATTTAAAGGCTAAATATTTTTGTGCAGATCTTAGATTAGGTCTTTCCCTGTCCATAATGCTAAATTGAGGAGGTAAAATAGAAATATAAATAGGAAACAGAAGAGAAATGTACAGTGATCACCCATTTTCGGCCCACAATCTTTTTCATGGAAATCCCATTCATATGAGTCCAGTCCATGCATGCTACGATGACGGTATGAATTTGAAGGCTAAATATTTTTGTGCAGATCTAAGATTAGGTCTTTCCCTGTCCATAATGCTAAATTAAGGAGGTAAAATATAAATATAAATAGGAAAGAGAAGAGAAATGTACAGTGACCACCCATTTTCGGCCCACAATCTTTTACATTGAAATCCCATTCATATGAGTCGAGTCCATGCATCCTACGATGACGGTATGAATTTGAAGGCTAAATATTTTTGTGCAGATCTTAGATTAGGTCTTTCCCTGTCCATAATGCTAAATTGAGGAGGTAAAATATAAATATAAATAGGAAACAGAAGAGAAATGTACAGTGATCACCCATTTTCGGCCAACAATCTTTTACATGGAAATCCCATTCATATGAGTCGAGTCCATGCATGCTACGATGACGGTATGAATTTGAAGGCTAAATATTTTTGTGCAGATCTTAGATTCGGTCTCTCCCTGTCCATAAGGCTAAATTTATGGACGTAAGATATAAATGTAAATAGGAAACAGAAGAGAAATATACAGTGATCACCCATTCTCGGCCCACAATCTTTTACATGGAAATCCCATTCATATGAGTCGAGTCCATGCATGCTACGATGACTGTATGAATTTGAAGGCTAAATATTTTTGTGCAGATCTTAGATTAGGTCTTTCCCTGTCCATAATGATAAATTGAGGAGGTAAAATAGAAATATAAATAGGAAACAGAAGAGAAATGTACAGTGATCACCCATTTTCTGCCCGCAATTTTTTCATGGAAATCCCATTCGTATGAGTCGAGTCCATGCATGCTACGATGACGGTATGAATTTGAAGGCTAAATATTTTTGTGCAGATCTTAGATTAGGTCTTTCCCTGTCCATAATGCTAAATTGAGGAGGTAAATTAGAAATATAAATAGGAAACAGAAGAGAAATGTACAGTGATCACCCATTTTCGGCCCACAATCTTTTTCATGGAAATCCCATTCATATGAGTCGAGTCCATGCATGCTACGATGACGGTATGAATTTGAAGGCTAAATATTTTTGTGCAGATCTTAGATTAGGTTTTCCCTGTCCATAATGCTAAATTGAGGAGGTAAAATAGAAATATAAATAGGAAACAGAAGAGAAATGTACAGTGATCACCCATTTTCGGCCCACATGCTTTTTCATGGAAATCCCAATCCTATGAGTCGAGTCCATGCATGCTACGATCACGGTATGAATTTGAAGGTTAATATTTTTGTGCAGATCTTAGATTAGGTCTTTCCCTGTCCATAATGCTAAATTGAGGAGGTAAAATATAAATATAAATAGGAAACAGAAGAGAAATGTACAGTGATCACCCATTTTTGGCCCAAAATGTTTTTCATGGGAATCCCATTCATATCAGTCGAGTCCATGCATGTTACGATGACGGTATGAATTTGAAGGCTAAATATTTTTGTGCAGATCTTAGATTAGGTCTTTCCCTGTCCATAATGCTAAATTGAAGAGGTAAAATATAAATATAAATAGGAAACAGAAGAGAAATGTACAGTGATCACCCATTTTCTGCCCAAAACTTTTTCATGGTAATCCCATTCATATGAGTCGAGTCCATGCATGCTACGATGACGGTATGAATTTAAAGGCTAAATTTTTTTGTGCAGATCTTAGATTAGGTCTTTCACTGTCCATAATGCTAAATTGAGGAGGTAAAATATAAATATAAATAGGAAACAGAAGAGAAATGTACAGTGATCACCCATTTTCTGCCCACAATATTTTTCATGGAAATCCCAGTCATATGAGTCGAGTCCATGCATGCTACGATGACGGTATGAATTTGGAGGCTAAATATTTTTGTGCAGATCTTAGATTAGGTCTTTCCCTGTCCATAATGCTAAATTGAGGAGGTAAAATAGAAATATAAATAGGAAACAGAAGAGAAATGTACAGTGATCACCCATTTTCGGCCCACAATATTTTTCATGGAAATCCCATTCATATGAGTCCAGTCCATGCATGCTACGATGACGGTATGAATTTGAAGGCTAAATATTTTTGTGCAGATCTTAGATTAGGTCTTTCCCTGTCCATAATGCTAAATTAAGGAGGTAAAATAGAAATATAAATAGGAAACAGAAGAGAAATGTACAGTGATCACCCATTTTCGGCCCAAAATCTTTTACATTGAAATCCCATTCATATGAGTCGATTCCATGCATGCTACGATGACGGTATGAATTTGAAGGCTAAATATTTTTGTGCAGATCTTAGATTAGGTCTTTCCCTGTCCATAATGCTAAATTGAGGAGGTAAAATATAAATATAAATAGGAAACAGAAGAGAAATGTACAGTGATCACCAATTCTCGGCCCACAATCTTTTTCATGGAAAACCCATTCATATGAGTCGAGTCCATGCATGCTACGATGACGGTATGAATTTGAAGGCTAAATATTTTTGTGCAGATCTTAGATTAGGTCTTTCCCTGCCCATAATGCTAAATTGAGGAGGTAAAATAGAAATATAAATAGGAAACAGAAGAGAAATTTACAGTGATCACCCATTTTCTGCCCACAATTTTTTCATGGAAATCACATTCATATGAGTCGAGTCCATGCATGCTACGATGACGGTATGAATTTGACGGCTAAATATTTTTGTGCAGATCTTAGATTAGGTCTTTCCCTGTCCATAATGCTAAATTGAGGAGGGAAAATATAAATATAAATAGGAAACAGAAGAGAAATGTACAGTGATCACCCATTTTCTGCCCACAATATTTTTCATGGAAATCCCAGTCATATGAGTCGAGTCCATGCATGCTACGATGACGGTATGAATTTGAAGGCTAAATATTTTTGTGCAGATCTTAGATTAGGTCTTTCCCTGTCCATAATGCTAAATTGAGGAGGTAAAATATAAATATAAATAGGAAACAGAAGAGAAATGTACAGTGATCACCCATTTTCGGCCCACAATCTTTTTCATCGAAATCCCATTCATATGAGTCGAGTCCATGCATGCTACGATGACGGTATGAATTTGAAGGCTAAATATTTTTGTGCAGATCTTAGATTAGGTCTTTCCCTGTCCATAATGCTAAATTGAGGAGGTAAAATAGAAATATAAATAGGAAACAGAAGAGAAATGTACAGTGATCACCCATTTTCTGCCCACAATTTTTTCATGGAAATCCCATTCATATGAGTCGAGTCTATGCATGCTACGATGACGGTATGAATGTGAAGGCTAAATGTTTTTGTGCAGATCTTAGATTAGGTCTTTCCCTGTCCATAATGCTAAATTGAGGAGGGAAAATATAAATATAAATAGGAAAGAGAAGAGAAATGTACAGTGATCAACCATTTTCGGCCCACAATCTTTTTCATGGAAATCCCATTCATATGAGTCGAGTCCATGCATGCTACGATGACGGTATGAATTTGAATGCTAAATATTTTTGTGCAGATCTTAGATTAGGTCTTTCCCTGTCCATAATGCTAAATTGAGGACGTAAAATATAAATATAAATAGGAAACAGAAGAGAAATGTACAGTGATCACCCATTCTCGGCCCACAATCTTTTTCATGGAAATCCCATTCATATGAGTCGAGTCCATGCATGCTACGATGACGGTATGAATATGAAGGCTAAATATTTTTGTGCAGATCTTAGATTAGGTCTTTCCCTGTCCATAATGCTAAATTGAGGTGTTAAAATATAAATATAAATAGGAAACAGAAGAGAAATTTACAGTGATCACCCATTTTCTGCCCACAATTTTTTCATGGAAATCCCATTCATATGAGTCGAGTCCATGCATGCTACGATGACAGTATGAATTTGAAGGCTAAATATTTTTGTGCAGATCTTAGATTAGGTCTTTCCCTGTCCATAATGCTAAATTGAGGAGGGAAAATATAAATAGGAAACAGAAGAGAAATGTACAGTGATCACCCATTTTCTGCCCACAATATTTTTCATGGAAATCCACGTCATATGAGTCGAGTCCATGCATGCTACGATGACGGTATGAATTTGAAGGCTAAATATTTTTGTGCTGATCTTAGATTAGGTCTTTCCCTGTCCATAATGCTAAATTGAGGAGGTAAAATATAAATATAAATAGGAAACAGAAGAGAAATGTACAGTGATCACCCATTTTCGGCCCACAATCTCTTTCATGGAAATCCCATTCATATGAGTTGAGTCCATGCATGCTACTATGACGCTATGAATTTGAAGGCTAAATATTTTTGTGCAGATCTTAGATTAGGTCTTTCCCTGTCAATAATGCTAAATTGAGGAGGTAAAATAGAAATATAAATAGGAAACAGAAGAGATATGTACAGTGATCACCCATTTTCTGCCCACAATCTTTTTCATGGAAATCCCATTCATATGAGTCGAGTCCATGCATGCTACGATGACGGTATGAATTTGAATGCTAAATATTTTTGTGCAGATCTTAGATTAGGTCTTTCCCTGTCCATAATGCTAAATTGAGGACGTAAAATATAAATATAAATAGGAAACAGAAGAGAAATGTACAGTGATCACCCATTTTCTGCCCACAATATTTTTCATAGAAATCCCAGTCATATGAGTCGAGTCCATGCATGCTACGATGACGGTATGAATTTGAAGGCTAAATATTTTTGTGCAGATCTTAGATTAGGTCTTTCCCTGTCCATAATGCTAAATTGAGGAGTTAAAATATAAATATAAATAGGAAACAGAAGAGAAATGTACAGTGATCACCCATTTTCGGCACACAATCTTTTTCATGGAAATCCCATTCATATGAGTCGAGTCCATGCATGCTACGATGACGGTATGAATTTGAAGGCTAAATATTTTTGTGCAGATCTTAGATTAGGACTTTCCCTGTCCATAATGCTAAATTGAGGAGGTAAAATATAAATATAAATAGGAAACAGAAGAGAAATGTACAGTGATCACCCATTTCCTGCCCACAATTTTTTCATGGAAATCCCATTCATATGAGTCGAGTCCATGCATGCTACGATGACGGTATGAATTTGAAGGCTAAATGTTTTTGTGCAGATCTTAGATTAGGTCTTTCCCTGTCCATAATGCTAAATTGAGGAGGTAAAATAGAAATATAAATAGGAAACAGAAGAGAAATGTACAGTGATCACCCATTTTCGACCCACAATCTTTTACATGGAAATCCCATTCATATGAGTCTAGTCCATGCATGCTACGATGACGGTATGAATTTGAAGGCTAAATATTTTTGTGCAGATCTTAGTTTAGGTCTTTATCTTTCCATAATGCTAAATTTAGGACGTAAAATATAAATATAAATAGGAAACAGAAGAGAAATGTACAGTGATCACCCACTCTCGGCCCACAATCTTTTTCATGGAAATCCCATTCATATGAGTCGAGTCCATGCATGCTACGATGACGGTATGAATTTGAAGGCTAAATATTTTTGTGCAGATCTTAGATTAGGTCTTTCCCTGTCCATAATGCTAAATTGAGGAGGTAAAATAGAAATATAAGTAGGAAACAGAAGAGAAATGTACAGTGATCACCCATTTTCGGCCCACAATATTTTTCATGGAAATCCCATTCCTATGAGTCGAGTCCATGCATGCTACGATCACGGTATGAATTTGAAGGCTAAATATTTTTGTGCAGATCTTAGATTAGGTCTTTCCCTGTCCATAATGCTAAATTGAGGAAGTAAAATATAAATATAAATAGGAAACAGAAGAGAAATGTACAGTGATCCCCCATTTTCGGCCCACAATGTTTTTCATGGGAATCCCAATCATATGAGTCGAGTCCATGCATGCTACGATGACGGTATGAATTTAAAGGCTAAATATTTTTGTGCAGATCTTAGATTAGGTCTTTCCCTGTCCATAATGCTAAATTGAGGAGGGAAAATATAAATATAAATAGGAAACAGAAGAGAAATGTACAGTGATCACCCATTTTCTGCCCACAATATTTTTCATGGAAATCCCAGTCATATGAGTCGAGTCCATGCATGCTACGATGACGGTATGAATTTGAAGGCTAAATATTTTTGTGCAGATCTTAGATTAGGTCTTTCCCTGTCCATAATGCTAAATTGAGGAGGTAAAAAAGAAATATAAATAGGAAACAGAAGAGAAATGTACAGTGATCACCCATTTTCGGCCCACAATCTTTTACATGGAAATCCCATTCATATGAGTCGAGTCCATGCATTCTACGATCACGGTATGAATATGAAGGCTAAATATTTTTGTGCAGATCTTAGATTAGGTCTTTCCCTGTCCATAATGCTAAATTGAGGAGGTAAAATATAAATATAAATAGGAAACAGAAGAGAAATGTACAGTGATCACCCATTCTCGGCCCACAATCTTTTTCATGGAAATCCCATTCATATGAGTCGAGTCCATGCATGCTACGATGACGGTATGAATTTGAAGGCTAAATATTTTTGTGCAGATCTTAGATTAGGTCTTTCCCTGTCCATAATGCTAAATTGAGGAGGTAAAATATAAATATAAATAGGAAAGAGAAAAGAAATGTACAGAGATCAACCATTTTCGGCCCACAAACTTTTTCATGGAAATCCCATTCATATGAGTCGAGTCCATGCATGCTACGATGACGGTATGAATTTGAATGCTAAATATTTTTGTGCAGATCTTAGATTAGGTCTTTCCCTGTCCATAATGCTAAATTGAGGACGTAAAATATAAATATAAATAGGAAACAGAAGAGAAATGTACAGTGATCACCCATTCTCGGCCCACAATCTTTTTCATGGAAATCCCATTCATATGAGTCGAGTCCATGCATGCTACGATGACGGTATGAATTTGAAGGCTAAATATTTTTGTGCAGATCTTAGATTAGGTCTTTCCCTGTCCATAATGCTAAATTGAGGAGGTAAAATAGAAATATAAATAGGAAACAGAAGAGAAATGTACAGTGATCACCCATTTTCGGCCCACAATCTTTTACATGGAAATCCCATTCATATGAGTCGAGTCCATGCATGCTACGATCACGGTATGAATATGAAGGCTAAATATTTTTGTGCAGATCTTAGATTAGGTCTTTCCCTGTCCATGATGCTAAATTGAGGACGTAAAATATAAATATAAATAGGAAACAGAAGAGAAATGTACAGTGATCACCCATTCTCGGCCCACAATCTTTTTCATGGAAATCCCATTCATATGAGTCGAGTCCATGCATGCTACGATGACGGTATGAATTTGAAGGCTAAATATTTTTGTGCAGATCTTAGATTAGGTCTTTCCCTGTCCATAATGCTAAATTGAGGAGGTAAAATAGAAATATAAATAGGAAACAGTAGAGAAATGTACAGTGATCACCCATTTTCTGCCCACAATTTTTTCATGGAAATCCCATTCATATGAGTCGAGTCCATGCATGCTACGATAACGGTATGAATTTGAAGGCTAAATATTTTTGTGCAGATCTTAGATTAGGTCTTTCCCTGTCCATAATGCTAAATTGAGGAGGGAAAATATAAATATAAATAGGAAACAGAAGAGAAATGTACAGTGATCACCCATTTTCTGCCCACAATATTTTTCATGGAAATCCCAGTCATATGAGTCGAGTCCATGCATGCTACGATGACGGTATGAATTTGAAGGCTAAATATTTTTGTGCAGATCTTAGATTAGGTCTTTCCCTGTCCATAATGCTAAATTGAGGAGGTAAAATATAAATATAAATAGGAAACAGAAGAGAAATGTACAGTGATCACCCATTTTCGGCCCACAATCTTTTTCATGGAAATCCCATTCATATGAGTCGAGTCCATGCATGCTACGATGACGGTATGAATTTGAAGGCTAAATGTTTTTGTGCAGATCTTAGATTAGGTCTTTCCATGTCCATAATGCTAAATTGAGGACGTAAAATATAAATATAAATAGGAAAGAGAAGAGAAATGTACAGTGATCAACCATTTTCGGCCCACAATCTTTTTCATGGAAATCCCATTCATATGAGTCGAGTCCATGCATGCTACGATGACGGTATGAATTTGAATGCTAAATATTTTTGTGCAGATCTTAGATTAGGTCTTTCCCTGTCCATAATGCTAAATTGAGGACGTAAAATATAAATATAAATAGGAAACAGAAGAGAAATGTACAGTGATCACCCATTCTCGGCCCACAATCTTTTTCATGGAAATCCCATTCATATGAGTCGAGTCCATGCATGCTACGATGACGGTATGAATTTGAAGGCTAAATATTTTTGTGCAGATCTTAGATTAGGTCTTTCCCTGTCCATAATGCTAAATTGAGGAGGTAAAATATAAATATAAATAGGAAACAGAAGAGAAATGTACAGTGATCACCCATTTTCTGCCCACAATATTTTTCATGGAAATCCCAGTCATATGAGTCGAGTCCATGCATGCTACGATGACGGTATGAATTTGAAGGCTAAATATTTTTGTGCAGATCTTAGATTAGGTCTTTCCCTGTCCATAATGCTAAATTGAGGAGGTAAAATATAAATATAAATAGGAAACAGAAGAGAAATGTACAGTGATCACCCATTTTCGGCCCACAATCTTTTTCATGGAAATCCCATTCATATGAGTCGAGTCCATGCATGCTACGATGACGGTATGAATTTGAAGGCTAAATATTTTTGTGCAGATCTTAGATTAGGTCTTTCCCTGTCCATAATGCTAAATTGAGGAGGTAAAATATAAATATAAATAGGAAACAGAAGAGAAATGTACAGTGATCACCCATTTTCTGCCCACAATTTTTTCATGGAAATCCCATTCATATGAGTCGAGTCCATGCATGCTACGATGACGGTATGAATTTGAAGGCTAAATGTTTTTGTGCAGATCTTAGATTAGGTCTTTCCCTGTCCATAATGCTAAATTGAGGAGGTAAAATAGAAATATAAATAGGAAACAGAAGAGAAATGTACAGTGATCACCCATTTTCGGCCCACAATCTTTTACATGGAAATCCCATTCATATGAGTCTAGTCCATGCATGCTACGATGACGGTATGAATTTGAAGGCTAAATATTTTTGTGCAGATCTTAGTTTAGGTCTTTACCTGTCCATAATGCTAAATTGAGGACGTAAAATATAAATATAAATAGGAAACAGAAGAGAAATGTACAGTGATCACCCACTCTCGGCCCACAATCTTTTTCATGGAAATCCCATTCATATGAGTCGAGTCCATGCATGCTACGATGACGGTATGAATTTGAAGGCTAAATATTTTTGTGCAGATCTTAGATTAGGTCTTTCCCTGTCCATAATGCTAAATTGAGGAGGTAAAATAGAAATATAAGTAGGAAACAGAAGAGAAATGTACAGTGATCACCCATTTTCGGCCAACAATATTTTTCATGGAAACCACATTCCTATGAGTCGAGTCCATGCATGCTACGATCACGGTATGAATTTGAAGGCTAAATATTTTTGTGCAGATCTTACATTAGGTCTTTCCCTGTCCATAATGCTAAATTGAGGAAGTAAAATATAAATATAAATAGGAAACAGAAGAGAAATGTACAGTGAACACCCATTTTCGGCCCACAATGTTTTTCATGGGAATCTCATTCATATGAGTCGAGTCCATGCATGCTACGATGACGGTATGAATTTGAAGGGTAAATATTTTTGTGCAGATCTTAGATTAGGTCTTTCCCTGTCCATAATGCTAAATTGAGGAGGGAAAATATAAATATAAATAGGAAACAGAAGAGAAATGTACAGTGATCACCCATTTTCTGCCCACAATATTTTTCATGGAAATCCCATTCATATGAGTCGAGTCCATGCATGCTACGATGACGGTATGAATTTGAAGGCTAAATATTTTTGTGCAGATCTTAGATTAGGTCTTTCCCTGTCCATAATGCTAAATTGAGGAGGTAAAATAGAAACATAAATAGGAAAGAGAAGAGAAATGTACAGTGATCACCCATTTTCGGCCGACAATCTTTTTCATGGAAATCCCATTCATATGAGTCGAGTCCATGCATGCTACGATGACGGAATGAATTTGAAGGCTAAATATTTTTGTGCAGATCTTAGATTAGGTCTTTCCCTGTCCATAATGCTAAATTGAGTAGGTAAAATAGAAATATAAATAGGAAACAGAAGAGAAATGTACAGTGATCACCCATTTTCTGCCCACAATATTTTTCATGGAAATCCCAGTCATATGAGTCGAGTCCATGCATGCTACGATGACGGTATGAATTTGAAGGCTAAATATTTTTGTGCAGATCTTAGATTAGGTCTTTCCCTGTCGATAATGCTAAATTGAGGAGGTAAAATAGAAATATAAGTAGGAAACAGAAGAGAAATGTACAGTGATCACCCATTTTCGGCCCACAATCTTTTTCATGGAAATCCCATTCCTATGAGTCGAGTCCATGCAAGCTACGATCACGGTATGAATTTGAAGGTTAATATTTTTGTGCAGATCTTAGATTAGGTCTTTCCCTGTCCATAATGCTAAATTGAGGAAGTAAAATATAAATATAAATAGGAAACAGAAGAGAAATGTACAGTGATCACCCATTTTCGGCCCACAATGTTTTTCATGGGAATCCCATTCATATGAGTCGAGTCCATGCATGCTACGATGACGGTATGAATTTGAAGGCTAAATATTTTTGTGCAGATCTTAGATTAGGTCTTTCCCTGTCCATAATGCTAAATTGAGGAGGTAAAATAGAAATATAAATAGGAAACAGTAGAGAAATTTACAGTGATCACCCATTTTAAGCCCACAATCTTTTTCATGGAAATCCCAGTCATATGAGTCGAGTCCATGCATGCTACGATCATGGTATGAATTTGAAGGCAAAATATTTTTTTGCAGAGCTTATATTAGGTCTTTCCCTGTCCATAATGCTAAATTGAAGAAATAAAATATAAATATGAATAGGAAACAGAAGAGAAATGTACAGTGATCACCCATTTTCTGACCACAATCTTTTTCATGGAAATCCCAGTCATATGAGTCGAGTCCATGCATGCTACGATTACGGTATGAAATTGAAGGCAAAATATTTTTGTGCAGAGCTTAGATTAGGTCTTTCCCTATCCATAATGCTAAATTGAGGAGGCAAAATAGAAATATAAGTAGGAAACAGAAGAGAAATGTACAGTGATCACCCATTTTCTGCCCACAATCTTTTTCATGGAAATCCCAGACATATGAGTCGAGTCCATGAATGCTACGATCACGGTATGAATTTGAAGGCAAAATATTATTTTGCAGATCTTAGATTAGGTCTTTCCCTGTCCATAATGCTAAATTGAGGAGGCAAAATAGAAATATAAATAGGAAACAGAAGAGAAATGTACAGTGATCACCCATTTTCGGCCCACAATCTTTATCATGGAAATCCCATTCATATGAGTCGAGTCCATGCATGCTACGATCACGGTATGAATTTGAAGGCTAAATATTTTTGTGCAGGTCTTAGATTATGTTTTCCCTGTCCATAATGCTAGATTGAGGAGGTAAAATAGAAATATAAATAGGAAACAGAAAAGAAATGTACAGTGATCACCCATTTTCGGCCCACAAACTCTTTCATGGAAATCCCATTCATATGAGTCGAGTCCATGCATGCTACAATGACGGTATGAGATTGAAGGCTAAATATTTTTGTGCAGATCTTAGATTAGGTCTTTCCCTGTCCATATTGCTAAATTGAGGAGGTAAAATAGAAATATAAATAGGAAACAGAAGAGAAATGTACAGTGATCCCCCATGCTAAATTGAGGAGGTAAAATATAAATATAAATAGGCAACAGAAGAGAAATGTACAATGATCACCCATTTTCGGCCCACAAACTTTTTCATGGAACTCCCATTCATATGAGTCGAGTCCATGCATGCTACGATGACGGTATGAATTTGAAGGCTAAATATTTTTGTGCAGATCTTAGATTAGGTTTTCCTTGTCCATAATGCTAAATTGAGGAGGTAAAATAGAAATATAAATATGAAAACAGAAGAGAAATGTACAGTGATCACCCATTTTTTGCCCACAATCTTTTTCATGGAAATCCCATTCATATGAGTCGAGTCCATGTATGCTACGATGACGGTATGAATTTGAAGGCTAAATATTTTTGTGCAGATCTTAGATTAGGTCTTTCCCTGTCCATAATGCTAAATTGAGGAGGTAAAATATAAATATAAATAGGAAACAGAAGAGAAATGTACTGTGACTACCCATTTTCGGCCCACAATCTTTTTCATGGAAATCCCATTCATTTGAGTCGAGTCCATGTATGCTACGATGACGGTATGAATTTGAAGGCTAAATATTTTTGTGCAGATCTTAGATTAGGTTTTCCTTGTCCATAATGCTAAATTGAGGAGGTAAAATAGAAATATAAATAGGAAACAGAAGAGAAAAGTACAGTGATCACCCATTTTCTGCCCACAATCTTTTTCATGGAAATCCCATTCATATGAGTCGAGTCCATGCATGCTACGATGACGGTATGAATTTGAAGGCTAAATATTTTTGTGCAGATCTTAGATTAGGTCTTTCCCTGTCCATAATGCTAAATTGAGGAGGTAAAATATAAATATAAATAGGAAACAGAAGAGAAATGTACAGTGATCACCCATTTTCGGCCCACAGTCTTTTTCTTGGAAATCCCATTCATATGAGTCGAGTTCATGCATTCTACGATGACGGTATGAATTTGAAGGCTAAATATTTTTGTGCAGATCTTAGATTAGGTCTTTCCCTGTCCATAATGCTAAATTGAGGTGGTAAAATATAAATATAAATAGGAAACAGAAGAGAAATGTACAGTGATCACCCATTTTCGGCCCACAATCTTTTTCATGGAAATCCCATTCATATGAGTCGAGTCCCTGCATGCTACGCTGACGGTATGAATTTGAAGGCTAAATATTTTTGTGCAGATCTTAGATTAGGTCTTTCCCTGTCCATAATGCTAAATTGAGGAGGTAAAATAGAAATATAAATAGGAAACAGAAGAGAAATGTACAGTGATCAACCATTTTCGGCTCACAATCTTTTTCATGGAAATCCCATTCATATGAGTCAAGTCCATGCATGCTACGATGACGGTATGAATTTGAAGGGTAAATATTTTTGTGCAGATCTTAGATTAGGTCTTTCCCTGTCCATAATGCTAAATTGAGGAGGTAAAATATAAATATAAATAGGAAACAGAAGAGAAATGTACAGTGATCAACCATTTTCTGCCCACAATAGTTTTCATGGAAATCCCAGTCATATGAGTCGAGTCCATGCATGCTACGATCACGGTATGAATTTGAAGGCTAAATATTTTTGTGCAGCTCTTAGATTAGGTCTTTCCCTGTCCATAATGCTAAATTGAGGAGGTAAAATAGAAATATAAATAGGAAACAGAAGAGAAATGTACAGTGATCACCCATTTTCGGCTCACAATCTTTTTCATGGAAATCCCATTCATATGAGTCGAGTCCATGTATGCTACGATGACGGTATGAATTTGAAGGCTAAATATTTTTGTGCAGATCTTAGATTAGGTCTTTCCCTGTCCATAATGCTAAATTGAGGAGGTAAAATATAAATATAAATAGGAAACAGAAGAGAAATGTACAGTGATCAACCATTTTCTGCCCACAATAGTTTTCATGGAAATCCCAGTCATATATGTCGAGTCCATGCATGCTACGATCACGGTATGAATTTGAAGGCTAAATATTTTTGTGCAGATCTTAGATTAGGTCTTTCCCTGTCCATAATGCTAAATTGAGGAGGTAAAATAGAAATATAAATAGGAAACAGAAGAGAAATGTACAGTGATCACCCATTTTCGGCTCACAAACTTTTTCATGGAAATCCCATTCATATGAGTCGAGTCCATGTATGCTACGATGACGGTATGAATTTGAAGGCTAAATATTTTTGTGCAGATCTTAGATTAGGTTTTCCTTGTCCATAATGCTAAATTGAGGAGGTAAAATATAAATATAAATAGGAAACAGAAGAGAAATGTACAGTGATCAACCATTTTCTGCCCACAATAGTTTTCATGGAAATCCCAGTCATATGAGTCGAGTCCATGCATGCTACGATCACGGTATGAATTTGAAGGCTAAATATTTTTGTGCAGATCTTAGATTAGGTCTTTCCCTGTACATAATGCTAAATTGAGGAGGTAAAATAGAAATATAAATAGGAAACAGAAGAGAAATGTACAGTGATCACCCATTTTCAGCCCACAATCTTTTTCATGGAAATCCCATTCATATGAGTCAAGTCCATGCATGCTACGATGATGGTATGAATCTGAAGGCTAAATATTTTTGTACAGATCTTAGATTAGGTTTTTCCCTGTCCATATTGCTAAATTGAGGAGGTAAAATATAAATATAAATAGGAAACAGAAGAGAAATGTATAGTGATCACCCATTTTCGGCCCACAATCTTTTTCATGGAAATCCCATTCATATGAGTCGAGTCCATGCATGCTACGATGATGGTATGAATTTAAAGGCTAAATATTTTTGTACAGATCTTCGATTAGGTCTTTCCCTGTCCATAATGCTAAATTGAGGAGGGAAAATAGAATTATAAATAGGAAACTGAAGAGAAATGTACAGCGATCCCCCATTTTCGGCCCACAATACTTTTCATGGAAATCCCAGTCATATGAGTCGAGTCCATGCATGCTACGATGACGGTATGTATTTGAAGGCAAAATATTTGTGTGCAGTTCTTAGATTTGGTCTTTCCCTGTCCATAATGCTAAATTGAGGAGGTAAAATAGAAATATAAATAGGAAACAGAAGAGAAATGTACAGTGATCACCCATTTCCTGCCCTCAATATTTCTCATGGAAATCCCAGTCATATGAGTCGAGTCCATGCATGCTACGTTCACGGTATGAATTTGATGGCAAAATATTTTAGTGCAGATCTTAGATTAGGTCTTTCCCTGTCCATAATGCTAAATTGAGGTGGTAAAATAGAAATATAAGTAGGAGACAGAAGAGAAATGTACAGTGATCACCCATTTTCTGCCCACAATATTTTTCATTGAAATCCCAGTCATATGAGTCGAGTACATGCATGCTACGATCACGGTATGAATTTGAAGGCAAAATATTTTTTTGCAGATCATAGATTAGGTCTTTCACTGTCCATAATACTAAATTGAGGAGGTAAAATATAAATATAAATAGGAAACAGAAGAGAAATGTACAGTGATCACCCATTTTCGGCCCTCAACCTTTTTCATGGAAATCGCATTCATATGAGTCGAATCCATGCATGCTACGATCACGGTATGAATTTGAAGGCAAAATATTTTTGTGCAGATCTTAGATTAGGTCTTTCCCTCTCCATAATGCTAAATTGAGGAGGTAAAATATAAATATAAATAGGAAACAGAAGAGAAACGTACAGTGATCACCCATTTTCTGCCCACAATATTTTTCATGGAAATGCCTGGCATATGAGTCGATTCCATGCATGCTACGATCACTGTATGAATTTGAAGGCTAAATATTTTTGTGCAGATCTTAGATTAGGTCTTTCTCTGTACATAATGCTAAATTGAGGAGGTAAAATATAAATATAAATAGAAAACAGAAGAGAAATGTACAGTGATCACCCATTTTCGGCCCACAATCTTTTTCATGGAAATCCCATTCATATGAGTCGATTCCATGCATGCTACGATGACGGTATGAATTTGAAGGCAAAATATTTTTGTGCAGATCTTAGATTAGGTGTTTCCCTGTCCATAATGCTAAATTGAGGAGTTAAAATATAAATATAAATAGGAAACAGAAGAGAAATGTAGAGTGATCACCCATTTTCGGCCCACAATCTATTTCATGGAAATCCCATTCATATGAGTCGAGTCCATGCATGCTACGATGACGGTATGAATTTGAAGGCAAAATATTTTTGTGCAGATCTTAGATTAGGTCTTTCCCTGTCCATAATGCTAAATTGAGGAGGTAAAATAGAAATATAAATAGGAAACAGAAGAGAAACGTACAGTGATCACCCATTTTCTGCCCACAATATTTTTCATGGAAATGCCTGGCATATGAGTCGATTCCATGCATGCTACGATCACTGTATGAATTTGAAGGCTAAATATTTTTGTGCAGATCTTAGATTAGGTCTTTCTCTGTCCATAATGCTAAATTGAGGAGGTAAAATATAAATATAAATAGAAAACAGAAGAGAAATGTACAGTGATCACCCATTTTCGGCCCACAATCTTTTTCATGGAAATCCCATTCATATGAGTCGATTCCATGCATGCTACGATGACGGTATGAATTTGAAGGCAAAATATTTTTGTGCAGATCTTAGATTAGGTGTTTCCCTGTCCATAATGCTAAATTGAGGAGTTAAAATATAAATATAAATAGGAAACAGAAGAGAAATGTAGAGTGATCACCCATTTTCGGCCCACAATCTATTTCATGGAAATCCCATTCATATGAGTCGAGTCCATGCATGCTACGATGACGGTATGAATTTGAAGGCAAAATATTTTTGTGCAGATCTTAGATTAGGTCTTTCCCTGTCCATAATGCTAAATTGAGGAGGTAAAATAGAAATATAAATAGGAAACAGAAGAGAAATGTACAGTGATCACCCATTTTCTGCCCACAATATTTTTCATGGAAATCCCTGTCATATGAGTCGATTCCATGCATGCTACGATCACGGTATGAATTTGAAGGCTAAATATTTTTGTGCAGATCTTAGATTAGGTATTTCCCTGTCCATAATGCTAAATTGAGGAGGTAAAATATAAATATAAATAGGAAACAGAAGAGAAATGTACAGTGATCACCCATTTTCGGCCCACAATCTTTTTCATGGAAATCCCATTCATATGAGTCGAGTCCATGCATGCTACGATGACGGTATGAATTTGAAGGCTAAATATTTTTCTGCAGATCTTAGATTAGGTCTTTCCCTGTCCATAATGCTTAATTAAGGAAGTAAAATATAAATATAAATAGGAAACAGAAGAGAAATGTACAGTGATCACCCATTTTTGGCCCACAATCTTTTTCATGGAAATCCCATTCATATGAGTCGAGTCCATGCATGCTACGATGAGAGTATGAATTTGAAGGCTAAATATTTTTTTGCAGATCTTAGATTATGTCTTTCCCTGTCCATAATGCTAAATTGAGGAGGTAAAATATAAATATAAATAGGAAACAGAAGAGAAATGTACAGTGATCCCCCATTTTCTGCCCACAATATTTTTCATGGAAATCTCAGTCATATGAGTCGAGTCCATGCATGCTACGATCACGGTATGAATTTGAAGGCTAAATATTTTTGTGCAGATCTTAGATTAGGTCTTTCCCTGTCCATAATGCTAAATTGAGGAGGTAAAATAGAAATAGAAATAGGAAACAGAAGAGAAATGTACAGTGATCACCCATTTTCAGCCCACAATCTTTTTCATGGAAATCCCAGTCATATGAGTCGAGTCCATGCATGCTACGATCACGGTATGAATTTGAAGGCAAAATATTTTTGTGCAGATCTTAGATTAGGTCTTTCTTTGTCCATATTGCTAAATTGAGGAGGTAAAATAAAAAATTAATAGGAAACAGAAGAGAAATGTACAGTGATCACCCATTTTCTTGCCACAAACTTTTTCATGGAAATCCCAGTCATATGAGTCTAATCCATGCATGCTACGATGACGGTATGAATTTGAAGGCAAAATATTTTTGTGCTGATCTTAGATTAGGGCTTTCCCTGTCCATAATGCTAAATGAAGGAAGTAACATAGAAATATAAATAGGAAACAGAAGAGAAATGTACAGTGATCACCCATTTTCGGCCCACAATAATCTTTATGTAAATCCCAGTCATATGAGTCGAGTCCATGCATGCTACGATCACGGTATGAATTTGAAGGCAAAATATTTTTGTGCAGAACTTAGATTATGTCTTTCCCTGTCCATAATGCTAAATTGAGGAGTTAAAATACAAATTTAATAGGAAACAGAAGAGAAATGTACAATGATCACCCAATTTTCTGCCCACAATATTCTTCATGGAAATCCCAGTCATATGAGTCGAGTCCATGCATGCTACGATCACGGTATGAATTTGAAGGCAAAATATTTTTGTGCAGTCTTAGATTAGGTCTTTCCCTGTCCATAATGCTAAATTGAGGAGGTAAAATATAAATATAAATAGGAAACAGAAGAGAAATGTACAGTGTTCACCCATTTTCGACCCACAATTTTTTCATGGAAATCCCAGTCATATGAGTCGAGTTCATGCATGCTACGATCACGGTATGAATTTGAAGGCAAAATATTGATTTGCAGATCTTAGTATAAGTCTTTCCCTGTCCATAACGCTAAATTGAGGAGATTAAATATAAATATAAATAGGAAACAGAAGAGAAATGTACAGTGATCACCCATTTTGGGCCCACAATCTTTTTCATGGAAATCGCAGTCATATGAGTCGAGTACATGCATGCTACGATCACGGTATGAATTTGAAGGCAAAATATTTTTTTGCAGCTCTTATATTAGGTCTTTGCCTGTCCATAATGCTAAATTAAGAATGTAAAATATAAATATAAATAGGAAACAGAAGAGAAATGTACAGTGATCACCCATTTTCGGCCCACAATCTTTTTCATGGAAATCCCATTCATATGAGTCGAGTCCATGCATGCTACGATGACGGTATGAATTTGCAGGCTAAATATTTTTGTGCGGATCTTAGATTACGTCTTTCCCTGTCCATAATGCTAAATTGAGGATGTAAAATATAAATATAAATAGGAAACAGAAGAGAAATGTACAGTCATCTCCCATTTTCGGCCCACAATCTTTTTCATGGAAATCCCATTCATATGAGTCGAGTCCATGCATGCTACGATGAAGGTATGAATTTGAAGGCGAAATATTTTTGTGCAGATCTTAGATTAGGTCTTTCCCTGTCCATAATGCTAAATTGAGGAGGTAAAATATAAATATAAATAGGAAACAGAAGATAAATGTACAGTTATCACCCATTTTCTGCCCACAATGTTTTTCATGGAAATCCCAGTCATATGAGTCGAGTCCATGCATGCTACGATCACGGTATGAATTTGAAGGCTAAATATTTTTGTGCAGAACTTAGATTAGGTCTTTCCCTGTCCATAATGCTAAATTGAGGAGGTAAAATATAAATATAAATAGGAAACAGAAGAGAAATGTACAGTGATCACCCATTTTCTGCCCACAATCTTTTTCATGGAAATCCCAGTCATATGAGTCGAGTCCATGCATGCTACGATGACGGTATGAATTTGAAGTCTAAATATTTTTGTGCAGATCTTAGATTAGGTCTTTCCCTGTCCATAGTGCTAAATTGAGGAGGTAAAATATAAATATAAATAGGAAACAGAAGAGAAATGTACAGTGATCTCCCATTTTAAGCCCACAAGATTTTTCATGGAAATCCCAGTCATATGAGTCGAGTCCATGCATGCTACGATCACGGTATGAATTTGAAGGCAAAATATTTTTTTGCAGATCTTAGATTAGTTCTTTCCCTGTCCATAATGCTAAATTGAGGAATAAAATATAAATATAAATAGGAAACAGTAGAGAAATGTACAGTGATCACCCATTTTCTCATACAATCTTTTTCATGGAAATCCCAGTCATATGAGTCGAGTCCATGCATGCTACGTTCACGGTATGAATTTGAAGGCCAAATATTTTTTGCAGATCTTAGATTAGGTCTTTCCCTGTCCAAAATGCTAAATGAAGGAAGAAAAATAGAAATATAAATAGCAAACAGAAGAGAAATGTACTGTGATCACCCATTTTCTGCCCACAATCTTTTTCATGGAAATCCCAGTCATATGAGTCGAGTCCATGCATGCTACGATCACGGTATAAATTTGAAGGCAAAATATTTTTTTGCAGATCTTAGATTAGGTCTTTGCCTGTCCATAATAATAAATTGAGGAGGTAAAATATAAATATAAATATGAAACAGAAGAGAAATGTACAGTGATCACCCATTTTCAGCCCACAATCTTTTTCATGGAAATCCCAGTCATATGAGTCCAGTCCATGCATGCTACGATCACGGTATGAATTTGAAGGCAAAATATTTTTTTGCAGCTCTTAGATTAGGTCTTTGCCTGTCCATAATGCTAAATTGAGGAGATTAAATATAAATATAAATAGGAAACAGAAGAGAAATGTACAGTGATCACCCATTTTGTGCCCACAATCTTTTTCATGGAAATCCCAGTCATATGAGTCGAGTCCATGCATGCTACGATCACGTTATGTATTTGATGGCAAAATATTTTTGTGCAGATCTTAGATTAGGTCTTTGCCTGTACATAATGCTAAATTGAGGAAGTAAAATATAAATATAAATAGAAAACAGATTAGAAATGTACAGTGATCACCCATTTTCGGACTACAAACTTTTTCATGGATATCCCAGTCATATGAGTCGAGTCCATGCATGCTACGATCACGGTATGAATTTGAAGGCAAAATATTTTTGTGCAGATATAGATTAGGTCTTTCCCTGTCCATAATGATAAATTAAGGATGTAAAATATAAATATAAATAGGAAACGGAAGAGAAATGTACAGTGATCACCCATTTTCGGTCCACAATCTTTTTCATGGAAATCCCATTCATATGAGTCGAGTCCATGCATGCTACGATGACGGTATGAATTTGCAGGCTAAATATTTTTGTCAGATCTTAGATTACGTCTTTCCCTGTCCATAATGCTAAATTGAGGAGGTAAAATAGGAATAGAAATAGGAAACAGAAGAGAAATGTACAGTGATCTCCCATTTTCGGCCCACAATCTTTTTCATGGAAATCCCAGTCATATGAGTCGAGTCCATGCATGCTACGATGACGGTATGAATTTGAAGGCTAAATATTTTTGTGCAGATCTTAGATTAGGTCTTTCCCTGTCCATAATGCTAAATTGAGGAGGTAAAATATAAATATAAATAGGAAACAGAACAGAAATGTACAGTTATCACCCATTTTCTGCCCAGAATCTTTTTCATGGAAATCCCAGTCATATGAGTCGAGTCCATGCATGCTACGATCACGGTATGAATTTGAAGGCTAAATATTTTTGTGCAGAACTTAGATTAGGTCTATCCCTGTCCATAATGCTAAATTGAGGAGGTAAAATATAAATATAAATAGGAAACAGAAGAGAAATGTACAGTGATCTCCCATTTTAAGCCCACAATATTTTTCATGGTAATCCCATTCATATGAGTCGAATACATGCATGCTACGATGAACGTATAAATTTGAAGGCTAAATATTTTTGTGCAGATCTTAGATTACGTCTTTCCCTGTCCATAATGCTAAATTGAGGAGGTAAAATAGAAATATAAATAGGAAACAGAAGAGAAATGTACAGTGATCACCCATTTTCTGCCCACAATATTTTTCATGTAAATCCCAGTCATATGAGACGAGTCCATGCATGCTACGATCACGGTAAGAATTTGAAGGCAAAATATTTTTGTGCAGATATTAGATTAGGTCATTCCGTGTCCATAATGCTAAATTGAGGAGGTAAAATATAAATATAAATAGGAAACAGAAGAGAAATGTACAGTGATCACCCATTTTCTGCCCACAATCTTTTTCATGGAAATCCCAGTCATATGAGTCGAGTCAATGCATGCTACGATGACGGAATGAATTTGAAGGCTAAATATTTTTGTGCAGATCTTACATGAGGTCTTTCCCTGTCCATAATGCTAAATTGAGGAGGTAAAATATAAATATAAATAGGAAACAGAAGAGAAATGTAGAGTGATCACCCATTTTCGGCCCACAATCTTTTTCATGGAAATCCCATTCATATGTGTCGAGTCCATGCATGCTACGATGACGGTATGAATTTGAAAGCTAAATATTTTCGTGCAGATATTAGATTAGGTCTTTCCCTGTCCATAATGCTAAATTGAGGATGTAAAATAAAAATATAAATAGGATACAGAAGAGAAATGTACAGTGATCACCCATTTTCTGCCCACAATCTTTTTCAGGGAAATCCCAGTCATATGAGTCGAGGCCATGCATGCTACGATCACGGTATGAATTTGAAGCCTAAATATTTTTGTGCAGATATTAGATTAGGTCTTTCCCTGTCCATAATGCTAAATTGACGAGGTAAAATATAAATATAAATAGGAAAAAGAAGAGAAATGTACAGTAATCACCCATTTTCGGCCCACAATCTTTTTCATGGATATCCCATTCATATGAGTCGAGTCCATGCATGCTACGATGACGGAATGAATTTGAAGGCTAAATATTTTTTTGCAGATTTAGATTAGGTCTTTCCCAGTGCATAATGCTAAATTGAGGAGGTAAAATATAAATATAAATAGGAAACAGAAGAGAAATGAACAGTGATCTCCCATTTTCTGCCCACAATCTTTTTCATGGAAATCCCATTCATATGAGTCGAGTCTATGCATGCTACGATGACGGTAGGAATTTGAAGGCTAAATATTTTTGTGCAGATCTTAGATTTGGTCTTTCCCTGTCCATAATGCTAAATTGAGGAGGTAAAATAGAAATATAAATAGGAAACAGAAGAGAAATGTACAGTGATCACCCATTTTTTGCCCACAATATTTTTCATGTAAATCCTAGTCATATGAGTCGAGTCCATGCATGCTACGATCACGGATGAATTTGAAGGCTATATATTTTTGTGCAGATCTTAGATTAGGTCTTTCCCTGTCCATAAGGCTAAATTGAGGAGGTAAAATATATATATAAATAGAAAACAGAAGAGAAATGTACAGTGATCACCCATTTTCGGCCGACAATCTTTTTCATGCAAATCCCATTCATATGAGTCGAGTCCATGCATGCTACGATGACGGTATGAATTTGAAAGCTAAATATTTTTGTGCAGATCTTAGATTAGGTCTTTCCCTGTCCATAATGATAAATTGAGGAGGTAAAATATAAATATAAATAGGAAACAGAAGAGAAATGTACAGTGATCACCCATTTTCTGCCCACAATATGTTTCATGGAAATCCCAGTCATATGAGTCGAGTCCATGCATGCTACGATCACGGTATGAAATTGAAGGCTAAATATTTTTGTGCAGATCTTAGATTAGGTCTTTCCCTGTCCATAATGCTAAATTGAGGAGGTAAAATAGAAATATAAATAGGAAACAGAAGAGAAATGTACAGTGATCACCCATTTTCGGCCCACAAACTTTTTCATGGAAATCCCATTCATATGAGTCGAGTCCATGCATGCTACAATGGCGGTATGAATTTGAAGGCTAAATATTTTTGTGCAGATCTTAGATTAGGTCTTTCCCTGTCCATAATGCTAAATTGAGGAGGTAAAATAGAAATATAAATAGGAAACAGAAGAGAAATGTACAGTGATCACCCATTTTCGGCCCACAATATTTTTCATGGAAATCCCAGTCATATGAGTCGAGTCCATGCATGCTACGATCAAGGTATGAATTTGAACGCTAAATATTTTTGTGCAGATCTTAGATTAGGTCTTTCCCTGTCCATAATGCTAAATTGAGGAGGTAAAATAGAAATATAAATAGGAAACAGAAGAGAAATGTACAGTGATCACCCATTTTCTGCCCACAATCTTTTTCATGGAAATCCCAGTCATATGAGACGAGTCAATGCATGCTACGATGACGGTATGAATTTGAAGGCTAAATATTTTTGTGCAGATCTTAGATTAGGTCTTTCCCTGTCCATAAGGCTAAATTGAGGAGGTAAAATATAAATATAAATAGAAAAGAGAAGAGAAATGTACAGTGATCACCCATTTTCGGGCCACAATCTTTTTCATGGAAAACCCATTCATATGAGTCGAGTCCATGCATGCTACGATGGTGTTATGAATTTGAAGGCTAAATATTTTTGTGCAGATCTTAGATTAGGTCTTTCCCTGTCCATAATGCTAAATTGAGGAGGTAAAATAGAAATAGAATTAGGAAACAGAAGAGAAATGTACAGTGATCACCCATTTTTTGCCCACATTATTTTTCATGTAAATCCTAGTCATATGAGTCGAGTCCATGCATGCTACGATCACGGGATGAATTTGAAGGCTAAATATTTTTGTGCAGATCTTAGATTAGGTCTTTCCCTGTCCATAATGCTAAATTGAGGAGGTAAAATAGAAATATAAAAAGGAAACAGAAGAGAAATGTACAGTGATCACCCATTTTCGGCCCACAAACTTTTTCATGGAAATCCCATTCATATGAGTCGAGTCCATGCATGCTACAATGACGGTATGAATTTGAAGGCTAAATATTTTTGCGCAGATCTTAGATTAGGTCTTTCCCTGTCCATAATGCTAAATTGAGGAGGTAAAATAGAAATATAAATAGGAAACAGAAGAGAAATGTACAGTGATCACCCATTTTCGGCCCACAATATTTTTCATGGAAATCCCAGTCATATGAGTCGAGTCCATGCATGCTACGATCACGGTATGTATTTGAAGGCTAAATATTTTTGTGCACATCTTAGATTAGGTCTTTCCCTGTCCATAATGCTAAATTGAGGAGGTAAAATAGAAATATGAATAGGAAACAGAAGAGAAATGTACAGTGATCACCCATTTTCTGCCCACAATATTTTTCATGGAAATCCCAGTCATATGAGTCGAGTCCATGCATGCTACGATCACGGTATGAATTTGAAGGCTAAATATTTTTGTGCAGATCTTAGATTAGGTCTTTCCCTGTCCATAATGCTAAATTGAGGAGGTAAAATAGAAATATAAAAAGGAAACAGAAGAGAAATGTACAGTGATCACCCATTTTCGGCCCACAAACTTTTTCATGGAAATCCCATTCATATGAGTCGAGTCCATGCATGCTACAATGACGGTATGAATTTGAAGGCTAAATATTTTTGTGCAGATCTTAGATTAGGTCTTTCCCTGACCATAATGCTAAATTGAGGAGGTAAAATAGAAATATAAATAGGAAACAGAAGAGAAATGTACAGTGATCACCCATTTTCGGCCCACATTATTTTTCATGGAAATCCCAGTCATATGAGTCGAGTCCATGCATGCTACGATCAAGGTATGAATTTGAAGGCTAAATATTTTTGTGCAGATCTTAGATTAGGTCTTTCCCTGTCCATAATGCTAAATTGAGGAGGTAAAATAGAAATATAAATAGGAAACAGAAGAGAAATGTACAGTGATCACCCATTTTCTGCCCACAATCTTTTTCATGGAAATCCCAGTCATATGAGACGAGTCAATGCATGCTACGATGACGGTATGAATTTGAAGGCTAAATATTTTTGTGGAGGTCTTAGATTAGGTCTTTCCCTGTCCATAAGGCTAAATTGAGGAGGTAAAATATAAATATAAATAGAAAACAGAAGAGAAATGTACAGTGATCACCCATTTTCGGCCGACAATCTTTTTCATGCAAATCCCATTCATATGAGTCGAGTCCATGCATGCTACGATGACGGTATGAATTTGAAAGCTAAATATTTTTGTGCAGATCTTAGATTAGGTCTTTCCCTGTCCATAATGATAAATTGAGGAGGTAAAATATAAATATAAATAGGAAACAGAAGAGAAATGTACAGTGATCACCCATTTTCTGCCCACAATATTTTTCATGGAAATCCCAGTCATATGAGTCGAGTCCATGCATGCTACGGTCACGGTATGAAATTGAAGGCTAAATATTTTTGTGCAGATCTTAGATTAGGTCTTTCCCTGTCCATAATGCTAAATTGAGGAGGTAAAATATAAATATAAATAGGAAACAGAAGAGAAATGTACAGTGATCATCCATTTTCTGCCCACAATATTTTTCATGGAAATCCCAGTCTTATGAGTCGAGTCCATGCATGCTACGATCACGGGATGAATTTGAAGGCTAAATATTTTTGTGCAGATCTTAGATTAGGTCTTTCCCTGTCCATAATGCTAAATTGAGGAGGTAAAATAGAAATATAAAAAGGAAACAGAAGAGAAATGTACAGTGATCACCCATTTTCGGCCCACAAACTTTTTCATGGAAATCCCATTCATATGAGTCGAGTCCATGCATGCTACAATGACGGTATGAATTTGAAGGCTAAATATTTTTGCGCAGATCTTAGATTAGGTCTTTCCCTGTCCATAATGCTAAATTGAGGAGGTAAAATAGAAATATAAATAGGAAACAGAAGAGAAATGTACAGTGATCACCCATTTTCGGCCCACAATATTTTTCATGGAAATCCCAGTCATATGAGTCGAGTCCATGCATGCTACGATCACGGTATGTATTTGAAGGCTAAATATTTTTGTGCACATCTTAGATTAGGTCTTTCCCTGTCCATAATGCTAAATTGAGGAGGTAAAATAGAAATATGAATAGGAAACAGAAAAGAAATGTACAGTGATCACCCATTTTCTGCCCACAATATTTTTCATGGAAATCCCAGTCATATGAGTCGAGTCCATGCATGCTACGATCACGGTATGAATTTGAAGGCTAAATATTTTTGTGCAGATCTTAGATTAGGTCTTTCCCTGTCCATAATGCTAAATTGAGGAGGTAAAATAGAAATATAAATAGGAAACAGAAGAGAAATGTACAGTGATCACCCATTTTCGGCCCACAATATTTTTCATGGAAATCCCAGTCATATGAGTCGAGTCCATGCATGCTACGATCAAGGTATGAATTTGAAGGCTAAATATTTTTGTGCAGATCTTAGATTAGGTCTTTCCCTGTCCATAATGCTAAATTGAGGAGGTAAAATAGAAATATAAATAGGAAACAGAAGAGAAATGTACAGTGATCACCCATTTTCTGCCCACAATCTTTTTCATGGAAATCCCAGTCATATGAGACGAGTCAATGCATGCTACGATGACGGTATGAATTTGAAGGCTAAATATTTTTGTGCAGATCTTAGATTAGGTCTTTCCCTGTCCATAAGGCTAAATTGAGTAGGTAAAATATAAATATAAATAGAAAACAGAAGAGAAATGTACAGTGATCACCCATTTTCGGCCGACAATCTTTTTCATGCAAATCCCATTCATATGAGTCGAGTCCATGCATGCTACGATGACGGTATGAATTTGAAAGCTAAATATTTTTGAGCAGATCTTAGATTAGGTCTTTCCCTGTCCATAATGATAAATTGAGGAGGTAAAATATAAATATAAATAGGAAACAGAAGAGAAATGTACAGTGATCACCCATTTTCTGCCCACAATATTTTTCATGGAAATCCCAGTCATATGAGTCGAGTCCATGCATGCTACGGTCACGGTATGAAATTGAAGGCTAAATATTTTTGTGCAGATCTTAGATTAGGTCTTTCCCTGTCCATAATGCTAAATTGAGGAGGTAAAATATAAATATAAATAGGAAACAGAAGAGAAATGTACAGTGATCATCCATTTTCTGCCCACAATATTTTTCATGGAAATCCCATTCTTATGAGTCGAGTCCATGCATGCTACGATCACGGGATGAATTTGAAGGCTAAATATTTTTGTGCAGATCTTAGATTAGGTCTTTCCCTGTCCATAATGCTAAATTGAGGAGGTAAAATAGAAATATAAAAAGGAAACAGAAGAGAAATGTACAGTGATCACCCATTTTCGTCCCACAAACTTTTAATGGAAATCCCATTCATATGAGTCGAGTCCATGCATGCTACAATGACGGTATGAATTTGAAGGCTAAATATTTTTGCGCAGATCTTAGATTAAGTCTTTCCCTGTCCATAATGCTAAATTGAGGAGGTAAAATAGAAATATAAATAGGAAACAGAAGAGAAATGTACAGTGATCACCCATTTTCGGCCCACAATATTTTTCATGGAAATCCCAGTCATATGAGTCGAGTCCATGCATGCTACGATCACGGTATGAATTTGAAGGCTAAATATTTTTGTGCAGATCTTAGATTAGGTCTTTCCCTGTCCATAATGCTAAATTGAGGAGGTAAAATAGAAATATAAATAGGAAACAGAAGAGAAATGTACAGTGATCACCGATTTTTTGCCCACAATCTTTTTCATGGAAATCTCAGTCATATGAGTCGAGTCCATGCATGCTACGATGACGGAATGAATTTGAAGGCTAAATATTTTTGTGCAGATCTTAGATTAGGTCTTTCCCTGTCCATAATGCTAAATTGAGGAGGCAAAATATAAATATAAATAGGAAACAGAAGAGAAATGTACAGTGATCACCCATTTTCGGCCCACAATCTTTTTCATGGAAATCCCATTCATATGAGTCGAGTCCATGCATGCTACAATGACGGTATGTATTTGAAGGCTAAATATTTTTGTGCAGATCTTAGATTAGGTCTTTCCCTGTCCATAATGCTAAATTAAGGAGGTAAAATATAAATATAAATAGGAAACAGAAGAGAAATGTACAGTGATCACCCATTTTCTGCCCACAATCTTTTTCATGGAAATCCCAGTCATATGAGACGAGTCAATGCATGCTACGATGACGGTATGAATTTGAAGGCTAAATATTTTTGTGCAGATCTTAGATTAGGTCTTTCCCTGTCCATAAGGCTAAATTGAGTAGGTAAAATATAAATATAAATAGAAAACAGAAGAGAAATGTACAGTGATCACCCATTTTCGGCCGACAATCTTTTTCATGCAAATCCCATTCATATGAGTCGAGTCCATGCATGCTACGATGACGGTATGAATTTGAAAGCTAAATATTTTTGAGCAGATCTTAGATTAGGTCTTTCCCTGTCCATAATGATAAATTGAGGAGGTAAAATATAAATATAAATAGGAAACAGAAGAGAAATGTACAGTGATCACCCATTTTCTGCCCACAATATTTTTCATGGAAATCCCAGTCATATGAGTCGAGTCCATGCATGCTACGGTCACGGTATGAAATTGAAGGCTAAATATTTTTGTGCAGATCTTAGATTAGGTCTTTCCCTGTCCATAATGCTAAATTGAGGAGGTAAAATATAAATATAAATAGGAAACAGAAGAGAAATGTACAGTGATCATCCATTTTCTGCCCACAATATTTTTCATGGAAATCCCAGTCTTATGAGTCGAGTCCATGCATGCTACGATCACGGGATGAATTTGAAGGCTAAATATTTTTGTGCAGATCTTAGATTAGGTCTTTCCCTGTCCATAATGCTAAATTGAGGAGGTAAAATAGAAATATAAAAAGGAAACAGAAGAGAAATGTACAGTGATCACCCATTTTCGGCCCACAAACTTTTAATGGAAATCCCATTCATATGAGTCGAGTCCATGCATGCTACAATGACGGTATGAATTTGAAGGCTAAATATTTTTGCGCAGATCTTAGATTAAGTCTTTCCCTGTCCATAATGCTAAATTGAGGAGGTAAAATAGAAATATAAATAGGAAACAGAAGAGAAATGTACAGTGATCACCCATTTTCGGCCCACAATATTTTTCATGGAAATCCCAGTCATATGAGTCGAGTCCATGCATGCTACGATCACGGTATGAATTTGAAGGCTAAATATTTTTGTGCAGATCTTAGATTAGGTCTTTCCCTGTCCATAATGCTAAATTGAGGAGGTAAAATAGAAATATAAATAGGAAACAGAAGAGAAATGTACAGTGATCACCGATTTTTTGCCCACAATCTTTTTCATGGAAATCTCAGTCATATGAGTCGAGTCCATGCATGCTACGATGACGGAATGAATTTGAAGGCTAAATATTTTTGTGCAGATCTTAGATTAGGTCTTTCCCTGTCCATAATGCTAAATTGAGGAGGCAAAATATAAATATAAATAGGAAACAGAAGAGAAATGTACAGTGATCACCCATTTTCGGCCCACAATCTTTTTCATGGAAATCCCATTCATATGAGTCGAGTCCATGCATGCTACAATGACGGTATGTATTTGAAGGCTAAATATTTTTGTGCAGATCTTAGATTAGGTCTTTCCCTGTCCATAATGCTAAATTAAGGAGGTAAAATATAAATATAAATAGGAAACAGAAGAGAAATGTACAGTGATCACCCATTTTCTGCCCACAATCTTTTTCATGGAAATCCCAGTCATATGAGTCGAGTCCATGCATGCTACGATGACGGTATGAATTTGAAGGCTAAATATTTTTGTGCAGAACTTAGATTAGGTCTTTCCCTGTCCATAATGATAAATTGAGGAGGTAAAATATAAATATAAATAGGAAACAGAAGAGAAATGTACAGTGATCACCCATTTTCTGCCCACAATATTTTTCATGGAAATCACATTCATATGAGTCGAGTCCATGCATGCTACGATGACGGTATGAATTTGAAGGCTAAATATTTTTGTGCAGATCTTAGATTAGTTCTTTCCCTGTCCATAATGATAAATTGAGGAGGTAAAATAGAAATATAAATAGGAAACAGAAGAGAAATGTACAGTGATCACCCATTTTCGGCCCTCAATCTTTTTCATGGAAATCCCATTCATATGAGTCGAGTCCATGCATGCTACAATGACGGTATGAATTTGAAGGCTAAATATTTTTGTGCAGATCTTAGATTAGGTCTTTCCCTGTCCATAATGCTAAATTGAGGAGGTAAAATAGAAATAGAAATAGGAAACAGAAGAGAAATGTACAGTGATCACCCATTTTCTGCCCACAATATTTTTCATGGAAATCCCAGTCATATGAGTCGAGTCCATGCATGCTACGATCATGGTATGAATTTGAAGGCTAAATATTTTTGTGCAGAACTTAGATTAGGTCTTTCCCTGTCCATAATGCTAAATTGAGGAGGTAAAAAATAAATATAAATAGGAAACAGAAGAGAAATGTACAGTGATCACCCATTTTCTGCCCACAATATTTTTCATGGAAATCCCAGTCATATGAGTCGAGTCCATGCATGCTACGATCATGGTATGAATTTGAAGGCTAAATATTTTTGTGCAGAACTTAGATTAGGTCTTTCCCTGTCCATAATGCTAAATTGAGGAGGTAAAATAGAAATATAAATAGGAAACAGAAGAGAAATGTACAGTGATCACCCATTTTTTGCCCACAATCTTTTTCATGGAAATCTCAGTCATATGAGTCGAGTCCATGCATGCTACGATGACGGAATGAATTTGAAGGCTAAATATTTTTGTGCAGATCTTAGATTAGGTCTTTCCCTGTCCATAATGCTAAATTGAGGAGGTAAAATAGAAATATAAATAGGAAACAGAAGAGAAATGTACAGTGATGACCCATTTTCTGCCCACAATCTTTTTCATGGAAATCCCAGTCATATGAGACGAGTCAATCCATGCTACGATGACGGTATGAATTTGAAGGCTAAATATTTTTGTGCAGATCTTAGATTAGGTCTTTCCCTGTCCATAAGGCTAAATTGAGGAGGTAAAATATAAATATAAATAGAAAACAGAAGAGAAATGTACAGTGATCACCCATTTTCGGCCGACAATCTTTTTCATGCAAATCCCATTCATATGAGTCGAGTCCATGCATGCTACGATGACGGTATGAATTTGAAAGCTAAATATTTTTGAGCAGATCTTAGATTAGGTCTTTCCCTGTCCATAATGATAAATTGAGGAGGTAAAATATAAATATAAATAGGAAACAGAAGAGAAATGTACAGTGATCACCCATTTTCTGCCCACAATATTTTTCATGGAAATCCCAGTCATATGAGTCGAGTCCATGCATGCTACGGTCACGGTATGAAATTGAAGGCTAAATATTTTTGTGCAGATCTTAGATTAGGTCTTTCCCTGTCCATAATGCTAAATTGAGGAGGTAAAATATAAATATAAATAGGAAACAGAAGAGAAATGTACAGTGATCATCCATTTTCTGCCCACAATATTTTTCATGGAAATCCCAGTCTTATGAGTCGAGTCCATGCATGCTACGATCACGGGATGAATTTGAAGGCTAAATATTTTTGTGCAGATCTTAGATTAGGTCTTTCCCTGTCCATAATGCTAAATTGAGGAGGTAAAATAGAAATATAAAAAGGAAACAGAAGAGAAATGTACAGTGATCACCCATTTTCGGCCCACAAACTTTTAATGGAAATCCCATTCATATGAGTCGAGTCCATGCATGCTACAATGACGGTATGAATTTGAAGGCTAAATATTTTTGCGCAGATCTTAGATTAAGTCTTTCCCTGTCCATAATGCTAAATTGAGGAGGTAAAATAGAAATATAAATAGGAAACAGAAGAGAAATGTACAGTGATCACCCATTTTCGGCCCACAATATTTTTCATGGAAATCCCAGTCATATGAGTCGAGTCCATGCATGCTACGATCAAGGTATGAATTTGAAGGCTAAATATTTTTGTGCAGATCTTAGATTACGTCTTTCCCTGTCCATAATGCTAAATTGAGGAGGTAAAATAGAAATATAAATAGGAAACAGAAGAGAAATGTACAGTGATCACCGATTTTTTGCCCACAATCTTTTTCATGGAAATCTCAGTCATATGAGTCGAGTCCATGCATGCTACGATGACGGAATGAATTTGAAGGCTAAATATTTTTGTGCAGATCTTAGATTAGGTCTTTCCCTGTCCATAATGCTAAATTGAGGAGGCAAAATATAAATATAAATAGGAAACAGAAGAGAAATGTACAGTGATCACCCATTTTCGGCCCACAATCTTTTTCATGGAAATCCCATTCATATGAGTCGAGTCCATGCATGCTACAATGACGGTATGTATTTGAAGGCTAAATATTTTTGTGCAGATCTTAGATTAGGTCTTTCCCTGTCCATAATGCTAAATTAAGGAGGTAAAATATAAATATAAATAGGAAACAGAAGAGAAATGTACAGTGATCACCCATTTTCTGCCCACAATCTTTTTCATGGAAATCCCAGTCATATGAGTCGAGTCCATGCATGCTACGATGACGGTATGAATTTGAAGGCTAAATATTTTTGTGCAGAACTTAGATTAGGTCTTTCCCTGTCCATAATGATAAATTGAGGAGGTAAAATAGAAATATAAATAGGAAACAGAAGAGAAATGTACAGTGATCACCCATTTTCTGCCCACAATATTTTTCATGGAAATCACATTCATATGAGTCGAGTCCATGCATGCTACGATGACGGTATGAATTTGAAGGCTAAATATTTTTGTGCAGATCTTAGATTAGTTCTTTCCCTGTCCATAATGATAAATTGAGGAGGTAAAATAGAAATATAAATAGGAAACAGAAGAGAAATGTACAGTGATCACCCATTTTCGGCCCTCAATCTTTTTCATGGAAATCCCATTCATATGAGTCGAGTCCATGCATGCTACAATGACGGTATGAATTTGAAGGCTAAATATTTTTGTGCAGATCTTAGATTAGGTCTTTCCCTGTCCATAATGCTAAATTGAGGAGGTAAAATAGAAATAGAAATAGGAAACAGAAGAGAAATGTACAGTGATCACCCATTTTCTGCCCACAATATTTTTCATGGAAATCCCAGTCATATGAGTCGAGTCCATGCATGCTACGATCATGGTATGAATTTGAAGGCTAAATATTTTTGTGCAGAACTTAGATTAGGTCTTTCCCTGTCCATAATGCTAAATTGAGGAGGTAAAATAGAAATATAAATAGGAAACAGAAGAGAAATGTACAGTGATCACCCATTTTTTGCCCACAATCTTTTTCATGGAAATCTCAGTCATATGAGTCGAGTCCATGCATGCTACGATGACGGAATGAATTTGAAGGCTAAATATTTTTGTGCAGATCTTAGATTAGGTCTTTCCCTGTCCATAATGCTAAATTGAGGAGGCAAAATAGAAATATAAATAGGAAACAGAAGAGAAATGTACAGTGATCACCCATTTTCGGCCCACAATCTTTTTCATGGAAATCCCATTCATATGAGTCGAGTCCATGCATGCTACAATGACGGTATGAATTTGAAGGCTGAATATTTTTGTGCAGAACTTAGATTAGGTCTTTCCCTGTCCATAATGCTAAATTGAGGAGGTAAAATAGAAATATAAATAGGAAACAGAAGAGAAATGTACAGTGATCACCCATTTTCGGCCCACAATATTTTTCATGGAAATCCCAGTCATATGAGTCGAGTCCATGCATGATACGATCACGGTATGAATTTGAAGGCTAAATATTTTTGTGCAGATCTTAGATTAGGTCTTTCCCTGTCCATAATGCTCAATTGAGGAGGTAAAATAGAAATATAAATAGGAAACAGAAGAGAAATGTAGCGTGATCACCCATTTTCGGCCCGCAATCTTTTTCATGGAAATCCCATTCATATGAGTCGAGTCCATGCATGCGACGATGACGGTATGAATTTGAAAGCTAAATATTTTTGTGCAGATCTTTGATTAGTTCTTTCCCTGTCCATAATGATAAATTGAGGAGGTAAAATATAAATATAAATAGGAAACAGAAGAGAAATGTACAGTGATCACCCATTTTCGGCCCTCAATCTTTTTCATGGAAATCCCATTCATATGAGTCGAATCCATGCATGCTACAATGACGGTATGAATTTGAAGGCTAAATATTTTTGTGCAGATCTTAGATTAGGTCTTTCCCTGTCCATAATGCTAAATTGAGGAGGTAAAATAGAAATATAAATAGGAAACAGAAGAGAAATGTACAGTGATCACCCATTTTCGGCCCACAATATTTTTCATGGAAATCCCAGTCATATGAGTCGAGTCCATCCATGCTACGATCACGGTATGAATTTGAAGGCTAAATATTTCTGTGCAGATCTTAGATTAGGTCTTTCCCTGTCAATAATGCTAAATTGAGGAGGTAAAATAGAAATATGAATAGGAAACAGAAGAGAAATGTACAGTGATCACCCATTTTCGGCCCACAATCTTTTTCATGGAAATCCCATTCATATGAGTCGAGTCCATGCATGCTACAATGACGGTATGAATTTGAAGGCTAAATATTTTTGTGCAGATCTTAGATTAGGTCTTTCCCTGTCCATAATGCTAAATTGAGGAGGTAAAATATAAATATAAATAGGAAACAGAAGAGAAATGTACAGTGATCACCCATTTTCTGCCCACAACATTTTTCATGGAAATCCCAGTCATATGAGTCGAGTCCATGCATGCTACGATCATGGTATGAATTTGAAGGCTAAATATTTTTGTGCAGATCTTAGATTAGGTCTTTCCCTGTCCATAATGCTAAATTGAGGAGGCAAAATAGAAATATAAATAGGAAACAGAAGAGAAATGTACAGTGATCACCCATTTTCGGCCCACAATCTTTTTCATGGAAATCCCATTCATATGAGTCGAGTCCATGCATGCTACAATGACGGTATGAATTTGAAGGCTAAATATTTTTGTGCAGATCTTAGATTAGGTCTTTCCCTGTCCATAATGCTAAATTAAGGAGGTAAAATATAAATATAAATAGGAAACAGAAGAGAAATGTACAGTGATCACCCATTTTCTGCCCACAATCTTTTTCATGGAAATCCCAGTCATATGAGTCGAGTCCATGCATGCTACGATGACGGTATGAATTTGAAGGCTAAATATTTTTGTGCAGAACTTAGATTAGGTCTTTCCCTGTCCATAATGATAAATTGAGGAGGTAAAATAGAAATATAAATAGGAAACAGAAGAGAAATGTACAGTGATCACCCATTTTCGGCCCACAATATTTTTCATGGAAATCCCAGTCATATGAGTCGAGTCCATGCATGATACGATCACGGTATGAATTTGAAGGCTAAATATTTTTGTGCAGATATTAGATTAGGTCTTTCCCTGTCCATAATGCTAAATTGAGGAGGTAAAATATAAATATAAATAGGAAACAGAAGAGAAATGTACAGTGATCACCCATTTTCTGCCCACAATATTTTTCATGGAAATCCCAGTCATATGAGTCGAGTCCATGCATGCTACGTTCATGGTATGAATTTGAAGGCTAAATATTTTTGTGCAGAACTTAGATTAGGTCTTTCCCTGTCCATAATGCTAAATTGAGGAGGTAAAATATAAATATAAATAGGAAACAGAAGAGAAATGTACAGTGATCACCCATTTTCTGCCCACAATCTTTTTCATGGAAATCCCAGTCATATTAGTCGAGTCCATGCATGCTACGATGACGGTATGAATTTGAAGGCTAAATATTTTTGTGCAGATCTTAGATTAGGTCTTTCCCTGTCCATAATGCTAAATTGAGGAGGTAAAATATAAATATAAATAGGAAACAGAAGAGAAATGTACAGTGATCACCCATTTTCTGCCCACAATATTTTTCATGGAAATCCCAGTCATATGAGTCGAGTCCATGCATGCTACGATCATGGTATGAATTTGAAGGCTAAATATTTTTCTGCAGAACTTAGATTAGGTCTTTCCCTGTCCATAATGCTAAATTGAGGAGGTAAAATATAAATATAAATAGGAAACAGAAGAGAAATGTACAGTGATCACCCATTTTTTGCACACAATCTTTTTCATGGAAATCTCAGTCATATGAGTCGAGTCCATGCATGCTACGATGACGGAATGAATTTGAAGGCTAAATATTTTTGTGCAGATCTTAGATTAGGTCTTTCCCTGTCCATAATGCTAAATTGAGGAGGCAAAATAGAAATATAAATAGGAAACAGAAGAGAAATGTACAGTGATCACCCATTTTCGGCCCACAATCTTTTTCATGGAAATCCCATTCATATGAGTCGAGTCCATGCATGCTACAATGACGGTATGAATTTGAAGGCTAAATATTTTTGTGCAGATCTTAGATTAGGTCTTTCCCTGTCCATAATGCTAAATTAAGGAGGTAAAATATAAATATAAATAGGAAACAGAAGAGAAATGTACAGTGATCACCCATTTTCTGCCTACAAACTTTTTCATGGAAATCCCAGTCATATGAGTCGAGTCCATGCATGCTACGATGACGGTATGAATTTGAAGGCTAAATATTTTTGTGCAGAACTTAGATTAGGTCTTTCCCTGTCCATAATGCTAAATTGAGGAGGTAAAATATAAATATGAATAGGAAACAGAAGAGAAATGTACAGTGATCAACCATTTTCTGCCCACAATATATTTCATGGAAATCACAGTCATATGAGTCGAGTCCATGCATGCTACGATCACGGTATGAATTTGAAGGCTAAATATTTTTGTGCAGATATTAGATTAGGTCTTTCCCTGTCCATAATGCTAAATTGAGGAGGTAAAATAGAAATATAAATAGGAAACAGAAGAGAAATGTACAGTGATCACCCATTTTCTGCCCACAATATATTTCATGGAAATCCCAGTTATATGAGTCGAGTCCATGCATGCTACGATGACGGAATGAATTTGAAGGCTAAATATTTTTGTGCAGATCTTAGATTAGGTCTTTCCCTGTCCATAATGCTAAATTGAGGAGGCAAAATAGAAATATAAATAGGAAACAGAAGAGAAATGTACAGTGATCACCCATTTTCGGCCCACAATCTTTTTCATGGAAATCCCATTCATATGAGTCGAGTCCATGCATGCTACAATGACGGTATGAATTTGAAGGCTAAATATTTTTGTGCAGATCTTAGATTAGGTCTTTCCCTGTCCATAATGCTAAATTAAGGAGGTAAAATAGAAATATAAATAGGAAACAGAAGAGAAATGTACAGTGATCACCCATTTTCTGCCCACAATCTTTTTCATGGAAATCCCAGTCATATGAGTCGAGTCCATGCATGCTACGATGACGGTATGAATTTGAAGGCTAAATATTTTTGTGCAGAACTTAGATTAGGTCTTTCCCTGTCCATAATGATAAATTGAGGAGGTAAAATATAAATATAAATAGGAAAAAAAAGAGAAATGTACAGTGATCACCCATTTTCGGCCCACAATATTTTTCATGGAAATCCCAGTCATATGAGTCGAGTCCATGCATGATACGATCACGGTATGAATTTGAAGGCTAAATATTTTTGTGCATATATTAGATTAGGTCTTTCCCTGTCCATAATGCTAAATTGAGGAGGTAAAATATAAATATAAATAGGAAACAGAAGAGAAATGTACAGTGATCACCAATTTTCTGCCCACAATATTTTTCATGGAAATCACATTCATATGAGTCGAGTCCATGCATGCTACGATGACGGTATGAATTTGAAGGCTAAATATTTTTCTGCAGAACTTAGATTAGGTCTTTCCCTGTCCATAATGCTAAATTGAGGAGGTAAAATATAAATATAAATAGGAAACAGAAGAGAAATGTACAGTGATCACCCATTTTTTGCACACAATCTTTTTCATGGAAATCTCAGTCATATGAGTCGAGTCCATGCATGCTACGATGACGGAATGAATTTGAAGGCTAAATATTTTTGTGCAGATCTTAGATTAGGTCTTTCCCTGTCCATAATGCTAAATTGAGGAGGCAAAATAGAAATATAAATAGGAAACAGAAGAGAAATGTACAGTGATCACCCATTTTCGGCCCACAATCTTTTTCATGGAAATCCCATTCATATGAGTCGAGTCCATGCATGCTACAATGACGGTATGAATTTGAAGGCTAAATATTTTTGTGCAGATCTTAGATTAGGTCTTTCCCTGTCCATAATGCTAAATTAAGGAGGTAAAATATAAATATAAATAGGAAACAGAAGAGAAATGTACAGTGATCACCCATTTTCTGCCTACAAACTTTTTCATGGAAATCCCAGTCATATGAGTCGAGTCCATGCATGCTACGATGACGGTATGAATTTGAAGGCTAAATATTTTTGTGCAGAACTTAGATTAGGTCTTTCCCTGTCCATAATGCTAAATTGAGGAGGTAAAATATAAATATGAATAGGAAACAGAAGAGAAATGTACAGTGATCAACCATTTTCTGCCCACAATATATTTCATGGAAATCACAGTCATATGAGTCGAGTCCATGCATGCTACGATCACGGTATGAATTTGAAGGCTAAATATTTTTGTGCAGATATTAGATTAGGTCTTTCCCTGTCCATAATGCTAAATTGAGGAGGTAAAATATAAATATAAATAGGAAACAGAAGAGAAATGTACAGTGATCACCAATTTTCTGCCCACAATATTTTTCATGGAAATCACATTCATATGAGTCGAGTCCATGCATGCTACGATGACGGTATGAATTTGAAGGCTAAATATTTTTGTGCAGATCTTAGATTAGGTCTTTCCCTGTCCATAATGCTCAATTGAGGAGGTAAAATAGAAATATAAATAGGAAACAGAAGAGAAATGTAGCGTGATCACCCATTTTCGGCCCTCAATCTTTTTCATGGAAATCCCATTCATATGAGTCGAGTCCATGCATGCTACAATGACGGTATGAATTTGAAGGCTAAATATTTTTGTGCAGATCTTAGATTAGGTCTTTCCCTGTCCATAATGCTAAATTGAGGAGGTAAAATAGAAATAGAAATAGGAAACAGAAGAGAAATGTACAGTGATCACCCATTTTCTGCCCACAATATTTTTCATGGAAATCCCAGTCATATGAGTCGAGTCCATGCATGCTACGTTCATGGTATGAATTTGAAGGCTAAATATTTTTGTGCAGAACTTAGATTAGGTCTTTCCCTGTCCATAATGCTAAATTGAGGAGGTAAAATATAAATATAAATAGGAAACAGAAGAGAAATGTACAGTGATCACCCATTTTCTGCCCACAATCTTTTTCATGGAAATCCCAGTCATATTAGTCGAGTCCATGCATGCTACGATGACGGTATGAATTTGAAGGCTAAATATTTTTGTGCAGATATTAGATTAGGTCTTTCCCTGTCCATAATGCTAAATTGAGGAGGTAAAATATAAATATAAATAGCAAACAGAAGAGAAATGTACAGTGATCACCCATTTTCTGCCCACAATATTTTTCATGGAAATCCCACTCATATGAGTCGAGTCCATGCATGATACGTTCACGGTATGAATTTCAAGGCTAAATATTTTGGTGCAGACCTTAGATTAGGTCTTTCCCTGTCCATAATGCTAAATTGAGGAGGTAAAATAGAAATATAATTAGGAAACAGAAGAGAAATGTACAGTGATCACCCATTTTCGGCCCACAATCTTTTTCATGGAAATCCCATTCATATGAGTCGAGTCCATGCATGCTACAATGACGGTATGAATTTGAAGGCTAAATATTTTTGTGCAGATCTTAGATTAGGTCTTTCCCTGTCCATAATGCTAAATTGAGGAGGTAAAATGGAAATATAAATAGGAAACAGAAGAGAAATGTACAGTGATCACCCATTTTCGGCCCACAATCTTTTTCCTTGAAATCCCAGTCATATGAGTCGAGTCCATGCATGCTACGATCACGGTATGAATTTGAAGGCTAAATATTTTTGTGCAGATCTTAGATTAGGTCTTTCCCTGTCCATAATGCTAAATTGAGGAGGTAAAATAGAGATATGAATAGGAAACAGAAGAGAAATGTACAGTGATCACCCATTTTCTGCCCACAATATTTTTCATGGAAATCCCAGTCATATGAGTCGAGTCCATGCATGCTACGATCACGGTATGAATTTGAAGGCTAAATATTTTTGTGCAGATCTTAGATTAGGTCTTTCCCTGTCCATAATGCTAAATTGAGGAGGTAAAATGGAAATATAAATAGGAAACAGAAGAGAAATGTACAGTGATCACCCATTTTCGGCCCACAATCTTTTTCCTTGAAATCCCAGTCATATGAGTAGAGTCCATGCATGCTACGATCACGGTATGAATTTGAAGGCTAAATATTTTTGTGCAGATCTTAGATTAGGTCTTTCCCTGTCCATAATGCTAAATTGAGGAGGTAAAATATAAATATAAATAGGAAACAGAAGAGAAATGTACAGTGATCACCCTTTTTCGGCCCACAATATTTTTCATGGAAATCCCAGTCATATGAGTCGAGTCCATGCATGCTACGATCACGGTATGAATTTGAAGGCTAAATATTTTTGTCCAGATCTTAGATTAGGTCTTTCCCTGTCCATAATGCTAAATTGAGGAGGTAAAATATAAATATGAATAGGAAACAGAAGAGAAATGTACAGTGATCACCCATTTTCGGCCCACAATATATTTCATGGAAATCCCAGTCATATGAGTCGAGTCCATGCATGCTACGAAAACGGTATGAATTTGTAGGCTAAATATTTTTGTGCAGATCTTAGATTAGGTCTTTCCCTGTCCATAATGCTGAATTGAGGAGGTAAAATATAAATATAAATAGGAAACAGCAGAGAAATGTACAGTGATCACCCATTTTCTGCCCACAATCTTTTTCATGGAAAAACCCAGTCATATGAGTCGAGTCCATGCATGCTACGATCATGGTATGAATTTGAAGGCTAAATATTTTCGTGCAGAACTTAGATTAGGTCTTTCCCTGTCCATAATGCTAAATTGAGGAGGTAAAATATAAATATAAATAGGAAACAGAAGAGAAATGTACAGTGATCACCAATTTTCGGCCCACAAACTTTTTCATGGAAATCCCATTGATATGAGTCGAGTCCATGCATGCTACGTTGTCGGTATGTATTTGAAGGCTAAATATTTTTGTGCAGATCTAAGATTAGGTCTTTCCCTGTCCATAATGCTAAATTGAGGAGGTAAAATAGAAATATAAATAGGAAACAGAAGAGAAATGTACAGTGATCACCCATTTTCTGCCCACAATATTTTTCATGGAAATCCCACTCATATGAGTCGAGTCCATGCATGATACGTTCACGGTATGAATTTCAAGGCTAAATATTTTGGTGCAGACCTTAGATTAGGTCTTTCCCTGTCCATAATGCTAAATTGAGGAGGTAAAATAGAAATATAATTAGGAAACAGAAGAGAAATGTACAGTGATCACCCATTTTCGGCCCACAATCTTTTTCATGGAAATCCCATTCATATGAGTCGAGTCCATGCATGCTACAATGACGGTATGAATTTGAAGGCTAAATATTTTTGTGCAGATCTTAGATTAGGTCTTTCCCTGTCCATAATGCTAAATTGAGGAGGTAAAATGGAAATATAAATAGGAAACAGAAGAGAAATGTACAGTGATCACCCATTTTCGGCCCACAATCTTTTTCCTTGAAATCCCAGTCATATGAGTCGAGTCCATGCATGCTACGATCACGGTATGAATTTGAAGGCTAAATATTTTTGTGCAGATCTTAGATTAGGTCTTTCCCTGTCCATAATGCTAAATTGAGGAGGTAAAATAGAGATATGAATAGGAAACAGAAGAGAAATGTACAGTGATCACCCATTTTCTGCCCACAATATTTTTCATGGAAATCCCAGTCATATGAGTCGAGTCCATGCATGCTACGATCACGGTATGAATTTGAAGGCTAAATATTTTTGTGCAGATCTTAGATTAGGTCTTTCCCTGTCCATAATGCTAAATTGAGGAGGTAAAATGGAAATATAAATAGGAAACAGAAGAGAAATGTACAGTGATCACCCATTTTCGGCCCACAATCTTTTTCCTTGAAATCCCAGTCATATGAGTCGAGTCCATGCATGCTACGATCACGGTATGAATTTGAAGGCTAAATATTTTTGTGCAGATCTTAGATTAGGTCTTTCCCTGTCCATAATGCTAAATTGAGGAGGTAAAATATAAATATAAATAGGAAACAGAAGAGAAATGTACAGTGATCACCCATTTTCGGCCCACAATATTTTTCATGGAAATCCCATTCATATGAGTCGAGTCCATGCATGCTACGATCACGGTATGAATTTGAAGGCTAAATATTTTTGTCCAGATCTTAGATTAGGTCTTTCCCTGTCCATAATGCTAAATTGAGGAGGTAAAATATAAATATGAATAGGAAACAGAAGAGAAATGTACAGTGATCACCCATTTTCGGCCCACAATATTTTTCATGGAAATCCCAGTCATATGAGTCGAGTCCATGCATGCTACGAACACGGTATGAATTTGTAGGCTAAATATTTTTGTGCAGATCTTAGATTAGGTCTTTCCCTGTCCATAATGCTGAATTGAGGAGGTAAAATATAAATATAAATAGGAAACAGCAGAGAAATGTACAGTGATCACCCATTTTCTGCCCACAATCTTTTTCATGGAAAAACCCAGTCATATGAGTCGAGTCCATGCATGCTACGATCATGGTATGAATTTGAAGGCTAAATATTTTCGTGCAGAACTTAGATTAGGTCTTTCCCTGTCCATAATGCTAAATTGAGGAGGTAAAATATAAATATAAATAGGAAACAGAAGAGAAATGTACAGTGATCACCAATTTTCGGCCCACAAACTTTTTCATGGAAATCCCATTGATATGAGTCGAGTCCATGCATGCTACGTTGTCGGTATGTATTTGAAGGCTAAATATTTTTGTGCAGATCTAAGATTAGGTCTTTCCCTGTCCATAATGCTAAATTGAGGAGGTAAAATAGAAATATAAATAGGAAACAGAAGAGAAATGTACAGTGATCACCCATTTTCTGCCCACAATATTTTTCATGGAAATCCCACTCATATGAGTCGAGTCCATGCATGATACGTTCACGGTATGAATTTCAAGGCTAAATATTTTGGTGCAGACCTTAGATTAGGTCTTTCCCTGTCCATAATGGTAAATTGAGGAGGTAAAATAGAAATATAATTAGGAAACAGAAGAGAAATGTACAGTGATCACCCATTTTCGGCCCACAATCTTTTTCATGGAAATCCCATTCATATGAGTCGAGTCCATGCATGCTACAATGACGGTATGAATTTGAAGGCTAAATATTTTTGTGCAGAACTTAGATTAGGTCTTTCCCTGTCCATAATGCTAAATTGAGGAGGTAAAATAGAAATATTATTAGGAAACAGAAGAGAAATGTACAGTGATCACCCATTTTCGGCCCACAATCTTTTTCCTTGAAATCCCAGTCATATGAGTCGAGTCCATGCATGCTACGATCACGGTATGAATTTGAAGGCTAAATATTTTTGTGCAGATCTTAGATTAGGTCTTTCCCTGTCCATAATGCTAAATTGAGGAGGTAAAATAGAGATATGAATAGGAAACAGAAGAGAAATGTAGAGTGATCACCCATTTTCGGCCCAGAATCTTTTTCATGGAAATCCCATTCATATGAGTCGAGTCCATGCATGCTACGGTGACGGTATGAATTTGAAAGCTAAATATTTTTGTGCAGATCTTAGATTAGTTTTTTCCCTGTCCATAATGCTAAATTGAGGAGGTAAAATATAAATATAAATAGGAAACAGCAGAGAAATGTACCGTGATCACCCATTTTCTACCCACAATCTTTTTCATGGAAAAACCCAGTCATATGAATCGAGTCCATGCATGCTACGATCATGGTATGAATTTGAAGGCTAAATATTTTTGTGCAGAACTTAGATTAGGTCATTCCCTGTCCATAATGCTAAATTGAGGAGGTAAAATAGAAATATAAATAGGAAACAGAAGAGAAATGTACAGTGATCACCAATTTTCGGCCCACAAACTTTTTCATGGAAATCCCATTCATATGAGTCGAGTCCATGCATGCTACGTTGACGGTATGAATTTGAAGGCTAAATATTTTTATGCAGATCTAAGATTAGGTCTTTCCCTGTCCATAATGCTAAATTGAGGAGGTAAAATAGAAATATAAATAGGAAACAGAAGAGAAATGTACAGTGATCACCCATTTTCTGCCCACAATATTTTTCATGGAAATCCCAGTCATATGAGTCGAGTTCATGCATGATACGATCACGGTATGAATTTGAAGGCTAAATATTTTTGTGCAGAACTTAGATTAGGTCTTTCCCTGTCCATAATGCTAAATTGAGGAGGTAAATTAGAAATATAATAAGGAAACAGAAGAGAAATGTACAGTGATCACCCATTTTCGGCCCACAATCTTTCTCATGGAAATCCCAGTCATATGAGTCGAGTCCATGCATGCTACGATGACGGAATGAATTTGAAGGCAAAATATTTTTGTGCAGATCTTAGATTAGGTCTTTCCCTGTCCATAATGCTAAATTGAGGAGGTAAAATAGAAATATAAATAGGAAACAGAAGAGAAATGTACAGTGATCACCTATTTTCGGCCCACAATATTTTTCATGGAAATCCCAGTCATATGAGTCGAGTCCATGCATGCTACGATCACGGTATGAATTTGAAGGCTAAATATTTTTGTGTAGATCTTAGATTAGGTCTTTCCCTGTCCATAATGCTAAATTGAGGAGGTAAATATAAATATAAATAGGAAACAGAAGAGAAATGTACAGTGATCACCCATTTTCTGCCCACAATATTTTTCATGGAAATCCCAGTCATATGAGTCGAGTCCATGCATGCTACGATCACGGTATGAATTTGAAGGCAAAATATTTTTTTGCAGATCTTAGATTAGATCTTTCCCTGTCCATAATGCTAAATTGAGGAAGTAAAATAGAAATATAAATAGGGAACAGAAGAGAAATGTACAGTGATCACCCATTTTCTGCCCACAATCTTTTTCATGGAAATCCCAGTCATATGAGTCGAGTCCATGCATGCTACGATCACGGTATGAAAGTTGAAGGCAAAATATTTTTTTGCAGATCTTAGATTAGGTCTTTCCCTGTCCATAATGCTAAATTAAGGAAGTAAAATAGAAATATAAATAGGAAACAGAAGATAAATGCACAGAGATCACCCATTTTGTGCCCACAAACTTATTCATGGAAATCCCAGTCATATGAGTCGAGTCCATGCATGCTACGATGACGGTATGAATTTGAAAGCTAAATATTTTTGTGCAGATCTTAGATTAGTTCTTTCCCTGTCCATAATGCTAAATTGAGGAGGTAAAATAGAAATATAAATAGGAAACAGAAGAGAAATGTACAGTGATCACCCATTTTCTGCCCACAATATTTTTCATGGAAATCCCAGTCATATGAGTCGAGTCCATGCATCATACGGTCACGGTATGAATTTGAAGGCTAAATATTTTTGTGCAGAACTTAGATTAGGTCTTTCCCTATCCATAATGCTAAATTGAGGAGGTAAAATAGAAATATGAATAGGAAACAGAAGAGAAATGTACAGTGATCACCCATTTTCTGCCCACAATATTTTTCATGGAAATCCCAGTCATATGAGTCGAGTCCATGCATGCTACGATCACGGTATGAATTTGAAGGCTAAATATTTTTGTGCAGATTTTAGATTAGGTCTTTCCCTGTCCATAATGCTAAATTGAGGAGGTAAAATATAAATATAAATAGGAAACAGAAGAGAAATGTGCAGTGATCACCCATTTTCTGCGCACAATCTTTTTCATGGAAATCCCAGTCATATGAGCCGAGTCCATGCATGCTACGATGACGGAATGAATTTGAAGGCTAAATATTTTTGTGCAGATCTTAGATTAGGTCTTTCCCTGTCCATAATGCTAAATTGAGGAGGTAAAATATAAATATAAATAAGAAACAGAAGAGAAATGTACAGTGATCACCCATTTTCGGCCCACAATCTTTTTCAGGGAAATCCCATTCATATGAGTCGAGTCCATGCATGCTACAATGACGGTATGAATTTGAAGGATAAATATTTTTGTGCAGATCTTAGATTAGGTCTTTCCCTGTCCATAATGCTAAATTGAGTAGGTAAAATCGAAATATAAATAGGAAACAGAAGAGAAATGTACAGTGATCACCCATTTTCGGCCCACAATCTTTTTCATGGAAATCCCAGTCATATGAGTCGAGTCCATGCATGGTACGAAGACGGTATGAATTTGAAAGCTAAATATTTTTGTGCAGATCTTTGATTAGGTCTTTCCTTGTCCATAATGCTCAATTGAGGAGGTAAAATATAAATATAAATAGGAAACAGAAGAGAAATGTACAGTGATCACCCATTTTCTGCCCACAATATTTTTCATGGAAATCCCAGTCATATGAGTCGAGTCCATGCATGCTACGATAACGGTAAGAATTTGAAGGCTAAATATTTTTGTGCAGATCTTAGATTAGGTCTTTCCCTGTCCATAATGCTAAATTGAGGAGGTAAAATAGAAATATAAATAGGAAACAGAAGTGAAATGTGCAGTGATGACCCATTTTCTGCCCACAATCTTTTTCATGGAAATCCCAGTCATATGAGTCGAGTCCATGCATGCTACGATGACGGAATGTATTTGAAGGCTAAATATTTTTGTGCAGATCTTAGATTAGGTATTTCCCTGTCCATAATGCTAAATTGAGGAGGTAAAATATAAATATAAATAGGAAACAGAAGAGAAATGTACAGTGATCACCCATTTTCGGCCCACAATCTTTTTCATGGAAATCCCATTCATATGAGTCGAGTCCATGCATGCTACAATGACGGTATGAATTTGAAGGCTAAGTATTTTTGTGCAGATCTTAGATTAGGTCTTTCCCTGTCCATAATGCTAAATTGAGGAGGTAAAATATAAATATAAATAGGAAACAGAAGAGAAATGTACAGTGATCACCCATTTTCTGCCCACAATATTTTTCATGGAAATCCCAGACATATGAGTCGAGTCCATGCATGATACGATCACGGTATGAATTTGAAGGCTAAATATTTTTGTGCAGATCTTAGATTAGGTCTTTCCCTGTCCATAATGCTAAATTGAGGAGGTAAAATAGAAATATGAATAGGAAACAGAAGAGAAATGTACAGTGATCACCCATTTTCTGCCCACAATATTTTTCATGGAAATCGCAGTCGTATGAGTCGAGTCCATGCATGCTACGATCACGGTATGAATTTGAAGGCTAAATATTTTTGTGCAGATCTTAGATTAGGTCTTTCCCTGTCCATAATGCTAAATTGAGGAGGTATTATAGAAATATAAATAGGAAACAGAAGAGAAATGTAGAGTGATCACCCATTTTCTGCCCACGATATTTTTCATGGAAATCCCATTCATATGAGTCGAGTCCATTCAATCTACGATGACGGTATGAATTTGAAGGCTAAATATTTTTGTGCAGATCTTAGATTAGGTCTTTCCCTGTCCATAATGCTAAATTGAGGAGGTAAAATAGAAATATAAATAGGAAACAGAAGAGAAATGTAGAGTGATCACCCATTTTCGGCCCACAATCATTTTCATGGAAATCCCGTTCATATGAGTCGAGTCCATGCATACTACGATGACGGTATGAATTTGAAAGCTAAATATTTTTGTGCAGATCTTAGATTAGGTCTTTCCCTGTCCATAATGCTAAATTGAGGAGGTAAAATATAAATATAAATAGGAAACAGAAGATAAATGTACAGTGATCACCCATTTTCTGCCCACAATATTTTTCATGGAAATCCCAGTCATATGAGTCGAGTCCATGCATGCTACGATAACGGTAAGAATTGAAGGCTAAATATTTTTGTGCAGATCTTAGATTAGGTCTTTCCCTGTCCATAATGCTAAATTGTGGAGGTAAAATAGAAATATAAATAGGAAACAGAAGAGAAATGTGCAGTGATCACCCATTTTCTGCCCAGAATCTTTTTCATGGTAATCCCAGTCATATGAGTCGAGTCCATGCATGCTACGATGACGGAATGAATTTGAAGGCTAAATACTTTTGTGCAGATCTTAGATTAGGTCTTTACCTGTCCATAATGCTAAATTGAGGAGGTAAAATAGAAATATAAATAGGAAACAGCAGAAAAATGTACAGTGATCACCCATTTTCGGCCCACAATATTTTTCATGGAAATCCCAGTCATATGAGTCGAGTCAATGCATGCTACGATGACGGTATGAATTTGAAAGCTAAATATTTTTGTGCAGATCTTAGATTAGGTCTTTCCCTGTCCATAATGCTAAATTGAGGAGGTAAAATAGAAATATGAATAGGAAACAGAAGAGAAATGTACAGTGATCACCCATTTTCGGCCCACAATCTTTTTCATGGAAATCCCAGTCATATGAGTCGAGTCCATGCATGCTACGATGACGGTATGAATTTGAAAGCTAAATATTTTTGTGCAGATCTTTGATTAGGTCTTTCCTTGTCCATAATGCTCAATTGAGGAGGTAAAATATAAATATAAATAGGAAACAGAAGAGAAATGTACAGTGATCACCCATTTTCTGCCCACAATATTTTTCATGGAAATCCCAGTCGTATGAGTCGAGTCCATGCATGCTACGATCACGGTATGAATTTGAAGGCTAAATATTTTTGTGCTGGTCTTAGATTAGGTCTTTCCCTGTCCATAATGCTAAATTGAGGAGGTAAAATAGAAATATAAATAGGAAACAGAAGAGAAATGTACAGTGATCACCCATTTTGTGCCCACAATTTTTTCATGGAAATCCCAGTCATATGAGTCGAGTCAATGCATGCTACGGTGACGGTATGAATTTGAAAGCTAAATATTTTTGTGCAGATTTTAGATTAGGTTTTTCCCTGTCCATAATGCTAAATTGAGGAGGTAAAATAGAAATATGAATAGGAAACAGAAGAGAAATGTACAGTGATCACCCATTTTCTGCCCACAATATTTTTCATGGAAATCCCAGTCGTATGAGTCGAGTCCATGCATGCTACGATCACGGTATGAATTTGAAGGCTAAATATTTTTGTGCAGATCTTAGATTAGGTCTTTCCCTGTCCATAATGCTAAATTGAGGAGGTAAAATAGAAATATAAATAGGAAACAGAAAAGAAATGTACAGTGATCACCCATTTTGTGCCCACAATTTTTTCATGGAAATCCCAGTCATATGAGTCGAGTCAATGCATGCTACGATGACGGTATGAATTTGAAAGCTAAATATTTTTGTGCAGATTTTAGATTAGGTCTTTCCCTGTCCATAATGCTAAATTGAGTAGGTAAAATATAAATATAAATAGTAAACAGAAGAGAAATGTACAGAGATCACCCATTTTCGGGCCACAATATTTTTCATTGAAATCCCAGTCATATGAGTCGAGTCCATGCATGCTACGATCACGGTATGAATTTGAAGGCTAAATATTTTTGTGCAGATCTTAGATTAGGTTTTTCCCTGTCCATAATGCTAAATTGAGGAGGTAAAATATAAATATAAATAGGAAACAGAAGAGAAATGTACAGTGATCACCCATTTTCTGCCCACAATATTTTTCATGGAAATCCCAGTCATATGAGTCGAGTCCATGCATGCTACGATCACGGTATGAATTTGAAGGCTAAATATTTTTGTGCAGATCTTAGATTAGGTCTTTACCTGTCCGTAATGCTAAATTGAGGAGGTATTATAGAAATATAAATAGGAAACAGAAGAGAAATGTAGAGTGATCACCCATTTTCTGCCCACGATATTTTTCATGGAAATCCCATTCATATGAGTCGAGTCTATTCAATCTACGATGACGGTATGAATTTGAAGGCTAAATATTTTTGTGCAGATCTTAGATTAGGTCTTTCCCTGTCCATAATGCTAAATTGAGGAGGTAAAATAGAAATATAAATAGGAAACAGAAGAGAAATGTAGAGTGATCACCCATTTTCGGCCCACAATCATTTTCATGGAAATCCCGTTCATATGAGTCGAGTCCATGCATGCTACCATGACGGTATGAATTTGAAAGCTAAATATTTTTGTGCAGATCTTAGATTAGTTCTTTCCCTTTCCATAATGCTAAATTGAGGAGGTAAAATAGAAATATAAATAGGAAACAGAAGAGAAATGTACAGTGATCACCCATTTTCTGCCCACAATATTTTTCACGGAAATCCCAGTCATATGAGTCGCGTCCATGCATGATACGATCACGGTATGAATTTGAAGGCTAAATATTTTTGTGCAGATCTTAGATTAGGTCTTTCCCTGTCCATAATGCTAAATTGAGGAGGTAAAATATAAATATAAATAGGAAACAGAAGATAAATGTACAGTGATCACCCATTTTCGGCCCACAATATTTTTCATGGAAATCCCAGTCATATGAGTCGAGTCAATGCATGCTACGATGACGGTATGAATTTGAAAGCTAAATATTTTTGTGCAGATCTTAGATTAGGTCTTTCCCTGTCCATAATGCTAAATTGAGGAGGTAAAATAGAAATATGAATAGGAAACAGAAGAGAAATGTACAGTGATCATCCATTTTCTGCCCACAATATTTTTCATGGAAATCCCAGTCGTATGAGTCGAGTCCATGCATGCTACGATCACGGTATGAATTTGAAGGCTAAATATTTTTGTGCAGGTCTTAGATTAGGTCTTTCCCTGTCCATAATGCTAAATTGAGGAGGTAAAATAGAAATATAAATAGGAAACAGAAGAGAAATGTACAGTGATCACCCATTTTGTGCCCACAATTTTTTCATGGAAATCCCAGTCATATGAGTCGAGTCAATGCATGCTACGATGACGGTATGAATTTGAAAGCTAAATATTTTTGTGCAGATTTTAGATTAGGTCTTTCCCTGTCCATAATGCTAAATTGAGTAGGTAAAATATAAATATAAATAGTAAACAGAAGAGAAATGTACAGAGATCACCCATTTTCGGGCCACAATATTTTTCATTGAAATCCCAGTCATATGAGTCGAGTCCATGCATGCTACGATCACGGTATGAATTTGAAGGCTAAATATTTTTGTGCAGATCTTAGATTAGGTTTTTCCCTGTCCATAATGCTAAATTGAGGAGGTAAAATATAAATATAAATAGGAAACAGAAGAGAAATGTACAGTGATCACCCATTTTCTGCCCACAATATTTTTCATGGAAATCCCAGTCATATGAGTCGAGTCCATGCATGCTACGATCACGGTATGAATTTGAAGGCTAAATATTTTTGTGCAGATCTTAGATTAGGTCTTTACCTGTCCGTAATGCTAAATTGAGGAGGTATTATAGAAATATAAATAGGAAACAGAAGAGAAATGTAGAGTGATCACCCATTTTCTGCCCACGATATTTTTCATGGAAATCCCATTCATATGAGTCGAGTCTATTCAATCTACGATGACGGTATGAATTTGAAGGCTAAATATTTTTGTGCAGATCTTAGATTAGGTCTTTCCCTGTCCATAATGCTAAATTGAGGAGGTAAAATAGAAATATAAATAGGAAACAGAAGAGAAATGTAGAGTGATCACCCATTTTCGGCCCACAATCATTTTCATGGAAATCCCGTTCATATGAGTCGAGTCCATGCATGCTACCATGACGGTATGAATTTGAAAGCTAAATATTTTTGTGCAGATCTTAGATTAGTTCTTTCCCTTTCCATAATGCTAAATTGAGGAGGTAAAATAGAAATATAAATAGGAAACAGAAGAGAAATGTACAGTGATCACCCATTTTCTGCCCACAATATTTTTCACGGAAATCCCAGTCATATGAGTCGCGTCCATGCATGATACGATCACGGTATGAATTTGAAGGCTAAATATTTTTGTGCAGATCTTAGATTAGGTCTTTCCCTGTCCATAATGCTAAATTGAGGAGGTAAAATATAAATATAAATAGGAAACAGAAGATAAATGTACAGTGATCACCCATTTTCGGCCCACAATATTTTTCATGGAAATCCCAGTCATATGAGTCGAGTCAATGCATGCTACGATGACGGTATGAATTTGAAAGCTAAATATTTTTGTGCAGATCTTAGATTAGGTCTTTCCCTGTCCATAATGCTAAATTGAGGAGGTAAAATAGAAATATGAATAGGAAACAGAAGAGAAATGTACAGTGATCATCCATTTTCTGCCCACAATATTTTTCATGGAAATCCCAGTCGTATGAGTCGAGTCCATGCATGCTACGATCACGGTATGAATTTGAAGGCTAAATATTTTTGTGCAGGTCTTAGATTAGGTCTTTCCCTGTCCATAATGCTAAATTGAGGAGGTAAAATAGAAATATAAATAGGAAACAGAAGAGAAATGTACAGTGATCACCCATTTTGTGCCCACAATTTTTTCATGGAAATCCCAGTCATATGAGTCGAGTCAATGCATGCTATGATGACGGTATGAATTTGAAAGCTAAATATTTTTGTGCAGATGTTAGATTAGGTTTTTCCCTGTCCATAATGCTAAATTGAGGAGGTAAAATAGAAATATGAATAGGAAACAGAAGAGAAATGTACAGTGATCACCCATTTTCTGCCCACAATATTTTTCATGGAAATCCCAGTCGTATGAGTCGAGTCCATGCATGCTACGATCACGGTATGAATTTGAAGGCTAAATATTTTTGTGCAGATCTTAGATTAGGTTTTTCCCTGTCCATAATGCTAAATTGAGGAGGTAAAATAGAAATATAAATAGGAAACAGAAGAGAAATGTACAGTGATCACCCACTTTGTGCCCACTATTTTTTCATGGAAATCCCAGTCATATGAGTCGAGTCAATGCATGCTACGATGACGGTATGAATTTGAAAGCTAAATATTTTTGTGCAGATTTTAGATTAGGTCTTTCCCTGTCCATAATGCTAAATTGAGTAGGTAAAATATAAATATAAATAGTAAACAGAAGAGAAATGTACAGAGATCACCCATTTTCGGGCCACAATATTTTTCATTGAAATCCCAGTCATATGAGTCGAGTCCATGCATGCTACGATCACGGTATGAATTTGAAGGCTAAATATTTTTGTGCAGATCTTAGATTAGGTTTTTCCCTGTCCATAATGCTAAATTGAGGAGGTAAAATATAAATATAAATAGGAAACAGAAGAGAAATGTACAGTGATCACCCATTTTCTGCCCACAATATTTTTCATGGAAATCCCAGTCATATGAGTCGAGTCCATGCATGCTACGATCACGGTATGAATTTGAAGGCTAAATATTTTTGTGCAGATCTTAGATTAGGTCTTTCCCTGTCCATAATGCTAAATTGAGGAGGTATTATAGAAATATAAATAGGAAACAGAAGAGAAATGTAGAGTGATCACCCATTTTCTGCCCACGATATTTTTCATGGAAATCCCATTCATATGAGTCGAGTCCATTCAATCTACGATGACGGTATGAATTTGAAGGCTAAATATTTTTGTGCAGATCTTAGATTAGGTCTTTCCCTGTCCATAATGCTAAATTGAGGAGGTAAAATAGAAATATAAATAGGAAACAGAAGAGAAATGTAGAGTGATCACCCATTTTCGGCCCACAATCATTTTCATGGAAATCCCGTTCATATGAGTCGAGTCCATGCATGCTACCATGACGGTATGAATTTGAAAGCTAAATATTTTTGTGCAGATCTTAGATTAGTTCTTTCCCTGTCCATAATGCTAAATTGAGGAGGTAAAATAGAAATATAAATAGGAAACATAAGAGAAATGTACAGTGATCACCCATTTTCTGCCCACAATATTTTTCACGGAAATCCCAGTCATATGAGTCGCGTCCATGCATGATACGATCACGGTATGAATTTGAAGGCTAAATATTTTTGTGCAGATCTTAGATTAGGTCTTTCCCTGTCCATAATGCTAAATTGAGGAGGCAAAATATAAATATAAATAGGAAACAGAAGATAAATGTACAGTGATCACCCATTTTCTGCCCACAATATTTTTCATGGAAATCCCAGTCATATGAGTCGAGTCCATGCATGCTACGATAACGGTAAGAATTGAAGGCTAAATATTTTTGTGCAGATCTTAGATTAGGTCTTTCCCTGTCCATAATGCAAAATTGTGGAGGTAAAATATAAATATAAATAGGAAACAGAAGAGAAATGTGCAGTGATCACCCATTTTCTGCCCACAATCTTTTTCATGGTAATCCCAGTCATATGAGTCGAGTCCATGCATGCTACGATGACGGAATGAATTTGAAGGCTAAATACTTTTGTGCAGATCTTAGATTAGGTCTTTACCTGTCCATAATGCTAAATTGAGGAGGTAAAATAGAAATATAAATAGGAAACAGAAGAAAAATGTACAGTGATCACCCATTTTCGGCCCACAATATTTTTCATGGAAATCCCAGTCATATGAGTCGTGTCAATGCATGCTACGATGACGGTATGAATTTGAAAGCTAAATATTTTTGTGCAGATCTTAGATTAGGTCTTTCCCTGTCCATAATGCTAAATTGAGGAGGTAAAATAGAAATATGAATAGGAAACAGAAGAGAAATGTACAGTGATCACCCATTTTCTGCCCACAATATTTTTCATGGAAATCCCAGTCGTATGAGTCGAGTCCATGCATGCTACGATCACGGTATGAATTTGAAGGCTAAATATTTTTGTGCAGGTCTTAGATTAGGTCTTTCCCTGTCCATAATGCTAAATTGAGGAGGTAAAATAGAAATATAAATAGGAAACAGAAGAGAAATGTACAGTGATCACCCATTTTGTGCCCACAATTTTTTCATGGAAATCCCAGTCATATGAGTCGAGTCAATGCATGCTACGATGACGGTATGAATTTGAAAGCTAAATATTTTTGTGCAGATGTTAGATTAGGTTTTTCCCTGTCCATAATGCTAAATTGAGGAGGTAAAATAGAAATATGAATAGGAAACAGAAGAGAAATGTACAGTGATCACCCATTTTCTGCCCACAATATTTTTCATGGAAATCCCAGTCGTATGAGTCGCGTCCATGCATGCTACGATCACGGTATGAATTTGAAGGCTAAATATTTTTGTGCAGATCTTAGATTAGGTTTTTCCCTGTCCATAATGCTAAATTGAGGAGGTAAAATAGAAATATAAATAGGAAACAGAAGAGAAATGTACAGTGATCACCCATTTTGTGCCCACAATTTTTTCATGGAAATCCCAGTCATATGAGTCGAGTCAATGCATGCTACGATGACGGTATGAATTTGAAAGCTAAATATTTTTGTGCAGATTTTAGATTAGGTCTTTCCCTGTCCATAATGCTAAATTGAGTAGGTAAAATATAAATATAAATAGTAAACAGAAGAGAAATGTACAGTGATCACCCATTTTCGGGCCACAATATTTTTCATTGAAATCCCAGTCATATGAGTCGAGTCCATGCATGCTACGATCAGGGTATGAATTTGAAGGCTAAATATTTTTGTGCAGATCTTAGATTAGGTTTTTCCCTGTCCATAATGCTAAATTGAGGAGGTAAAATATAAATATAAATAGGAAACAGAAGAGAAATGTACAGTGATCACCCATTTTCTGCCCACAATATTTTTCATGGAAATCCCAGTCATATGAGTCGAGTCCATGCATGCTACGATCACGGTATGAATTTGAAGGCTAAATATTTTTGTGCAGATCTTAGATTAGGTCTTTCCCTGTCCATAATGCTAAATTGAGGAGGTATTATAGAAATATAAATAGGAAACAGAAGAGAAATGTAGAGTGATCACCCATTTTCTGCCCACGATATTTTTCATGGAAATCCCATTCATATGAGTCGAGTCCATTCAATCTACGATGACGGTATGAATTTGAAGGCTAAATATTTTTGTGCAGATCTTAGATTAGGTCTTTCCCTGTCCATAATGCTAAATTGAGGAGGTAAAATAGAAATATAAATAGGAAACAGAAGAGAAATGTAGAGTGATCACCCATTTTCGGCCCACAATCATTTTCATGGAAATCCCGTTCATATGAGTCGAGTCCATGCATGCTACCATGACGGTATGAATTTGAAAGCTAAATATTTTTGTGCAGATCTTGGATTAGTTCTTTCCCTGTCCATAATGCTAAATTGAGGAGGTAAAATAGAAATATAAATAGGAAACAGAAGAGAAATGTACAGTTATCACCAATTTTCTGCCCACAATATTTTTCACGGAAATCCCAGTCATATGAGTCGCGTCCATGCATGATACGATCACGGTATGAATTTGAAGGCTAAATATTTTTGTGCAGATCTTAGATTAGGTCTTTCCCTGTCCATAATGCTAAATTGAGGAGGTAAAATAGAAATATGAATAGGAAACAGAAGAGAAATGTACAGTGATCACCCATTTTCTGCCCACAATATTTTTCATGGAAATCTCAGTCATATGAGTCGAGTCCATGCATGCTACGTCACGGTATGAATTTGAAGGCTAAATATATTTGTGCAGATCTTAGATTAGGTCTTTCCCTGTCCATAATGCTAAATTGAGGCGGTAAAATATAAATATAAATAGGAAACAGAAGAGAAATGTACAGTGATCACCCATTTTCGGTCCACAATCTTTTTCATGGAAATCCCAGTCATATGAGTCGAGTCCATGCATGCTACGATCACGGTATGAATTTGAAGGCTAAATATATTTGTGCAGATCTTAGATTAGGTCTTTCCCTGTCCATAATGCTCAATTGAGGAGGTAAAATAGAAATATAAATAGGAAACAGAAGATAAATGTACAGTGATCACCCATTTTCTGCCCACAATATTTTTCATGGAAATCCCAGTCATATGAGTCGAGTCCATGCATGCTACGATAACGGTAAGAATTGAAGGCTAAATATTTTTGTGCAGATCTTAGATTAGGTCTTTACCTGTCCATAATGCTAAATTGAGGAGGTAAAATAGAAATATAAATAGGAAACAGAAGAAAAATGTACAGTGATCACCCATTTTCGGCCCACAATATTTTTCATGGAAATCCCAGTCATATGAGTCGAGTCCATTCAATCTACGATGACGGTATGAATTTGAAGGCTAAATATTTTTGTGCAGATCTTAGATTAGGTCTTTCCCTGTCCATAATGCTAAATTGTGGAGGTAAAATAGAAATATAAATAGGAAACAGAAGAGAAATGTGCAGTGATCACCCATTTTCTGCCCACAATCTTTTTCATGGAAATCCCAGTCATATGAGTCGTGTCCATGCATGCTACGATGACGGAATGAATTTGAAGGCTAAATATTTTTGTGCAGATCTTAGATTATGTCTTTACCTGTCCATAATGCTAAATTGAGGAGGTAAAATAGAAATATAAATAGGAAACAGAAGAAAAATGTACAGTGATCACCCATTTTCGGCCCACAATATTTTTCATGGAAATCCCATTCATATGAGTCGAGTCCATGCATGCTACAATGACGGTATGTATTTGAACGCTAAGTATTTTTGTGCAGATCTTAGATTAGGTCTTTCCCTGTCCATAATGCTAAATTGAGGAGGTAAAATAGAAATATAAATAGGAAACAGAAGTGAAATGTACAGTGATCACCCATTTTCGGCCCACAATTTTTTTCATGGAAATCCCAGTCATATGAGTCGAGTCCATGTATGCTACGATCACGGTATGAATTTGAAGGCTAAATATTTTTGTCCAGATCTTAGATTAGGTCTTTCCCTGTCCATAATGCTAAATTGAGGAGGTAAAATATAAATATAAATAGGAAACAGAAGAGAAATGTACAGTGATCACCCATTTTCTGCGCACAATATTTTTCATGGAAATCCCAGTCATATGAGTCGAGTCCATGCATGCTACGATGACGGAATGAATTTGAAGGCTAAATATTTTTGTGCAGATCTTAGATTAGGTCTTTCCCTGTCCATAATGGTAAATTGAGGAGGCAAAATAGAAATATAAATAGGAAACAGAAGAGAAATGTACAGTGATCACCCATTTTCGGCCCACAATCTTTTTCATGGAAATCCCATTCATATGAGTCGAGTCCATGCCTGCTACAATGAAGGTATGAATTTGAAGGCTAAATATTTTTGTGCAGATCTTAGATTAGGTCTTTCCCTGTCCATAATGCTAAATTAAGGATGTAAAATATAAATATAAATAGGAAACAGAAGAGAAATGTACAGTGATCACCCATTTTCTGCCCACAATATTTTTCATGGAAATCCCAGTCATATGAGTCGAGTCCATGCATGCTACGATAACGGTAAGAATTGAAGGCTAAATATTTTTGTGCAGATCTTAGATTAGGTCTTTCCCTGTCCATAATGCTAAATTGTGGAGGTAAAATAGAAATATAAATAGGAAACAGAAGAGAAATGTGCAGTGATCACCCATTTTCTGCCCACAATCTTTTTCATGGAAATCCCAGTCATATGAGTCGAGTCCATGCATGCTACGATGACGGAATGAATTTGAAGGCTAAATATTTTTGTGCAGAACTTAGATTAGGTCTTTCCCTGTCCATAATGATAAATTGAGGAGGTAAAATAGAAATATAAATAGGAAACAGAAGAGAAATGTACAGTGATCACCCATTTCCGGCCCACAATATTTTTCATGGAAATCGCAGTCATATGAGTCGAGTCCATGCATGATACGATCACGGTATGAATTTGAAGGTTAAATATTTTTGTGCAGATCTTAGATTAGGTCTTTCCCTGTCCATAATGCTCAATTGAGGAGGTAAAATATAAATATAAATAGGAAACAGAAGAGAAATGTACAGTGATCACCCATTTTCTGCCCACAATATTTTTCATGGAAATCCCATTCATATGAGTCGAGTCCATGCCTGCTACGATCACGGTAAGAATTTGAAGGCTAAATATTTTTTTGCAGATCTTAGATTTGGTCTCTCCCGGTCCATAATGCTAAATAGAGGAGGTAAAATATAAATATAAATAGGAAACAGAAGAGAAATGTGCAGTGATCACCCATTTTCTGCCCACAATCTTTTTCATGGAAATCCCAGTCATATGAGTCGAGTCCATGCATGCTACGATGACGGAATGAATTTGAAGGCTAAATATTTTTGTGCAGATCTTAGATTAGGTCTTTCCCTGTCCATAATGCTAAATTGAGGAGGTAAAATAGAAATATAAATAGGAAACAGAAGAGAAATGTACAGTGATCACCCATTTTCTGCCCACAATATTTTTCATGGAAATACCAGTCATATGAATGGAGTCCATGCATGCTACGATCACGGTATGAATTTGAAGGCTAAATATTTTAGTGCAGATCTTAGATTAGGTCTTTCCCTGTCCATAATGGTAAATTGAGGAGGTAAAATAGAAATATAAATAGGAAACAGAAGAGAAATGTAGAGTGATCACCCATTTTCTGCCACGATATTTTTCATGGAAATCCCATTCATATGAGTCGAGTCCATTCAATCTACGATCACGGTAAGAATTTGAAGGCTAAATATTTTTGTGCAGATCTTAGATTAGGTCTTTCCCGGTCCATAATGCTAAATTGAGGAGGTAAAATATAAATATAAATAGGAAACAGAAGAGAAATGTGCAGTGATCACCCATTTTCTGCCCACAATCTTTTTCATGGAAATCCCAGTCATATGAGTCGAGTCCATGCATGCTACGATGATGGAATGAATTTGAAGGCTAAATATTTTTGTGCAGATCTTAGATTAGGTCTTTCCCTGTCCATAATGCTAAATTGAGGAGGTAAAATTTGAAAGTTAATATTTTTGTGCAGATCTTAGATTAGGTCTTTCCCGGTCCATAATGCTCAATTGAGGAGGTAAAATATAAATATAAATAGGAAACAGAAGAGAAATATACAGTGATCACCCATTTTCTGCCCACAATATTTTTCATGGAAATACCAGTCATATGAGTCGAGTCCATGCATGCTACGATCACGGTATGAATTTGAAGGCTAAATATTTTAGTGCAGATCTTAGATTAGGTCTTTCCCTGTCCATAATGGTAAATTGAGGAGGTAAAATAGAAATATAAATAGGAAACAGAAGAGAAATGTAGAGTGATCACCCATTTTCTGCCCACGATATTTTTCATGGAAATCCCATTCATATGAGTCGAGTCCATTCAATCTACGATCACGGTAAGAATTTGAAGGCTAAATATGTTTGTGCAGATCTTAGATTAGGTCTTTCCCGGTCCATAATGCTAAATTGAGGAGGTAAAATATAAATATAAATAGGAAACAGAAGAGAAATGTGCAGTGATCACCCATTTTCTGCCCACAATCTTTTTCATGGAAATCCCAGTCATATGAGTCGAGTCCATGCATGCTACGATGACGGAATGAATTTGAAGGCTAAATATTTTTGTGTAGATCTTAGATTAGGTATTTCCCTGTCCATAATGCTAAATGGAGGAGGTAAAATTTGAAAGTTAATATTTTTGTGCAGATCTTAGATTAGGTCTTTCCCTGTCCATAATGCTCAATTGAGGAGGTAAAATATAAATATAAATAGGAAACAGAAGAGAAATGTACAGTGATCACCCATTTTCTGCCCACAATATTTTTCATGGAAATCCCATTCATATGAGTCGAGTCCATGCATGCTACGATCACGGTAAGAATTTGAAGGCTAAATATTTTTGTGCAGATCTTAGATTAGGTCTCTCCCGGTCCATAATGCTAAATTGAGGAGGTAAAATATAAATATAAATAGGAAACAGAAGAGAAATGTGCAGTGATCACCCATTTTCTGCCCACAATTTTTTCATGGAAATCCCAGTCATATGAGTCGAGTCCATGCATGCTACGATGACGGAATGAATTTGAAGGCTAAATATTTTTGTGCAGATCTTAGATTAGGTCTTTCCCTGTCCATAATGCTAAATTGAGGAGGTAAAATAGAAATATAAATAGGAAACAGAAGAGAAATGTACAGTGATCACCCATTTTCGGCCCACAATATTTTTCATGGAAATCCCAGTCATATGAGTCTAGTCCATGCATGCTACGATCACGGTATGAATTTGAAGGCTAAATATTTTTGTCCAGATCTTAGATTAGGTCTTTCCCTGTCCATAATGCTAAATTGAGGAGGTAAAATATAAATAAAAATAGGAAACAGAAGAGAAATATACAGTGATCACCCATTTTCTGCCCACAATATTTTTCATGGAAATACCAGTCATATGAGTCGAGTCCATGCATGCTACGATCACGGTATGAATATGAAGGCTAAATATTTTAGTGCAGATCTTAGATTAGGTCTTTCCCTGTCCATAATGGTAAATTGAGGAGGTAAAATAGAAATATAAATAGGAAACAGAAGAGAAATGTAGAGTGATCACCCATTTTCTGCCCACGATATTTTTCATGGAAATCCCATTCATATGAGTCGAGTCCATTCAATCTACGATCACGGTAAGAATTTGAAGGCTAAATATTTTTGTGCAGATCTTAGATTAGGTCTTTCCCGGTCCATAAGGCTAAATTGAGGAGGTAAAATATAAATATAAATAGGAAACAGAAGAGAAATGTACAGTGATCACCCATTTTCTGCCCACAATCTTTTTCATGGAAATCCCAGTCATATGAGTCGAGTCCATGCATGCTACGATGACGGAATGAATTTGAAGGCTAAATATTTTTGTGCAGATCTTAGATTAGGTCTTTCCCTGTCCATAATGCTAAATTGAGGAGGTAAAATTTGAAAGTTAATATTTTTGTGCAGATCTTAGATTAGGTCTTTCCCGGTCCATAATGCTAAATTGAGGAGGTAAAATATAAATATAAATAGGAAACAGAAGAGAAATGAGCAGTGATCACCCATTTTCTGCCCACAATCTTTTTCATGGAAATCCCAGTCATATGAGTCGAGTCCATGCATACTACGATGACGGAATGAATTTGAAGGCTAAATATTTTTGTGCAGATCTTAGATTAGGTCTTTCCCGGTCCATAATGCTAAATTGAGGAGGTAAAATATAAATATAAATAGGAAACAGAAGAGAAATGTACAGTGATCACCCATTTTCTGCCCACAATCTTTTTCATGGAAATCCCAGTCATATGAGTTGAGTCCATGCATGCTACGATGGCGGAATGAATTTGAAGGCTAAATATTTTTGTGCAGACCTTAGATTAGGTCATTCCCTGTCCATAATGCTAAATTGAGGAGGTAAAATAGAAATATAAATAGGAAACAGAAGAGAAATGTACAGTGATCACCCATTTTCGGCCCACAATATTTTTCATGGAAATCCCAGTCATATGAGTCGAGTCCATGCATGCTACGATCACGGTATGAATTTGAAGGCTAAATATTTTTGTGCAGATCTTAGATTAGGTCTTTCCCTGTCCATAATGGTAAATTGAGGAGGTAAAATAGAAATATAAATAGGAAACAGAAGAGAAATGTAGAGTGATCACCCATTTTCTGCCCACGATATTTTTTATGGAAATCCCATTCATATGAGTCGAGTCCATTCAATCTACGATGACGGTATGAATTTGAAGGCTAAATATTTTTGTGCAGATCTTAGATTAGGTCTTTCCCTGTCCATAATGCTAAATTGAGGAGGTAAAATAGAAATATAAATAGGAAACAGAAGAGAAATGTACAGTGATCACCCATTTTCGGCCCACAATCTTTTTCATGGAAATCCCAGTCATATGAGTCGAGTCCATGCATGCTACGATGACGGTATGAATTTGAAAGCTAAATATTTTTGTGCAGATCTTAGATTAGGTCTTTCCTTGTCCATAATGCTCAATTGAGGAGGTAAAATATAAATATAAATAGGAAACAGAAGAGAAATGTACAGTGATCACCCATTTTCTGCCCACAATATTTTTCATGGAAATCCCCGTCATATGAGTCGAGTCCATGCATGCTACGATGACGGAATGAAATTGAAGGCTAAATATTTTTGTGCAGATTTAGATTAGGTCTTTCCCAGTGCATAATGCTAAATTGAGGAGGTAAAATAGAAATATAAATAGGAAACAGAAGAGAAATGTACAGTGATCTCCCATTTTCTGCCCACAATCTTTTTCATGGAAATCCCATTCATATGAGTCGAGTCCATGCATGCTACGATGACGGTATGAATTTGAAGGCTAAATATTTTTGTGCAGATCTTAGATTAGGTCTTTCCCTGTCCATAATGCTAAATTGAGGAGGTAAAATAGAAATATAAATAGGAAACAGAAGAGAAATGTACAGTGATCACCCATTTTTTGCCCACAATATTTTTCATGTAAATCCTAGTCATATGAGTCGAGTCCATGCATGCTAAGTTCACGGAATGAATTTGAAGGCTAAATATTTTTGTGCAGATATTAGATTAGGTCTTTCCCTGTCCATAATGCTAAATTGAGGAGGTAAAATAGAAATATAAATAGGAAACAGAAGAGAAATGTACAGTGATCACCCATTTTCTGCCCACAATCTTTTTCATGGAAATCCCAGTCATATGAGACGAGTCAATGCATGCTACGATGACGGTATGAATTTGAAGGCTAAATATTTTTGTGCAGATCTTAGATTAGGTCTTTCCCTGTCCATAAGGCTAAATTGAGGAGGTAAAATATAAATATAAATAGAAAACAGAAGAGAAATGTACAGTGATCACCCATTTTCGGCCCACAATCTTTTTCATGGAAAACCCATTCATATGAGTCGAGTCCATGCATGCTACGATGGCGGTATGAATTTGAAGGCTAAATATTTTTGTGCAGAACTTAGATTAGGTCTTTCCCTGTCCATAATGCTAAAATGAGGAGGTAAAATAGAAATAGAAATAGGAAACAGAAGAGAAATGTACAGTGATCACCCATTTTCTGCCCACAATATTTTTCATGGAAATCCCATTCATATGAGTCGAGTCCATGCATGCTACGATGACGGTATGAATTTGAACGCTAAATATTTATGTGCAGATATTAGATTAGGTCTTTCCCTGTCCATAATGCTAAATTGAGGAGGTAAAATAGAAATATAAATAGGAAACAGAAGAGAAATGTACAGTGATCACCCATTTTCGGCCGACAATCTTTTTCATGCAAATCCCATTCATATGAGTCGAGTCCATGCATGCTACGATGACGGTATGAATTTGAAAGCTAAATATTTTTGTGCAGATCTTAGATTAGGTCTTTCCCTGTCCATAATGATAAATTGAGGAGGTAAAATAGAAATATAAATAGGAAACAGAAGAGAAATGTACAGTGATCACCCATTTTCTGCCCACAATATTTTTCATGGAAATCCCAGTCATATGAGTCGAGTCCATGCATGCTACGATCACGGTATGAAATTGAAGGCTAAATATTTTTGTGCAGATCTTAGATTAGGTCTTTCCCTGTCCATAATGCTAAATTGAGGAGGTAAAATAGAAATATAAATAGGAAACAGAAGAGAAATGTACAGTGATCATCCATTTTCTGCCCACAATATTTTTCATGGAAATCCCAGTCTTATGAGTCGAGTCCATGCATGCTACGATAACGGGATGAATTTGAAGGCTAAATATTTTTGTGCAGATCTTAGATTAGGTCTTTCCCTGTCCATAATGGTAAATTGAGGAGGTAAAATAGAAATATGAATAGGAAACAGAAGAGAAATGTACAGTGATCACCCATTTTCTGCCCACAATATTTTTCATGGAAATCCCAGTCATATGAGTCGAGTCCATGCATGCTACGATCACGGTATGAATTTGAAGGCTAAATATTTTTGTGCAGATCTTAGATTAGGTCTTTCCCTGTCCATACTGCTAAATTGAGGAGGTAAAATAGAAATATAAATAGGAAACAGAAGAGAAATGTACAGTGATCACCCATTTTTTGCCCACAATCTTTTTCATGGAAATCTCAGTCATATGAGTCGAGTCCATGCATGCTACGATGACGGAATGAAATTGAAGGCTAAATATTTTTGTGCAGATCTTAGATTAGGTCTTTCCCTGTCCATAATGCTAAATTGAGGAGGCAAAATATAAATATAAATAGGAAACAGAAGAGAAATGTACAGTGATCACCCATTTTCGGCCCACAATCTTTTTCATGGAAATCCCATTCATATGAGTCGAGTCCATGCATGCTACAATGACGGTATGAATTTGAAGGCTAAATATTTTTGTGCAGATCTTAGATTAGTTCTTTCCCTGTCCATAATGCTAAATTAATGAGGTAAAATATAAATATAAATAGGAAACAGAAGAGAAATGTACAGTGATCACCCATTTTCTGCCCACAATCTTTTTCATGGAAATCCCAGTCATATGAGTCGAGTCCATGCATGCTACGATGACGGTATGAATTTGAAGGCTAAATATTTGTGTGCAGAACTTAGATTAGGTCTTTCCCTGTCCATAATGATAAATTGAGGAGGTAAAATAGAAATATAAATAGGAAACAGAAGAGAAATGTATAGTGATCACCCATTTTCGGCCCACAATATTTTTCATGGAAATCACATTCATATGAGTCGAGTCCATGCATGCTACGATGACGGTATGAATTTGAAGGCTAAATATTTTTGTGCAGATCTTAGATTAGGTCTTTCCCTGTCCATAATGCTCAATTGAGGAGGTAAAATATAAATATAAATAGGAAACAGAAGAGAAATGTAGCGTGATCACCCATTTTCGGCCCGCAATCTTTTTCATGGAAATCCCATTCATATGAGTCGAGTCCATGCATGCTACGATGACGGTATGAATTTGAAAGCTAAATATTTTTGTGCAGATCTTAGATTAGTTCTTTCCCTGTCCATAATGATAAATTGAGGTGGTAAAATAGAAATATAAATAGGAAACAGAAGAGAAATGTACAGTGATCACCCATTTTCTGCCCACAATCTTTTTCATGCAAATCCCATTCATATGAGTCGAGTCCATGCATGCTACGATGACGGTATGAATTTGAAAGCTAAATATTTTTGTGCAGATCTTAGATTAGGTCTTTCCCTGTCCATAATGCTAAATTGAGGAGGTAAAATATAAATATAAATAGGAAACAGAAGAGAAATGTACAGTGATCACCCATTTTCTGCCCACAATATTTTTCATGGAAATCACATTCATATGAGTCGAGTCCATGCATGATACGATCACGGTATGAATTTGAAGGCTAAATATTTTTGTGCAGATCTTAGATTAGGTCTTTCCCTGTCCATAATGCTCAATTGAGGAGGTAAAATAGAAATATAAATAGGAAACAGAAGAGAAATGTAGCGTGATCACCCATTTTCGGCCCGCAATCTTTTTCATGGAAATCCCATTCATATGAGTCGAGTCCATGCATGCTACGATGACGGTATGAATTTGAAAGCTAAATATTTTTGTGCAGATCTTAGATTAGTTCTTTCCCTGTCCATAATGATAAATTAAGGAGGTAAAATAGAAATATAAATAGGAAACAGATGAGAAATGTACAGTGATCACCCATTTTTTGCACACAATCTTTTTCATGGAAATCTCAGTCATATGAGTCGAGTCCATGCATGCTACGATGACGGAATGAATTTGAAGGCTAAATATTTTTGTGCAGATCTTAGATTAGGTCTTTCCCTGTCCATAATGCTAAATTGAGGAGGCAAAATAGAAATATAAATAGGAAACAGAAGAGAAATGTACAGTGATCACCCATTTTCGGCCCACAATCTTTTTCATGGAAATCCCAGTCATATGAGTCGAGTCCATGCATGCTACAATGACGGTATGAATTTGAAGGCTAAATATTTTTGTGCAGATCTTAGATTAGGTCTTTACCTGTCCATAATGCTAAATTAAGGACGTAAAATATAAATATAAATAGGAAACAGAAGAGAAATGTACAGTGATCACCCATTTTCTGCCCACAATCTTTTTCATGGAAATCCCAGTCGAATGAGTCGAGTCCATGCATGCTACGATCATGGTATGAATTTGAAGGCTAAATATTTTTGTGCAGAACATAGATTAGGTCTTTGCCTGTCAATAATGCTAAATTGAGGAGGTAAAATAGAAATATAAATAGGAAACAGAAGAGAAATGTACAGTGATCACCCATTTTCGGCCCACAATATTTTTCATGGAAATCCCAGTCATATGAGTCGAGTCTATGCATGATACGATCACGGTATGAATTTGAAGGCTAAATATTTTTGTGCAGATATTAGATTAGGTCTTTCCCTGTCCATAATGCTAAATTGAGGAGGTAAAATATAAATATAAATAGGAAACAGAAGAGAAATGTACAGTGATCACCCATTTTCTGCCCACAATATTTTTCATGGAAATCACATTCATATGAGTCGAGTCCATGCATGCTACGATGACGGTATGAATTTGAAGGCTAAATATTTTTGTGCAGATCTTAGATTAGGTCTTTCCCTGTCCATAATGCTCAATTGAGGAGGTAAAATATAAATATAAATAGGAAACAGAAGAGAAATGTAGCGTGATCACACATTTTCGGCCCGCAATCTTTTTCATGGAAATCCCATTCATATGAGTCGAGTCCATGCATGCTACGATGACGGTATGAATTTGAAAGCTAAATATTTTTGTGCAGATCTTAGATTAGTTCTTTCCCTGTCCATAATGATAAATTGAGGAGGTAAAATAGAAATATAAATAGGAAACAGAAGAGAAATGTACAGTGATCACCCATTTTCGGCCCACAATATTTTTCATGGAAATCCCAGTCATATGAGTCGAGTCCATGGATGCTACGATCACGGTATGAATTTGAAGGCTAAACATTTTTGTGCAGATCTTAGATTAGGTCTTTCCCTGTCCATAATGCTAAATTGAGGAGGTAAAATAGAAATATGAATAGGAAACAGAAGAGAAATGTACAGTGATCACCCATTTTCTGCCCACAATCTTTTTCATGGAAATCCCAGTCATATGAGTAGAGTCCATGCATGCTACGATCACGGTATGAATTTGAAGGCTAAATATTTTTGTGCAGATCTTAGATTAGGTCTTTCCCTGTCCATAATGCTAAATTGAGGAGGTAAAATATAAATATAAATAGGAAACAGAAGAGAAATGTACAGTGATCACCCATTTTCGGCCCACAATATTTTTCATGGAAATCCCAGTCATATGAGTCGAGTCCATGCATGCTACGATCACGGTATGAATTTGAAGGCTAAATATTTTTGTGCAGATCTTAGATTAGGTCTTTCCCTGTCCATAATGCTAAATTGAGGAGGTAAAATAGAAATATGAATAGGAAACAGAAGAGAAATGTACAGTGATCACCCATTTTCAGCCAACAATATTTTTCATGGAAATCCCATTCATATGAGTCGAGTCCATGCATGCTACGGTCACGGTATGAATTTGAAGGCTAAATATTTTTGTGCAGATCTTAGATTAGGTCTTTCCCTGTCCATAATGCTAAATTGAGGAGGTAAAATAGAAATATAAATAGGAAACAGAAGAGAAATGTACAGTGATCACCCATTTTTTGCCCACAATCTTTTTCATGGAAATCTCAGTCATATGAGTCGAGTCCATGCATGCTACGATGACGGAATGAATTTGAAGGCTAAATATTTTTGTGCAGATCTTAGATTAGGTCTTTCCCTGTCCATAATGCTAAATTGAGGAGGCAAAATAGAAATATAAATAGGAAACAGAAGAGAAATGTACAGTGATCACCCATTTTCTGCCCACAATATTTTTCATGGAAATCCCAGTCATATGAGTCGAGTCCATGCATGCTACAATGGCGGTATGAATTTGAAGGCTAAATATTTTTGTGCAGATCTTAGATTAGGTCTTTCCCTGTCCATAATGCTAAATTAAGGAGGTAAAATATAAATATAAATAGGAAACAGAAGAGAAATGTACAGTGATCACCCAATTTCTGCCCACAATCTTTTTCATGGAAATCCCAGTCATATGAGTCGAGTCCATGCATGCTACGATGACGGTATGAATTTGAAGGCTAAATATTTTTGTGCAGAACTTAGATTAGGTCTTTCCCTGTCCATAATGATAAATTGAGGAGGTAAAATATACATAGGAAACAGAAGAGAAATGTACAGTGATCACCAATTTTCTGCCCACAATATTTTTCATGGAAATCCCAGTCATATGACTCGAGTCCATGCATGCTCCGATCACGGTATGAATTTGAAGGCTAAATATTTTTGTGCAGATCTTAGATTAGGTCTTTCCCTGTCCATAATGCTAAATTGAGGAGGTAAAATATAAATATAAATAGGAAACAGAAGAGAAATGTACAGTGATCACCCATTTTCGGCCCACAATCTTTTTCATGGAAATCCCAGTCATATGAGTCGAGTCCATGCATGCTACGATGACGGTATGAATTTGAAAGCTAAATATTTTTGTCCAGATCTTAGATTAGGTCTTTCCCTGTCCATAATGCTAAATTGAGGAGGTAAAATATAAATATAAATAGGAAACAGAAGAGAAATGTACAGTGATCACCCATTTTCTGCCCACAATATTTTTCATGGAAATCCCAGTCATATGAGTCGAGTCCATGCATGCTGCGATCACGGTAAGAAATTGAAAGCTAAATTTTTTTGTGCAGATCTTAGATTAGGTCTTTCCCTGTCCATAATGCTAAATTGAGGAGGTAAAATAGAAATATAAATAGGAAACAGAAGAGAAATGTGCAGTGATCACCCATTTTCTGCCCACAATCTTTTTCATGGAAATCCCAGTCATATGAGTCGAGTCCATGCATGCTACGATGACGGTATGAATTTGAAGGCTAAATATTTTTGTGCAGATCTTAGATTAGGTCTTTCCCTGTCCGTAATGCTAAATTGAGGAGGTAAAATAGAAATATAAATAGGAAACAGAATAGAAATGTACAGTGATCACCCATTTTCGGCCCACAATCTTTTTCATGGAAATCCCATTCATATGAGTCGAGTCCATGCATGCTACACTGACGGTATGAATTTGAAGGCTAAATATTTTTGTGCAGATCTTAGATTAGGTCTTTCCCTGTCCATAATGCTAAATTGATGAGGTAAAATATAAATATAAATAGGAAACAGAAGAGAAATGTACAGTGATCACCCATTTTCGGCCCACAATATTTTTCATGGAAATCCCAGTCATATGAGTCGAGTCCATGCATGCTACGATCACGGTATGGATTTGAAGGCTAAATATTTTTGTCCAGATCTTAGATTAGGTCTTTCCCTGTCCATAATGCTAAATTGAGGAGGTAAAATATAAATATGAATAGGAAACAGAAGAGAAATGTACAGTGATCACCCATTTTCTGCCCACAATATTTTTCATGGAAATCCCAGTCATATGAGTCGAGTCCATGCATGCTACGATCACGGTATGAATTTGTAGGCTAAATATTTTTGTGCAGATCTTAGATTAGGTCTTTCCCTGTCCATAATGCTGAATTGAGGAGGTAAAATAGAAATATAAATAGGAAACAAGAGAAATGTACAGTGATCACCCATTTTCTGCCCACAATCTTTTTCATGGAAAAACCCAGTCATATGAGTCGAGTCCATGCATGCTACGATCATGGTATGAATTTGAAGGCTAAATATTTTCGTGCAGAACTTAGATTAGGTCTTTCCCTGTCCATAATGCTAAATTGAGGAGGTAAAATATAAATATAAATAGGAAACAGAAGAGAAATGTACAGTGATCACCAATTTTCGGCCCACAAACTTTTTCATGGAAATCCCATTGATATGAGTCGAGTCCATGCATGCTACGTTGACGGTATGAATTTGAAGGCTAAATATTTTTGTGCAGATCTAAGATTAGGTCTTTCCCTGTCCATAATGCTAAATTGAGGAGGTAAAATATAAATATAAATAGGAAACAGAAGAGAAATGTACAGTGATCACCCAATTTCTGCCCACAATATTTTTCATGGAAATCCCAGTCATATGAGTCGAGTCCATGCATGATACGATCACGGTATGAATTTCAAGGCTAAATATTTTGGTGCAGACCTTAGATTAGGTCTTTCCCTGTCCATAATGCTAAATTGAGGAGGTAAAATAGAAATATAATTAGGAAACAGAAGAGAAATGTACAGTGATCACCCATTTTCGGCCCACAATATTTTTCATGGAAATCCCAGTCATATGAGTCGAGTCCATGCATGCTACAATGACGGTATGAATTTGAAGGCTAAATATTTTTGTGCAGATCTTAGATTAGGTCTTTCCCTGTCCATAATGCTAAATTGAGGAGGTAAAATAGAAATATAAATAGGAAACAGAAGAGAAATGTACAGTGATCACCCATTTTCGGCCCACAATATTTTTCATGGAAATCCCAGTCATATGAGTCGAGTCCATGCATGCTACGATCACGGTATGAATTTGAAGGCTAAATATTTTTGTCCAGATCTTAGATTAGGTCTTTCCCTGTCCATAATGCTAAATTGAGGAGGTAAAATATAAATATAAATAGGAAACAGAAGAGAAATGTACAGTGATCACCCATTTTCTGCCCACAATATTTTTCATGGAAATACCAGTCATATGAGTTGAGTCCATGCATGCTACGATCACGGTATGAATTTGAAGGCTAAATATTTTTGTGCAGATCTTAGATTAGGTCTTTCCCTGTCCATAATGCTAAATTGAGGAGGTAAAATAGAAATATAAATAGGAAACAGAAGAGAAATGTAGAGTGATCACCCATTTTCTGCCCACGATATTTTTCATGGAAATCCCATTCATATGAGTCGAGTCCATTCAATCTACGATGACGGTATGAATTTGAAGGCTAAATATTTTTGTGCAGATCTTAGATTAGGTCTTTCCCTGTCCATAATGCTAAATTGAGGAGGTAAAATAGAAATAAAATAGGAAACAGAAGAGAAATGTGCAGAGATCACCCATTTTCTGCCCACAATCTTTTTCATGGAAATCCCAGTCATATGAGTCGAGTCCATGCATGCTACGATGACGGAATGTATTTGAAGGCTAAATATTTTTGTGCAGATCTTAGATTAGGTCTTTCCCTGTCCATAATGCTAAATTGAGGAGGTAAAATAGAAATATAAATAGGAAACCGAAGAAAAATGTACAGTGATCACCCATTTTCGGCCCACAATCTTTTTCATGGAAATCCCATTCATATGAGTCGAGTCCATGCATGCTACAATGACGGTATGAATTTGAAGGCTAAGTATTTTTGTGCAGATCTTAGATTAGGTCTTTCCCTGTCCATAATGCTAAATTGAGGAGGTAAAATAGAAATATGAATAGGAAACAGAAGAGAAATGTACAGTGATCACCCATTTTCTGCCCACAATATTTTTCATGGAAATCCCAGTCATATGAGTCGAGTCCATGCATGATACGATCACGGTATGAATTTGAAGGCTAAATATTTTTGTGCAGATCTTAGATTAGGTCTTTCCCTGTCCATAATGCTAAATTGAGGAGGTAAAATAGAAATATAAATAGGAAACAGAAGAGAAATGTACAGTGATGACCCATTTTCTGCCCACAATATTTTTCATGGAAATCTCAGTCATATGAGTCGAGTCCATGCATGCTACGATGACGGTATGAATTTGAAAGCTAAATATTTTTGTGCAGATCTTAGATTAGGTCTTTCCTTGTCCATAATGCTCAATTGAGGAGGTAAAATATAAATATAAATAGGAAACAGAAGATAAATGTACAGTGATCACCCATTTTCTGCCCACAATATTTTTCATGGAAATCCCAGTCATATGAGTCGAGTCCATGCATGCTACGATAACGATAAGAATTGAAGGCTAAATATTTTTGTGCAGATCTTAGATTAGGTCTTTCCCTGTCCATAATGCTAAATTGAGGAGGTAAAATATAAATATAAATAGGAAACAGAAGAGAAATGTGCAGTGATCACCCATTTTCTGCCCACAATCTTTTTCATGGAAATCCCAGTCATATGAGTCGAGTCCATGCATGCTACGATGACGGAATGAATTTGAAGGCTAAATATTTTTGTGCAGAACTTAGATTAGGTCTTTCCCTGTCCATAATGCTAAATTGAGGAGGTAAAATAGAAATATAAATAGGAAACAGAAGAGAAATGTACAGTGATCACCCATTTTCGGCCCACAATTTTTTTCATGGAAATCCCAGTCATATGAGTCGAGTCCATGCATGCTACGATGACGGTATGAATTTGAAAGTTAATATTTTTGTGCAGATCTTAGATTAGGTCTTTCCCTGTCCATAATGCTCAATTGAGGAGGTAAAATATAAATATAAATAGGAAACAGAAGAGAAATGTACAGTGATCACCCATTTTCTGCCCACAATATTTTTCATGGAAATCCCATTCATATGAGTCGAGTCCATGCATGCTACGATCACGGTAAGAATTTGAAGGCTAAATATTTTTGTGCAGATCTTAGATTAGGTCTTTCCCGGTCCATAATGCTAAATTGAGGAGGCAAAATAGAAATATGAATAGGAAACAGAAGAGAAATGTGCAGTGATCACCCATTTTCTGCCCACAATCTTTTTCATGGAAATCACAGTCATATGTGTCGAGTCCATGCATGCTACGATGACGGAATGAATTTGAAGGCTAAATATTTTTGTGCAGATCTTAGATTAGGTCTTTCCCTGTCCATAATGCTAAATTGAGGAGGTAAAATAGAAATATAAATAGGAAACAGAAGAGAAATGTACAGTGATCACCCATTTTCGGCCCACAATCTTTTTCATGGAAATCCCATTCATATGAGTCGAGTCCATGCATGCTACAATGACGGTATGAATTTGAAGGCTAAATATTTTTGTGCAGATCTTAGATTAGGTCTTTCCCTGTCCATAATGCTAAATTGAGGAGGTAAAATATAAATATAAATAGGAAACAGAAGAGAAATGTACAGTGATCACCCATTTTCGGCCCACAATATTTTTCATGGAAATCCCAGTCATATGAGTCGAGTCCATGCATGCTACGATCACGGTATGAATTTGAAGGCTAAATATTTTTGTCCAGATCTTAGATTAGGTCTTTCCCTGTCCATAATGCTAAATTGAGGAGGTAAAATATAAATATAAATAGGAAACAGAAGAGAAATGTACAGTGATCACCCATTTTCTGCCCACAATATTTTTCATGGAAATCCCAGTCATATGAGTCGAGTCCATGCATGCTACGATCACGGTATGAATTTGAAGGCTAAATATTTTTGTGCAGATCTTAGATTAGGTCTTTCCCTGTCCATAATGCTAAATTGAGGAGGTAAAATAGAAATATAAATAGGAAACAGAAGAGAAATGTAGAGTGATCACCCATTTTCTGCCCACGATATTTTTCATGGAAATCCCATTCATATGAGTCGAGTCCATTCAATCTACGATGACGGTATTAATTTGAAGGCTAAATATTTTTGTGCAGATCTTAGATTAGGTCTTTCCCTGTCCATAATGCTAAATTGAGGAGGTAATATAGAAATAAAATAGGAAACAGAAGAGAAATGTGCAGAGATCACCCATTTTCTGCCCACAATCTTTTTCATGGAAATCCCAGTCATATGAGTCGAGTCTATGCATGCTACGATGACGGAATGTATTTGAAGGCTAAATATTTTTGTGCAGATCTTAGATTAGGTCTTTCCCTGTCCATAATGCTAAATTGAGGAGGTAAAATAGAAATATAAATAGGAAACAGAAGAGAAATGTACAGTGATCACCCATTTTCGGCCCACAATATTTTTCATGGAAATCCCAGTCATATGAGTCGAGTCCATGCATGCTACGATCACGGTATGAATTTGAAGGCTAAATATTTTTGTGCAGAACTTAGATTAGGTCTTTCCCTGTCCATAATGCTAAATTGAGGAGGTAAAATAGAAATATAAATAGGAAACAGAAGAGAAATGTACAGTGATCACCAATTTTCGGCCCACAAACTTTTTCATGGAAATCCCATTCATATGAGTCGAGTCCATGCATGCTACGTTGACGGTATGAATTTGAAGGCTAAATATTTTTGTGCAGATCTAAGATTAGGTCTTTCCCTGTCCATAATGCTAAATTGAGGAGGTAAAATATAAATATAAATAGGAAACAGAAGAGAAATGTACAGTGATCACCCATTTTCTGCCCACAATATTTTTCATGGAAATCCCAGTCATATGAGTCGAGTCCATGCATGATACGATCACGGTATGTATTTGAAGGCTAAATATTTTTGTGCAGAACTTAGATTAGGTCTTTCCCTGTCCATAATGGTAAATTGAGGAGGTAAAATAGAAATATAATTAGGAAACAGAAGAGAAATGTACAGTGATCACCCATTTTCTGCCCACGATATTTTTCATGGAAATCCCATTCATATGAGTCGAGTCCATGCAATCTACGATGACGGTATGAATTTGAAGGCTAAATATTTTTGTGCAGATCTTAGATTAGGTCTTTCCCTGTCCATAATGCTAAATTGAGGAGGTAAAATAGAAATATAAATAGGAAACAGAAGAGAAATGTAGAGTGATCACCCATTTTCGGCCCACAATCTTTTTCATGGAAATCCCATTCATATGAGTCGCGTCCATGCATGCTACGATGAAGGTATGAATTTGAAAGCTAAATATTTTTGTGCAGATCTTAGATTAGTTCTTTGCCTGTCCATAATGCTAAATTGAGGAGGTAAAATATAAATATAATTAGGAAACAGAAGAGAAATGTACAGTGATCACCCATTTTCGGCCCACAATCTTTTTCATGGAAATCCCATTCATATGAGTCGAGTCCATGGATGCTACAATGACGGTATGAATTTGAAGGCTAAATATTTTTGTGCAGATCTTAGATTAGGTCTTTCCCTGTCCATAATGCTAAATTAAGGAGGTAAAATATAAATATAAATAGGAAACAGCAGAGAAATGTACAGTGATCACCCATTTTCTGCCCACAATCTTTTTCATGGAAAAACCTAGTCATATGAGTCGAGTCCATGCATGCTACGATCATGGTATGAATTTGAAGGCTAAATATTTTTGTGCAGAACTTAGATTATGTTTTTCCCTGTCCATAATGCTAAATTGAGGAGGTAAAATATAAATATAAATAGGAAACAGAAGAGGAATGTACAGTGATCACCCATTTTCTGCCCACAATATTTTTCATGGAAATCCCAGTCATATGAGTCGAGTCCATGCATGCTACGATGACGCTATGAATTTGAAAGCTAAATATTTTTGTGCAGATCTTAGATTAGGTCTTTCCCTGTCCATAATGCTAAATTGAGGAGGTAAAATATAAATATAAATAGGAAACAGAAGAGAAATGTACAGTGATCACCCATTTTCGGCCCACAATCTTTTTCATGGAAATCCCAGTCATATGAGTCGAGTCCATGCATGCTACGATCACGGTATGAATTAGAAGGCTAAATATTTTTGTACAGATCTTAGATTAGGTCTTTCCCTGTCCATAATGCTAAATTGAGGAGGTAAAATATAAATATAAATAGGTAACAGAAGAGAAATGTACAGTGATCACCCATTTTCTGCCCACAATATTTTTCATGGAAATCCCAGTCATATGAGTCGAGTCCATGCATGCTACAATGACGGTATGAATTTGAAGGCTAAATATTTTTGTGCAGATCTTAGATTAGGTCTTTCCCTGTCCGTAATGCTAAATTGAGGAGGTAAAATATAAATATAAATAGGAAACAGCAGAGAAATGTACAGTGATCACCCATTTTCTGCCCACAATCTTTTTCATGGAAAAACCAAGTCATATGAGTCGAGTCCATGCATGCTACGATCATGGTATGAATTTGAAGGCTAAATATTTTTGTGCAGAACTTAGATTAGGTTTTTCCCTGTCCATAATGCTAAATTGAGGAGGTAAAATAGAAATATAAATAGGAAACAGAAGAGAAATGTACAGTGATCACCAATTTTCGGCCCACAAACTTTTTCATGGAAATCCCATTCATATGAGTCGAGTCCATGCATGCTACGTTGACGGTATGAATTTGAAGGCTAAATATTTTTGTGCAGATCTAAGATTAGGTCTTTCCCTGTCCATAATGCTAAATTGAGGAGGTAAAATAGAAATATAAATAGGAAACAGAAGAGAAATGTACAGTGATCACCAATTTTCGGCCCACAAACTTTTTCATGGAAATCCCATTCATATGAGTCGAGTCCATGCATGCTACGTTGACGGTATGAATTTGAAGGCTAAATATTTTTGTGCAGATCTTAGATTAATTCTTTCCCTGACCATAATGCTAAATTGAGGAGGTAAAATAGAAATAGAAATATGAAACAGAAGAGAAATGTACAGTGATCACCCATATTCTGCCCACAATATTTTTCATGGAAATCCCAGTCATATGAGTCGAGTCCATGCATGCTACGATCACGGTATGAAGTTGAAGGCTAAATATTTTTGTGCAGAACTTAGATTAGGTCTTTCCCTGTCCATAATGCTAAATTGAGGAGGTAAAATATAAATATAAATAGGAAACAGAAGAGAAATGTACAGTGATCACCCATTTTCTGCCCACAATATTTTTCATGGAAATCCCATTCATATGAGTCGAGTCCATGCATGCTACGTTGACGGTATGAATTTGAATGCTAAATATTTTGTGCAGATCTAAGATTACGTCTTTCCCTGTCCATAATGCTAAATTGAGGAGGTAAAATATAAATATAAATAGGAAACAGAAGAGAAATGTACAGTGATCACCCATTTTCTGCCCACAATATTTTTCATGGAAATCCCAGTCATATGAGTCGAGTCCATGCATGATACGATCACGGTATGAATTTGAAGGCTAAATATTTTTGTGCAGACCTTAGATTAGGTCTTTCCCTGTCCATAATGCTAAATTGAGGAGGTAAAATAGAAATATAAATAGGAAACATAAGAGAAATGTACAGTGATCACCCATTTTCTGCCCACAATATTTTACATGGAAATCCCAGTCATATGAGTCGAGTCCATGTATGATATGATCACGGTATGAATTTGAAGGCTAAATATTTTTGTGCAGATCTTAGATTAGGTCTTTCCCTGCACATAATGCTAAATTGAGGAGGTAAAATAGAAATATGAATAGGAAACATAAGAGAAATGTACAGTGATCACCCATTTTCTGCCCACAATATTTTACATGGAAATCCCAGTCATATGAGTCGAGTCCATGTATGATATGATCACGGTATGAATTTGAAGGCTAAATATTTTTGTGCAGATCTTAGATTAGGTCTTTCCCTGCACATAATGCTAAATTGAGGAGGTAAAATAGAAATATGAATAGGAAACAGAAGAGAAATGTACAGTGATCACCCATTTTCTGCCCACAATATTTTTCATGGAAATCCCAGTCATATGAGTCGAGTCCATGCATGCTACGATCACGGTATGATTTTGAAGGCTAAATATTTTTGTGCAGATCTTAGATTAGGTCTTTCCCTGTCCATAATGCTAAATTGAGGAGGAAAAATAGAAATATAAATAGGAAACAGAACAGAAATGTGCAGTGATCACCCATTTTCTGCCCACAATCTTTTTCATGGAAATCCCGGTCATATGAGTCGAGTCCATGCATGCTACGATGACGGAATGAATTTGAAGGCTAAATATTTTTGTGCAGATCTTAGATTAGGTCTTTCCCTGTCCATAATGCTAAATTGAGGAGGTAAAATATAAATATAAATAGGAAACAGAAGAGAAATGTACAGTGATCACCCATTTTCTGCCCACAATATTTTTCATGGAAATCCCAGTCATATGAGTCGATTCCATGCATGATACGATCACGGTATGAATTTGAAGGCTAAATATTTTTGTGCAGACCTTAGATTAGGTCTTTCCCTGTCCATAATGCTAAATTGAGGAGGTAAAATAGAAATATAAACAGGAAACAGAAGAGAAATGTACAGTGATCACCCATTTTCTGCCCACGATATTTTTCATGGAAATCCCAGTCATATGAGTCGAGTCCATGCATGCTACGATGACGGTATGAATTTGAAGGCTAAATATTTTTGTGCAGATCTTAGATTAGGTCTTTCCCTGTCCATAATGCTAAATTGAGGAGGTAAAATAGAAATATAAATAGGAAACAGAAGAGAAATGTTCAGTGATCACCCATTTTCTGCCCACAATCTTTTTCATGGAAATCCCAGTCATATGAGTCGAGTCCATGCATGCTACGATGACGGAATGAATTTGAAGGCTAAATATTTTTGTGCAGATCTGAGATTAGGTCTTTCACTGTCCATAATGCTAAATTGAGGAGGTAAAATATAAATATAAATAGGAAACAGAAGAGAAATGTACAGTGATCACCCATTTTCGGCCCACAATATTTTTCATTGAAATCCCAGTCATATGAGTCGAGTCCATGCATGCTACGATCACGGTATGAATTTGAAGGCTAAATATTTTTGTGCAGATCTTAGATTAGGTCTTTCCCTGTCCATAATGCTAAATTGAGGAGGTAAAATATAAATATAAATAGGAAACAGAAGAGAAATGTACAGTGATCACCCATTTTCTGCCCACAATATTTTACATGGAAATCCCAGTCATATGAGTCGAGTCCATGTATGATATGATCACGGTATGAATTTGAAGGCTAAATATTTTTGTGCAGATCTTAGATTAGGTCTTTCCCTGTCCATAATGCTAAATTGAGGAGGTAAAATAGAAATATGAATAGGAAACAGAAGAGAAATGTACAGTGATCACCCATTTTCTGCCCACAATATTTTTCATGGAAATCCCAGTCATATGAGTCGAGTCCATGCATGCTACGATCACGGTATGAATTTGAAGGCTAAATATTTTTGTGCAGATCTTAGATTAGGTCTTTCACTGTCCATAATGCTAAATTGAGGAGGTAAAATAGAAATATAAATAGGAAACAGAAGAGAAATGTACAGTGATCACCCATTTTGTGCCCACAATCTTTTTCATGGAAATCTCGGTCATATGAGTCGAGTCCATGCATGCTACGATAACGGTAAGAATTTGAAGGCTAAATATTTTTGTGCAGATCTTAGATTAGGTCTTTCCCTGTCCATAATGCTAAATTGAGGAGGAAAAATAGAAATATAAATAGGAAACAGAAGAGAAATGTGCAGTGATCACCCATTTTCTGCCCACAATCTTTTTCATGGAAATCCCAGTCATATGAGTCGAGTCTATGCAAGCTACGATGACGGAATGAATTTGAATGCTAAATATTTTGTGCAGATCTTAGATTAGGTCTTTCCCTGTCCATAATGCTAAATTGAGGAGGTAAAATATAAATATAAATAGGAAACAGAAGAGAAATGTACAGTGATCACCCATTTTCTGCCCACAATATTTTTCATGGAAATCCCAGTCATATGAGTCGAGTCCATGCATGATACGATCACGGTATGAATTTGAAAGCTAAATATTTTTGTGCAGACCTTAGATTAGGTCTTTCCCTGTCAATAATGCTAAATTGAGGAGGTAAAATAGAAATATAATTAGGAAACAGAAGAGAAATGTACAGTGATCACCCATTTTCTGCCCACGATATTTTTCATGGAAATCCCAGTCATATGAGTCGAGTCCATGCATGCTACGATGACGGTATGAATTTGAAGGCTAAATATTTTTGTGCAGATCTTAGATTAGGTCTTTCCCTGCACATAATGCTAAATTGAGGAGGTAAAATAGAAATATAAATAGGAAACAGAAGAGAAATGTACAGTGATCACCCATTTTGTGCCCACAATCTTTTTCATGGAAATCCCAGTCATATGAGTCGAGTCCATGCATGCTACGATAACGGTAAGAATTTGAAGGCTAAATATTTTTGTGCAGATCTTAGATTAGGTCTTTCCCTGTCCATAATGCTAAATTGAGGAGGAAAAATAGAAATATAAATAGGAAACAGAAGAGAAATGTGCAGTGATCACCCATTTTCTGCCCACAATCTTTTTCATGGAAATCCCAGTCATATGAGTCGAGTCTATGCATGCTACGATGACGGAATGAATTTGAAGGCTAAATATTTTTGTGCAGATCTTAGATTAGGTCTTTCCCTGTCCATAATGCTAAATTGAGGAGGTAAAATATAAATATAAATAGGAAACAGAAGAGAAATGTACAGTGATCACCCATTTTCTGCCCACAATATTTTTCATGGAAATCCCAGTCATATGAGTCGAGTCCATGCATGATACGATCACGGTATGAATTTGAAGGCTAAATATTTTTGTGCAGACCTTAGATTAGGTCTTTCCCTGTCCATAATGCTAAATTGAGGAGGTAAAATAGAAATATAATTAAGAAACAGAAGAGAAATGTACAGTGATCACCCATTTTCTGCCCACGATATTTTTCATGGAAATCCCAGTCATATGAGTCGAGTCCATGCATGCTACGATGACGGTATGAATTTGAAGGCTAAATATTTTTGTGCAGATCTTAGATTAGGTCTTTCCCTGCACATAATGCTAAATTGAGGAGGTAAAATAGAAATATAAATAGGAAACAGAAGAGAAATGTACAGTGATCACCCATTTTGTGCCCACAATCTTTTTCATGGAAATCCCAGTCATATGAGTCGAGTCCATGCATGCTACGATAACGGTAAGAATTTGAAGGCTAAATATTTTTGTGCAGATCTTAGATTAGGTCTTTCCCTGTCCATAATGCTAAATTGAGGAGGAAAAATAGAAATATAAATAGGAAACAGAAGAGAAATGTGCAGTGATCACCCATTTTCTGCCCACAATCTTTTTCATGGAAATCCCAGTCATATGAGTCGAGTCTATGCATGCTACGATGACGGAATGAATTTGAAGGCTAAATATTTTTGTGCAGATCTTAGATTAGGTCTTTCCCTGTCCATAATGCTAAATTGAGGAGGTAAAATATAAATATAAATAGGAAACAGAAGAGAAATGTACAGTGATCACCCATTTTCTGCCCACAATATTTTTCATGGAAATCCCAGTCATATGAGTCGAGTCCATGCATGATACGATCACGGTATGAATTTGAAGGCTAAATATTTTTGTGCAGACCTTAGATTAGGTCTTTCCCTGTCCATAATGCTAAATTGAGGAGGTAAAATAGAAATATAATTAGGAAACAGAAGAGAAATGTACAGTGATCACCCATTTTCTGCCCACGATATTTTTCATGGAAATCCCAGTCATATGAGTCGAGTCCATGCATGCTACGATGACGGTATGAATTTGAAGGCTAAATATTTTTGTGCAGATCTTAGATTAGGTCTTTCCCTGCACATAATGCTAAATTGAGGAGGTAAAATAGAAATATGAATAGGAAACAGAAGAGAAATGTACAGTGATCACCCATTTTCTGCCCACAATATTTTTCATGGAAATCCCAGTCATATGAGTCGAGTCCATGCATGCTACGATAACGGTAAGAATTTGAAGGCTAAATATTTTTGTGCAGATCTTAGATTAGGTCTTTCCCTGTCCATAATGCTAAATTGAGGAGGAAAAATAGAAATATAAATAGGAAACAGAAGAGAAATGTGCAGTGATCACCCATTTTCTGCCCACAATCTTTTTTATGGAAATCCCAGTCATATGAGTCGAGTCTATGCATGCTACGATGACGGAATGAATTTGAAGGCTAAATATTTTTGTGCAGATCTTAGATTAGGTCTTTCCCTGTCCATAATGCTAAATTGAGGAGGTAAAATATAAATATAAATAGGAAACAGAAGAGAAATGTACAGTGATCACCCATTTTCGGCCCACAATATTTTTCATTGAAATCCCAGTCATATGAGTCGAGTCCATGCATGCTACGATCACGGTATGAATTTGAAGGCTAAATATTTTTGTGCAGATCTTAGATTAGGTCTTTCCCTGTCCATAATTCTAAATTGAGGAGGTAAAATATAAATATAAATAGGAAACAGAAAAGAAATGTACAGTGATCACCCATTTTCTGCCCACAATATTTTTTATGGAAATCCCAGTCATATGAGTCGAGTCCATGCATGCTACGATCACGTTATGAATTTGAAGGCTAAATATTTTTGTGCAGATCTTAGATTAGGTCTTTCCCTGTCCATAATGCTAAATTGAGGAGGTAAAATAGAAATATAAATAGGAAACAGAAGAGAAATGTAGAGTGATCACCCATTTTCTGCCCACGATATTTTTCATGGAAATCCCATTCATATGAGTCGAGTCCATTCAATCTACGATGACGGTATGAATTTGAAGGCTAAATATTTTTGTGCAGACCTTAGATTAGGTCTTTCCCTGTCCATAATGCTAAATTGAGGAGGTAAAATAGAAATATAAATAGGAAACAGAAGAGAAATGTAGATTGATCACCCATTTTGTGCCCACAATCTTTTTCATGGAAATCCCAGTCATATGAATCGAGTCCATGCATGCTACGATGACGGAATGAATTTGAAGGCTAAATATTTTTGTGCAGATCTTAGATTAGGTCTTTCCCTGTCTATAATGCTAAATTGAGGAGGTAAAATATAAATATAAATAGGAAACAGAAGAGAAATGTACAGTGATCACCCATTTTCGGCCCACAATATTTTTCATTGAAATCCCAGTCATATGAGTCGAGTCCATGCATGCTACGATGACGGTATGAATTTGAAGGCTAAATATTTTTGTGCAGATCTTAGATTAGGTCTTTCCCTGTCCATAATGCTAAATTGAGGAGGTAAAATATAAATATAAATAGGAAACAGAAGAGAAATGTAGAGTGATCACCCATTTTCTGCCCACGATATTTTTCATGGAAATCCCATTCATATGAGTCGAGTCCATTCAATCTACGATGACGGTATGAATTTGAAGGCTAAATATTTTTGTGCAGATCTTAGATTAGGTCTTTCCCTGTCCATAATGCTAAATTGAGGAGGTAAAATAGAAATATAAATAGGAAACAGAAGAGAAATGTGCAGTGATCACCCATTTTCTGCCCACAATCTTTTTCATGGAAATCCCAGTCATATGAGTCGAGTCCATGCATGCTACGATGACGGAATGAATTTGAAGGCTAAATATTTTTGTGCAGATCTTAGATTAGGTCTTTCCCTGTCCATAATGCTAAATTGAGGAGGTAAAATATAAATATAAATAGGAAACAGAAGAGAAATGTACAGTGATCACCCATTTTCGGCCCACAATATTTTTCATTGAAATCCCAGTCATATGAGTCGGGTCCATGCATGCTTCGATCACGGTATGAATTTGAAGGCTAAATATTTTTGTGCAGATCTTAGATTAGGTCTTTCCCTGTCCATAATGCTAAATTGAGGAGGTAAAATAGAAATATAAATAGGAAACAGAAGAGTAATGTAGAGTGATCACCCATTTTCTGCCCACGATATTTTTCCTGGAAATCCCATTCATATGAGTCGAGTCCATTCAATCTACGATGACGGTATGAATTTGAAGGCTAAATATTTTTGTGCAGATCTTAGATTAGGTCTTTCCCTGTCCGTAATGCTAAATTGAGGAGGTAAAATAGAAATATGAATAGGAAACAGAAGAGAAATGTACAGTGATCACCCATTTTCGGCCCACAATATTTTTCATTGAAATCCCAGTCATATGAGTCGAGTCCATGCATGCTACGATCACGGTATGAATTTGAAGGCTAAATATTTTTGTGCAGATCTTAGATTAGGTCTTTCCCTGTCCATAATGCTAAATTGAGGAGGTAAAATATAAATATAAATAGGAAACAGAAAAGAAATGTACAGTGATCACCCATTTTCTGCCCACAATATTTTTCATGGAAATCCCAGTCATATGAGTCGAGTCCATGCATGCTACGATCACGGTATGAATTTGAAGGCTAAATATTTTTGTGCAGATCTTAGATTAGGTCTTTCACTGTCCATAATGCTAAATTGAGGAGGTAAAATAGAAATATAAATAGGAAACAGAAGAGAAATGTAGAGTGATCACCCATTTTCTGCCCACGATATTTTTCATGGAAATCCCATTCATATGAGTCGAGTCCATTCAATCTACGATGACGGTATGAATTTGAAGGCTAAATATTTTTGTGCAGATCTTAGATTAGGTCTTTCCCTGTCCATAATGCTAAATTGAGGAGGTAAAATATAAATATAAATAGGAAACAGAAGAGAAATGTGCAGTGATCACCCATTTTCTGCCCACAATCTTTTTCATGGAAATCCAAGTCATATGAGTCGAGTCCATGCATGCTACGATGACGGAATGAATTTGAAGGCTAAATATTTTTGTGCAGATCTTAGATTAGGTCTTTCCCTGTCCATAATGCTAAATTGAGGAGGTAAAATATAAATATAAATAGGAAACAGAAGAGAAATGTACAGTGATCACCCATTTTCGGCCCACAATATTTTTCATTGAAATCCCAGTCATATGAGTCGGGTCCATGCATGCTACGATCACGGTATGAATTTGAAGGCTAAATATTTTTGTGCAGATCTTAGATTAGGTCTTTCCCTGTCCATAATGCTAAATTGAGGAGGTAAAATATAAATATAAATAGGAAACAGAAGAGTAATGTAGAGTGATCACCCATTTTCTGCCCACGATATTTTTCCTGGAAATCCCATTCATATGAGTCGAGTCCATTCAATCTACGATGACGGTATGAATTTGAAGGCTAAATATTTTTGTGCAGATCTTAGATTAGGTCTTTCCCTGTCCATAATGCTAAATTGAGGAGGTAAAATATAAATATAAATAGGAAACAGAAAAGAAATGTACAGTGATCACCCATTTTCTGCCCACAATATTTTTCATGGAAATCCCAGTCATATGAGTCGAGTCCATGCATGCTACGATCACGGTATGAATTTGAAGGCTAAATATTTTTGTGCAGATCTTAGATTAGGTCTTTCACTGTCCATAATGCTAAATTGAGGAGGTAAAATAGAAATATAAATAGGAAACAGAAGAGAAATGTAGAGTGATCACCCATTTTCTGCCCACGATATTTTTCATGGAAATCCCATTCATATGAGTCGAGTCCATTCAATCTACGATGACGGTATGAATTTGAAGGCTAAATATTTTTGTGCAGATCTTAGATTAGGTCTTTCCCTGTCCATAATGCTAAATTGAGGAGGTAAAATAGAAATATAAATAGGAAACAGAAGAGAAATGTGCAGTGATCACCCATTTTCTGCCCACAATCTTTTTCATGGAAATCCCAGTCATATGAGTCGAGTCCATGCATGCTACGATGACGGAATGAATTTGAAGGCTAAATATTTTTGTGCAGATCTTAGATTAGGTCTTTCCCTGTCCATAATGCTAAATTGAGGAGGTAAAATATAAATATAAATAGGAAACAGAAGAGAAATGTACAGTGATCACCCATTTTCGGCCCACAATATTTTTCATTGAAATCCCAGTCATATGAGTCGGGTCCATGCATGCTTCGATCACGGTATGAATTTGAAGGCTAAATATTTTTGTGCAGATCTTAGATTAGGTCTTTCCCTGTCCATAATGCTAAATTGAGGAGGTAAAATAGAAATATAAATAGGAAACAGAAGAGTAATGTAGAGTGATCACCCATTTTCTGCCCACGATATTTTTCCTGGAAATCCCATTCATATGAGTCGAGTCCATTCAATCTACGATGACGGTATGAATTTGAAGGCTAAATATTTTTGTGCAGATCTTAGATTAGGTCTTTCCCTGTCCGTAATGCTAAATTGAGGAGGTAAAATAGAAATATGAATAGGAAACAGAAGAGAAATGTACAGTGATCACCCATTTTCTGCCCACAATATTTTTCATGGAAATCCCAGTCATATGAGTCGAGTCCATGCATGCTACGATCACGGTATGAATTTGAAGGCTAAATATTTTTGTGCAGATTTTAGATTAGGTCTTCCCTGTCCATAATGCTAAATTGAGGAGGTAAAATCGAAATATAAATAGGAAACAGAAGAGAAATGTACAGTGATCACCCATTTTCGGCCCACAATCTTTTTCATGGAAATCCCATTCATATGAGTCGAGTCCATGCATGCTACGATGACGGTATGAATTTGAAAGCTAAATATTTTTGTGCAGATCTTTGATTAGGTCTTTCCTTGTCCATAATGCTCAATTGAGGAGGTAAAATATAAATATAAATAGGAAACAGAAGAGAAATGTACAGTGATCACCCATTTTCGGCCCACAATCTTTTTCATGGAAATCCCATTCATATGAGTCGAGTCCATGCATGCTACAATGACGGTATGAATTTGAAGGCTAAGTATTTTTGTGCAGATCTTAGATTAGGTCTTCCCTGTCCATAATGCTAAATTGAGGAGGTAAAATAGAAATATAAATAGGAAACAGAAGAGAAATGTACAGTGATCACCCATTTTCTGCCCACAATATTTTTCATGGAAATCCCAGTCATATGAGTCGAGTCCATGCATGGTACGATCACGGTATGAATTTGAAGGCTAAATATTTTTGTGCAGATCTTAGATTAGGTCTTTCCCTGTCCATAATGCTAAATTGAGGAGGTAAAATAGAAATATAAATAGGAAACAGAAGAGAAATGTACAGTGATCACCCATTTTCGGCCCACAATATTTTTCATGGAAATCCCAGTCATATGAGTCGAGTCCATGCATGCTACGATCACGGTATGAATTTGAAGGCTAAATATTTTTGTCCAGATCTTGGATTAGGTCTTTCCCTGTCCATAATGCTAAATTGAGGAGGTAAAATATAAATATACATAGGAAACAGAAGAGAAATGTACAGTGATCACCCATTTTCTGCCTATAATATTTTTCATGGAAATCCCAGTCATATGAGTCGAGTCCATGATTGCTACGATCACGGTATGAATTTGAAGGCTAAATATTTTTGTGCAGATCTTAGATTAGGTCTTTCCCTGTCCATAATGCTAAATTGAGGAGGTAAAATAGAAATATAAATAGGAAACAGAAGAGAAATGTAGAGTGATCACCCATTTTCTGCCCACGATATTTTTCATGGAAATCCCATTCATATGAGTCGAGTCCATTCAATCTACGATGACGGTATGAATTTGAAGGCTAAATATTTTTGTGCAGATCTTAGATTAGGTCTTTCACTGTCCATAATGCTAAATTGAGGAGGTAAAATAGAAATATAAATAGGAAACAGAAGAGAAATGTGCAGAGATCACCCATTTTCTGCCCACAATCTTTTTCATGGAAATCCCATTCATATGAGTCGAGTCCATGCATGCTACGATGACGGAATGTATTTGAAGGCTAAATATTTTTGTGCAGATCTTAGATTAGGTCTTTCCCTGTCCATAATGCTAAATTGAGGAGGTAAAATAGAAATATAAATAGGAAACAGAAGAAAAATGTACAGTGATCACCCATTTTCGGCCCACAATCTTTTTCATGGAAATCCCATTCATATGAGTCGAGTCCATGCATGCTACAATGACGGTATGAATTTGAACGCTAAGTATTTTTGTGCAGATCTTAGATTATGTCTTTCCCTGTCCATAATGCTAAATTGAGGAGGTAAAATAGAAATATGAATAGGAAACAGAAGAGAAATGTACAGTGATCACCCATTTTCTGCCCACAATATTTTTCATGGAAATCTCAGTCATATGAGTCGAGTCCATGCATGCTACGATCACGGTATGAATTTGAAGGCTAAATATATTTGTGCAGATCTTAGATTAGGTCTTTCCCTGTCCATAATGCTCAATTGAGGAGGTAAAATATAAATATAAATAGGAAACAGAAGAGAAATGTACAGTGATCACCCATTTTCTGCCCACAATATTTTTCATGGAAATCCCATTCATATGAGTCGAGTCCATGCATGCTACGATCACGGTAAGAATTTGAAGGCTAAATATTTTTGTGCAGATCTTAGATTAGGTCTTTCCCGGTCCATAATGCTAAATTGAGGAGGTAAAATATAAATATAAATAGGAAACAGAAGAGAAATGTGCAGTGATCACCCATTTTCTGCCCACAATCTTTTTCATGGAAATCCCAGTCATATGAGTCGAGTCCATGCATGCTACGATGACGGAATGAATTTGAAGGCTAAATATTTTTGTGCAGATCTTAGATTAGGTCTTTCCCTGTCCATAATGCTAAATTGAGGAGGTAAAATAGAAATATAAATAGGAAACAGAAGAGAAATGTAGAGTGATCACCCATTTTCTGCCCACGATATTTTTCATGGAAATCCCATTCATATGAGTCGAGTCCATTCAATCTACGATGACGGTATGAATTTGAAGGCTAAATATTTTTGTGCAGATCTTAGATTAGGTCTTTCCCTGTCCATAATGCTAAATTGAGGAGGTAAAATAGAAATAAAATAGGAAACAGAAGAGAAATGTGCAGAGATCACCCATTTTCTGCCCACAATCTTTTTCATGGAAATCCCAGTCATATGAGTCGAGTCCATGCATGCTACGATGACGGAATGTATTTGAAGGCTAAATATTTTTGTGCAGATCTTAGATTAGGTCTTTCCCTGTCCATAATGCTAAATTGAGGAGGTAAAATAGAAATATAAATAGGAAACCGAAGAAAAATGTACAGTGATCACCCATTTTCGGCCCACAATCTTTTTCATGGAAATCCCATTCATATGAGTCGAGTCCATGCATGCTACAATGACGGTATGAATTTGAACGCTAAGTATTTTTGTGCAGATCTTAGATTATGTCTTTCCCTGTCCATAATGCTAAATTGAGGAGGTAAAATAGAAATATAAATAGGAAACAGAAGAGAAATGTACAGTGATCACCCATTTTCTGCCCACAATATTTTTCATGGAAATCCCAGTCATATGAGTCGAGTCCATGCATGATACGATCACGGTATGAATTTGAAGGCTAAATATTTTTGTGCAGATCTTAGATTAGGTCTTTCCCTGTCCATAATGCTAAATTGAGGAGGTAAAATAGAAATATGAATAGGAAACAGAAGAGAAATGTACAGTGATCACCCATTTTCGGCCCACAATATTTTTCATGGAGATCCCAGTCATATGAGTCGAGTCCATGCATGCTACGATCACGGTATGAATTTGAAAGTTAATATTTTTGTGCAGATCTTAGATTAGGTCTTTCCCTGTCCATAATGCTCAATTGAGGAGGTAAAATATAAATATAAATAGGAAACAGAAGAGAAATGTACAGTGATCACCCATTTTCGGCCCACAATAATTTTCATGGAAATCCCAGTCATATGAGTCGAGTCCATGCAATCTACGATGACGGTATGAATTTGAAGGTTAAATATTTTTGTGCAGATCTTAGATTAGGTCTTTACCTGTCCATAAGGCTAAATTGAGGAGGTAAAATAGAAATATAAATAGGAAACAGAAGAGAAATGTAGAGTGATCACCCATTTTCGGCCCACAATCTTTTTCATGGAAATCCCATTCATATGAGTCGCGTCCATGCATGCTACGATGAAGGTATGAATTTGAAAGCTAAATATTTTTGTGCAGATCTTAGATTAGTTTTTTCCCTGTCCATTATGCTAAATTGAGGAGGTAAAATAGAAATATAAATAGGAAACAGAAGAGAAATGTACAGTGATCACCCATTTTCTGCCCACAATATTTTGCATGGAAATCCCAGTCATATGAGTCGAGTCCATGCATGATACGATCACGGTATGAATTTGAAGGCTAAATATTTTTGTGCAGAACTTAGATTAGGTCTTTCCCTGTCCATAATGCTAAATTGAGGAGGTAAAATAGAAATATGAATAGGAAACAGAAGAGAAATGTACAGTGATCACCCATTTTCTGCTCACAATATTTTTCATGGAATACCCAGTCATATGAGTCGAGTCCATGCATGCTGCGATCACGGTATGAATTTGAAGGCTAAATATTTTTGTGCAGATCTTAGATTAGGTCTTTCCCTGTCCATAATGCTAAATTGAGGAGGTAAAATATAAATATAATTAGGAAACAGAAGAGAAATGTACAGTGATCACCCATTTTCGGCCCACAATCTTTTTCATGGAAATCCCATTCATATGAGTCGAGTCCATGCATGCTACAATGACGGTATGAATTTGAAGGCTAAATATATTTGTGCAGATCTTAGATTAGGTCTTTCCCTGTCCATAATGCTAAATTAAGGAGGTAAAATATAAATATAAATAGGAAACAGCAGAGAAATGTACAGTGATCACCCATTTTCTGCCCACAATTTTTTCATGGAAAAACCTAGTCATATGAGTCGAGTCCATGCATGCTACGATCATGGTATGAATTTGAAGGCTAAATATTTTTGTGCAGAACTTAGATTAGGTTTTTCCCTGTCCATAATGCTAAATTGAGGAGGTAAAATAGAAATATAAATAGGAAACAGAAGAGAAATGTACAGTGATCACCAATTTTCGGCCCACAAACTTTTTCATGGAAATCCCATTCATATGAGTCGAGTCCATGCATGCTACGTTGACGGTATGAATTTGAAGGCTAAATATTTTTGTGCAGATCTAAGATTAGGTCTTTCCCTGTCCATAATGCTAAATTGAGGAGGTAAAATAGAAATATAAATAGGAAACAGAAGAGAAATGTACAGTGATCACCCATTTTCTGCCCACAATATTTTTCATGGAAATCCCAGTCATATGAGTCGAGTCCATGCATGCTACGATGACGGTATGAATTTGAAAGCTAAATATTTTTGTGCAGATCTTAGAGTAGTTCTTTCCCTGTCCATAATGCTAAATTGAGGAGGTAAAATATAAATATAAATAGGAAACAGAAGAGAAATGTACAGTGATCACCCATTTTATGCCCATAATATTTTTCATGGAAATCCCAGTCATATGAGTCGAGTCCATGCATGATACGATTACGGTATGAATTTGAAGGCTAAATATTTTTGTGCAGATGTTAGATTAGGTCTTTCCCTGTCCATAATGCTAAATTGAGGAGGTAAAATAGAAATATGAATAGGAAACAGAAGAGAAATGTACAGTGATCACCCATTTTCGGCCCACAATCTTTTTCATGGAAATCCCAGTCATATGAGTCGAGTCCATGCATGCTACGATGACGGTATGAAATTGAAAGCTAAATATTTTTGTGCAGATCTTAGATTAGGTCTTTCCCTGTCCATAATGCTCAATTGAGGAGGTAAAATAGAAATATAAATAGGAAACAGAAGAGAAATGTACAGTGATCACCCATTTTTGGCCCACAATCTTTTACATGGAAATCCCATTCATATGAGTCGAGTCCATGCATGCTACAATGACGGAATGAATTTGAAGGCTAAATATTTTTGTGCAGATCTTAGATTAGGTCTTTCCCTGTCCATAATGCTAAATTGAGGAGGTAAAATAGAAATATGAATAGGAAACAGAAGAGAAATGTACAGTGATCACCCATTTTCGGCCCACAATATTTTTCATGGAAATCCCAGTCATATGAGTCAAGTCCATGCATGCTACGATCACGGTATGAATTTGAAGGCTAAATATTTTTGTGCAGATCTTAGATTAGGTCTTTCCCTGTCAATAATGCTAAATTGAGGAGGTACAATATAAATATAAATAGGAAACAGAAGAGAAATGTACAGTGATCACCCATTTTCTGCCCACAATATTTTTCATGGAAATCCCAGTCATATGAGTCGAGTCCATGCATGCTACGATGACGGTATGAATTTGAAAGCTAAATATTTTTGTGCAGATCTTAGATTAGGTCTTTCCCTGTCCATAATGCTCAATTGAGGAGGTAAAATATAAATATAAATAGGAAACAGAAGAGAAATGTACAGTGATCACCCATTTTCGGCCCACAATCTTTTTCATGGAAATCCCAGTCATATGAGTCGAGTCCATGCATGCTACGATCACGGTATGAATTAGAAGGCTAAATATTTTTGTGCAGATCTTAGATTAGGTCTTTCCCTGTCCATAATGCTAAATTGAGGAGGTAAAATATAAATATAAATAGGTAACAGAAGAGAAATGTACAGTGATCACCCATTTTCTGCCCACAATATTTTTCATGGAAATCCCAGTCATATGAGTCGAGTCCATGCATGCTACGATGACGGTATGAATTTGAAGGCTAAATATTTTTGTGCAGATCTTAGATTAGGTCTTTCCCTGTCCATAATGCTAAATTGAGGAGGTAAAATAGAAATATAAATAGGAAACAGAAGAGAAATGTAGAGTGATCACCCATTTTTGGCCCACAATCTTTTTCATGGAAATCCCATTCATATGAGTCGAGTCCATGCATGCTACGATGACGGTATGAATTTGAAGGCTAAATATTTTTGTGCAGATCTTAGATTAGTTCTTTCCCTGTCCATAATGCTAAATTCAGGAGGTAAAATAGAAATAGAAATATGAAACAGAAGAGAAATGTACAGTGATCACCCATTTTCTGCCCACAATATTTTTCATGGAATTCCCAGTCATATGAGTCGAGTCCATGCATGCTACGATCACGGTATGAAGTTGAAGGCTAAATATTTTTGTGCAGAACTTAGATTAGGTCTTTCCCTGTCCATAATGCTAAATTGAGGAGGTAAAATAGAAATATAAATAGGAAACAGAAGAGAAATGTACAGTGATCACCCATTTTCTGCCCACAATATTTTTCATGGAAATCCCTTCATATGAGTCGAGTCCATGCATGCTACGATGACGGTATGAATTTGAAGGCTAAATATTTTTGTGCAGATCTTAGATTAGGTCTTTCCCTGTCCATAATGCTAAATTGAGGAGGTAAAATAGAAATATAAATAGGAAACAGAAGATAAATGTACAGTGATCACCCATTTTCGGCCCACAACTTTTTCATCGAAATCCCAGTCATATGAGTCGAGTTCATGCATGCTACGGTCACGGTATGAATTTGAAGGCTAAATATTTTTGTGCAGATATTAGATTAGGTCTTTCCCTGTCCATAATGCTAAATTGAGGAGGTAAAATAGAAATATAAATAGGAAACAGAAGAGAAATGTACAGTGATCACCCATTTCGGCCCACAATCTTTTTCATGGAAATCCCAGTCATATGAGTCGAGTCCATGCATGCTACGTTGACGGTATGAATTTGAAGGCTAAATATTTTGTGCAGATCTAAGATTAGGTCTTTCCCTGTCCATAATGCTAAATTGAGGAGGTAAAATAGAAATATAAATAGGAAACAGAAGAGAAATGTACAGTGATCACCCATTTTCTGCCCACAATATTTTTCATGGAAATCCCAGTCATATGAGTCGAGTCCATGCATGCTACGATGACGGTATGAATTTGAAAGCTAAATATTTTTGTGCAGATCTTAGATTAGTTCTTTCTCTGTCCATAATGCTAAATTGAGGAGGTAAAATAGAAATATAAATAGGAAACAGAAGAGAAATGTACAGTGATCACCCATTTTCTGCCCACAATATTTTTCATGGAAATCCCAGTCATATGAGTCGAGTCCATGCATGCTACGATAACGGTAAGAATTTGAAGGCTAAATATTTTTGTGCAGATCTTAGATTAGGTCTTTCACTGTCCATAATGCTAAATTGAGGAGGTAAAATATAAATATAAATAGGAAACAGAAGAGAAATGTACAGTGATCACCCATTTTCGCCCCACAATATTTTTCATTGAAATCCCAGTCATATGAGTCGAGTCCATGCATGCTACGATCACGGTATGAATTTGAAGGCTAAATATTTTTGTGCAGATCTTAGATTAGGTCTTTCCCTGTCCATAATGCTAAATTGAGGAGGTAAAATAGAAATATAAATAGGAAACAGAAGAGAAATGTACAGTGATCACCCATTTTCTGCCCACAATATTTTACATGGAAATCCCAGTCATATGAGTCGAGTCCATGTATGATATGATCACGGTATGAATTTGAAGGCTAAATATTTTTGTGCAGATCTTAGATTAGGTCTTTACTGCACATAATTCTAAATTGAGGAGGTAAAATAGAAATATGAATAGGAAACAGAAGAGAAATGTACAGTGATCACCCATTTTCTGCCCACAATATTTTTCATGGAAATCCCAGTCATATGAGTCGAGTCCATGCATGCTACGATCACGGTATGATTTTGAAGGCTAAATATTTTTGTGCAGATCTTAGATTAGGTCTTTCCCTGTCCATAATGCTAAATTGAGGAGGAAAAATAGAAATATAAATAGGAAACAGAAGAGAAATGTGCAGTGATCACCCATTTTCTGCCCACAATCTTTTTCATGGAAATCCCAGTCATATGAGTCGAGTCCATGCATGCTACGATGACGGAATGAATTTGAAGGCTAAATATTTTTGTGCAGATCTTAGATTAGGTCTTTCCCTGTCCATAATGCTAAATTGAGGAGGTAAAATATAAATATAAATAGGAAACTGAAGAGAAATGTACAGTGATCACCCATTTTCTGCCCACAATATTATTCATGGAAATCCCAGTCATATGAGTCGAGTCCATGCATGATACGATCACGGTATGAATTTGAAGTCTAAATATTTTTGTGCAGATCTTAGATTAGGTCTTTCCCTGTCCATAATGCTAAATTGAGGAGGTAAAATATAAATATAAATAGGAAACAGAAGAGAAATGTTCAGTGATCACCCATTTTCTGCCCACAATCTTTTTCATGGAAATCCCAGTCATATGAGTCGAGTCCATGCATGCTACGATGACGGAATGAATTTAAAGGCTAAATATTTTTGTGCAGATCTGAGATTAGGTCTTTCACTGTCCATAATGCTAAATTGAGGAGGTAAAATATAAATATAAATAGGAAACAGAAGAGAAATGTACAGTGATCACCCATTTTCGGCCCACAATATTTTTCATTGAAATCCCAGTCATATGAGTCGAGTCCATGCATGCTACGATCACGGTATGAATTTGAAGGCTAAATATTTTTGTGCAGATCTTAGATTAGGTCTTTCCCTGTCCATAATACTAAATTGAGGAGGTAAAATATAAATATAAATAGGAAAGAGAAGAGAAATGTACAGTGATCACCCATTTTCTGCCCACAATATTTTACATGGAAATCCCAGTCATATGAGTCGAGTCCATGTATGATATGATCACGGTATGAATTTGAAGGCTAAATGTTTTTGTGCAGATCTTAGATTAGGTCTTTCCCTGCACATAATGCTAAATTGAGGAGGTAAAATAGAAATATGAATAGGAAACAGAAGAGAAATGTACAGTGATCACCCATTTTCTGCCCACAATATTTTTCATGGAAATCCCAGTCATATGAGTCGAGTCCATGCATGCTACGATCACGGTATGAATTTGAAGGCTAAATATTTTTGTGCAGATCTTAGATTAGGTCTTTCCCTGTCCATAATGCTAAATTGAGGAGGAAAAATAGAAATATAAATAGGAAACAGAAGAGAAATGTGCAGTGATCACCCATTTTCTGCCCACAATCTTTTTTATGGAAATCCCAGTCATATGAGTCGAGTCCATGCATGATACGATCACGGTATGAATTTGAAGGCTAAATATTTTTGTGCAGATCTTAGATTAGGTCTTTCCCTGTCCATAATGCTAAATTGAGGAGGTAAAATAGAAATATGAATAGGAAACAGAAGAGAAATGTGCAGTGATCACCCATTTTCTGCCCACAATATTTTTCATGGAAATCCCAGTCATATGAGTCGAGTCCATGCATGCTACGATCACGGTATGAATTTGAAGGCTAAATATTTTTGTGCAGATCTTAGATTAGGTCTTTCCCTGTCCATAATGCTAAATTGAGGAGGTAAAATAGAAATATAAATAGGAAACAGAAGAGAAATGTGCAGTGATCACCCATTTTCTGCCCACAATCTTTTTCATGGAAATCCCAGTCATATGAGTCGAGTCCATGCATGATACGATCACGGTATGAATTTGAAGGCTAAATATTTTTGTGCAGACCTTAGATTAGGTCTTTCCCTGTCCATAATGCTAAATTGAGGAGGTAAAATAGAAATATAATTAGGAAACAGAAGAGAAATGTACAGTGATCACCCATTTTCTGCCCACGATATTTTTCATGGAAATCCCAGTCATATGAGTCGAGTCCATGCATGCTACGATGACGGTATGAATTTGAAGGCTAAATATTTTTGTGCAGATCTTAGATTAGGTCTTTCCCTGCACATAATGCTAAATTGAGGAGGTAAAATAGAAATATGAATAGGAAACAGAAGAGAAATGTACAGTGATCACCCATTTTCTGCCCACAATATTTTTCATGGAAATCCCAGTCATATGAGTCGAGTCCATGCATGCTACGATCACGGTATGAATTTGAAGGCTAAATATTTTTGTGCAGATCTTAGATTAGGTCTTTCACTGTCCATAATGCTAAATTGAGGAGGTAAAATAGAAATATAAATAGGAAACAGAAGAGAAATGTACAGTGATCACCCATTTTGTGCCCACAATCTTTTTCATGGAAATCCCAGTCATATGAGTCGAGTCCATGCATGCTACGATAACGGTAAGAATTTGAAGGCTAAATATTTTTGTGCAGATCTTAGATTAGGTCTTTCCCTGTCCATAATGCTAAATTGAGGAGGAAAAATAGAAATATAAATAGGAAACAGAAGAGAAATGTGCAGTGATCACCCATTTTCTGCCCACAAACTTTTTTATGGAAATCCCAGTCATATGAGTCGAGTCTATGCATGCTACGATGACGGAATGAATTTGAAGGCTAAATATTTTTGTGCAGATCTTAGATTAGGTCTTTCCCTGTCCATAATGCTAAATTGAGGAGGTAAAATATAAATATAAATAGGAAACAGAAGAGAAATGTACAGTGATCACCCATTTTCGGCCCACAATATTTTTCATTGAAATCCCAGTCATATGAGTCGAGTCCATGCATGCTACGATCACGGTATGAATTTGAAGGCTAAATATTTTTGTGCAGATCTTAGATTAGGTCTTTCCCTGTCCATAATGCTAAATTGAGGAGGTAAAATATAAATATAAATAGGAAACAGAAGATAAATGTACAGTGATCACCCATTTTCTGTCCACAATATTTTTCATGGAAATCCCAGTCATATGAGTCGAGTCCATGTATGATATGATCAAGGTATGAATTTGAAGGCTAAATATTTTTGTGCAGATCTTAGATTAGGGTTTCCCTGTCCATAATGCTAAATTGAGGAGGTAAAATAGAAATATGAATCGGAAACAGAAGAGAAATGTACAGTGATCACCCATTTTCTGCCCACAATATTTTTCATGGAAATCCCAGTCATATGAGTCGAGTCCATGCATGCTACGATCACGGTATGAATTTGAAGGCTAAATATTTTTGTGCAGATCTTAGATTAGGTCTTTCCCTGTCCATAATGCTAAATTGAGGAGGTAAAATAGAAATATAAATAGGAAACAGAAAAGAAATGTACAGTGATCACCCATTTTGTGCCCACAATCTTTTTCATGGAAATCCCAGTCATATGAGTCGAGTCCATGCATGCTACGATGACAGTATGAATTTGAAAGCTAAATATTTTTGTGCAGAACTTAGATTAGGTCTTTCCCTGTCCATAATGCTCAATTGAGGAGGTAAAATATAAATATAAATAGGAAACAGAAGAGAAATGTAGAGTGATCACCCATTTTCTGCCCACGATATTTTTCATGGAAATCCCAGTCATATGAGTCGAGTCCATGCATGCTACGATCACGGTATGAATTTGAAGGCTAAATATTTTTGTGCAGATCTTAGATTAGGTCTTTCCCTGTCCATAATGCTAAATTGAGGAGGTAAAATATAAATATAAATAGGAAACAGAAGAGAAATGTACAGTGATCACCCATTTTCGGCCCACAATATTTTTCATTGAAATCCCAGTCATATGAGTCGAGTCCATGCATGCTACGATCACGGTATGAATTTGAAGGCTAAATATTTTTGTGCAGATCTTAGATTAGGTCTTTCCCTGTCCATAATGCTAAATTGAGGAGGTAAAATATAAATATAAATAGGAAACAGAAAAGAAATGTACAGTGATCACCCATTTTCTGCCCACAATATTTTTCATGGAAATCCCAGTCATATGAGTCGAGTCCATGCATGCTACGATCACGGTATGAATTTGAAGGCTAAATATTTTTGTGCAGATTTTAGATTAGGTCTTTCCCTGTCCATAATGCTAAATTGAGGAGGTAAAATAGAAATATAAATAGGAAACAGAAGAGAAATGTAGAGTGATCACCCATTTTCTGCCCACGATATTTTTCATGGAAATCCCATTCATATGAGTCGAGTCCATTCAATCTACGATGACGGTATGAATTTGAAGGCTAAATATTTTTGTGCAGATCTTAGATTAGGTCTTTCCCTGTCCATAATGCTAAATTGAGGAGGTAAAGTAGAAATATGAATAGGAAACAGAAGAGTACAGTAATCACCCATTTTCTGCCCACAATATTTTTCATGGAAATCCCAGTCATATGAGTCGAGTCCATGCATGCTACGATCGCGGTATGAATTTGAAGGCTAAATATTTTTGTGCAGATCATAGATTAGGTCTTTCCCTGTCCATAATGCTAAATTCAGGAGGTAAAATATAAATATAAATAGGAAACAGAAGAGAAATGTACAGTGATCACCCATTTTCGGCCCACAATTTTTTTCATGGAAATCCCAGTCATATGAGTTGAGTCCATGCATGCTACGATGACGGTATGAATTTGAAAGTTAATATTTTTGTGCAGATCTTAGATTAGGTCTTTCCCTGTCCATAATGCTAAATTGAGGAGGTAAAATATAAATATAAATAGAAAACAGAAGAGAAATGTACAGTGATCACCCATTTTCTGCCCACAATATTTTTCATGGAAATCCCAGTCATATGAGTCGAGTCCATGCATGCTACGATCACGGTATGAATTTGAAGGCTAAATATTTTTGTGCAGATCTTAGATTAGGTCTTTCACTGTCCATAATGCTAAATTGAGGAGGTAAAATAGAAATATAAATAGGAAACAGAAGAGAAATGTACAGTGATCACCCATTTTGTGCCCACAATCTTTTTCATGGAAATCCCAGTCATATGAGTCGAGTCCATGCATGCTACGATAACGGTAAGAATTTGAAGGCTAAATATTTTTGTGCAGATCTTAGATTAGGTCTTTCCCTGTCCATAATGCTAAATTGAGGAGGAAAAATAGAAATATAAATAGGAAACAGAAGAGAAATGTGCAGTGATCACCCATTTTCTGCACACAATCTTTTTTATGGAAATCCCAGTCATATGAGTCGAGTCTATGCATGCTACGATGACGGAATGAATTTGAAGGCTAAATATTTTTGTGCAGATCTTAGATTAGGTCTTTCCCTGTCCATAATGCTAAATTGAGGAGGTAAAATATAAATATAAATAGGAAACAGAAGAGAAATGTACAGTGATCACCCATTTTCGGCCCACAATATTTTTCATTGAAATCCCAGTCATATGAGTCGAGTCCATGCATGCTACGATCACGGTATGAATTTGAAGGCTAAATATTTTTGTGCAGATCTTAGATTAGGTCTTTCCCTGTCCATAATGCTAAATTGAGGAGGTAAAATATAAATATAAATAGGAAACAGAAGATAAATGTACAGTGATCACCCATTTTCTGTCCACAATATTTTTCATGGAAATCCCAGTCATATGAGTCGAGTCCATGTATGATATGATCAAGGTATGAATTTGAAGGCTAAATATTTTTGTGCAGATCTTAGATTAGGGTTTCCCTGTCCATAATGCTAAATTGAGGAGGTAAAATAGAAATATGAATCGGAAACAGAAGAGAAATGTACAGTGATCACCCATTTTCTGCCCACAATATTTTTCATGGAAATCCCAGTCATATGAGTCGAGTCCATGCATGCTACGATCACGGTATGAATTTGAAGGCTAAATATTTTTGTGCAGATCTTAGATTAGGTCTTTCCCTGTCCATAATGCTAAATTGAGGAGGTAAAATATAAATATAAATAGGAAACAGAAAAGAAATGTACAGTGATCACCCATTTTGTGCCCACAATCTTTTTCATGGAAATCCCAGTCATATGAGTCGAGTCCATGCATGCTACGATGACAGTATGAATTTGAAAGCTAAATATTTTTGTGCAGAACTTAGATCAGGTCTTTCCCTGTCCATAATGCTCAATTGAGGAGGTAAAATATAAATATAAATAGAAAACAGAAGAGAAATGTACAGTGATCACCCATTTTCTGCCCACAATATTTTTCATGGAAATCCCAGTCATATGAGTCGAGTCCATGCATGCTACGATCACGGTATGAATTTGAAGGCTAAATATTTTTGTGCAGATCTTAGATTAGGTCTTTCACTGTCCATAATGCTAAATTGAGGAGGTAAAATAGAAATATAAATAGGAAACAGAAGAGAAATGTACAGTGATCACCTGTGCAGAACTTAGATTAGGTCTTTCCCTGTCCATAATGCTAAATTGGAGAGGAAAAATAGAAATAATAAATAGGAAACAGAAAGAGAAATGTATTTTTGTGCAGAACTTAGATTAGGTCTTTCCCTGTCCATAATGCTAAATTGAGGAGGAAAAATAGAAATATAAATAGGAAACAGAAGAGAAATGTGCAGTGATCACCCATTTTCTGCCCACAATCTTTTTTATGGAAATCCCAGTCATATGAGTCGAGTCTATGCATGCTACGATGACGGAATGAATTTGAAGGCTAAATATTTTTGTGCAGATCTTAGATTAGGTCTTTCCCTGTCCATAATGCTAAATTGAGGAGGTAAAATATAAATATAAATAGGAAACAGAAGAGAAATGTACAGTGATCACCCATTTTCGGCCCACAATATTTTTCATTGAAATCCCAGTCATATGAGTCGAGTCCATGCATGCTACGATCACGGTATGAATTTGAAGGCTAAATATTTTTGTGCAGATCTTAGATTAGGTCTTTCCCTGTCCATAATGCTAAATTGAGGAGGTAAAATATAAATATAAATAGGAAACAGAAGATAAATGTACAGTGATCACCCATTTTCTGTCCACAATATTTTTCATGGAAATCCCAGTCATATGAGTCGAGTCCATGTATGATATGATCAAGGTATGAATTTGAAGGCTAAATATTTTTGTGCAGATCTTAGATTAGGGTTTCCCTGTCCATAATGCTAAATTGAGGAGGTAAAATAGAAATATGAATCGGAAACAGAAGAGAAATGTACAGTGATCACCCATTTTCTGCCCACAATATTTTTCATGGAAATCCCAGTCATATGAGTCGAGTCCATGCATGCTACGATCACGGTATGAATTTGAAGGCTAAATATTTTTGTGCAGATCTTAGATTAGGTCTTTCCCTGTCCATAATGCTAAATTGAGGAGGTAAAATAGAAATATAAATAGGAAACAGAAAAGAAATGTACAGTGATCACCCATTTTGTGCCCACAATCTTTTTCATGGAAATCCCAGTCATATGAGTCGAGTCCATGCATGCTACGATGACAGTATGAATTTGAAAGCTAAATATTTTTGTGCAGAACTTAGATTAGGTCTTTCCCTGTCCATAATGCTCAATTGAGGAGGTAAAATATAAATATAAATAGGAAACAGAAGAGAAATGTAGAGTGATCACCCATTTTCTGCCCACGATATTTTTCATGGAAATCCCAGTCATATGAGTCGAGTCCATGCATGCTACGATCACGGTATGAATTTGAAGGCTAAATATTTTTGTGCAGATCTTAGATTAGGTCTTTCCCTGTCCATAATGCTAAATTGAGGAGGTAAAATATAAATATAAATAGGAAACAGAAGAGAAATGTACAGTGATCACCCATTTTCGGCCCACAATATTTTTCATTGAAATCCCAGTCATATGAGTCGAGTCCATGCATGCTACGATCACGGTATGAATTTGAAGGCTAAATATTTTTGTGCAGATCTTAGATTAGGTCTTTCCCTGTCCATAATGCTAAATTGAGGAGGTAAAATATAAATATAAATAGGAAACAGAAAAGAAATGTACAGTGATCACCCATTTTCTGCCCACAATATTTTTCATGGAAATCCCAGTCATATGAGTCGAGTCCATGCATGCTACGATCACGGTATGAATTTGAAGGCTAAATATTTTTGTGCAGATTTTAGATTAGGTCTTTCCCTGTCCATAATGCTAAATTGAGGAGGTAAAATATAAATATAAATAGGAAACAGAAGAGAAATGTAGAGTGATCACCCATTTTCTGCCCACGATATTTTTCATGGAAATCCCATTCATATGAGTCGAGTCCATTCAATCTACGATGACGGTATGAATTTGAAGGCTAAATATTTTTGTGCAGATCTTAGATTAGGTCTTTCCCTGTCCATAATGCTAAATTGAGGAGGTAAAGTAGAAATATGAATAGGAAACAGAAGAGTACAGTAATCACCCATTTTCTGCCCACAATATTTTTCATGGAAATCCCAGTCATATGAGTCGAGTCCATGCATGCTACGATCGCGGTATGAATTTGAAGGCTAAATATTTTTGTGCAGATCATAGATTAGGTCTTTCCCTGTCCATAATGCTAAATTGAGGAGGTAAAATAGAAATATAAATAGGAAACAGAAGAGAAATGTACAGTGATCACCCATTTTCGGCCCACAATTTTTTTCATGGAAATCCCAGTCATATGAGTTGAGTCCATGCATGCTACGATGACGGTATGAATTTGAAAGTTAATATTTTTGTGCAGATCTTAGATTAGGTCTTTCCCTGCCATAATGCTAAATTGAGGAGGTAAAATATAAATATAAATAGGAAACAGAAGAGAAATGTACAGTGATCACCCATTTTCTGCCCACAATATTTTTCATTAAAATCCAAGTCATATGAGTCGAGTCCATGCATGCTACGATCACGGTATGAATTTGAAGGCTAAATATTTTTGTGCAGATCTTAGATTAGGTCTTTCCCTGTCCATAATGCTAAATTGAGGAGGTAAAATATAAATATAAATAGAAAACAGAAGAGAAATGTACAGTGATCACCCATTTTCTGCCCACAATATTTTTCATGGAAATCCCAGTCATATGAGTCGAGTCCATGCATGCTACGATCACGGTATGAATTTGAAGGCTAAATATTTTTGTGCAGATCTTAGATTATGTCTTTCCCTGTCCATAATGCTAAATTGAGGAGGTAAAATAGAAATATAAATAGGAAACAGAAGAGAAATGTAGAGTGATCACCCATTTTGGGCCCACAATGTTTTTCATGGAAATCCCAGTCATATGAGTCGAGTCCATGCATGCTACGATGACGGTATGAATTTGAAAGCTAAATATTTTTGTGCAGATCTTAGATTAGTTCTTTCCCTGTCCATAATGCTAAATTGAGGAGGTAAAATAGAAATATAAATAGGAAACAGAAGAGAAATGTACAGTGATCACCCATTTTCTGCCCACAATATTTTTCATGGAAATCCCAGTCATATGAGTCGAGTCCATGCATGCTACGATCACGGTATGAATTTGAAGGCTAAATATTTTTGTGCAGATCTTAGATTAGGTCTTTCCCTGTCCATAATGCTAAATTGAGGAGGTAAAATATAAATATGAATAGGAAACAGAAGAGAAATGTACAGTGATCACCCATTTTCTGCCCACAATATTTTTCATGGAAATCCCAGTCATATGAGTCGAGTCCATGCATGCTACGATCACGGTATGAATTTGAAGGCTAAATATTTTTGTGCAGATCTTAGATTAGGTCTTTCCCTGTCCATAATGCTCAATTGAGGAGGTAAAATATAAATATAAATAGGAAACAGAAGAGAAATGTACAGTGATCACCCATTTTCGGCCCACAATCTTTTTCATGGAAATCCCATTCATATGAGTCGAGTCCATGCATGTTACAATGACGGTATGAATTTGAAGGCTAAATATTTTTGTGCAGATCTTAGATTAGGTCTTTCCCTGTCCATAATGCTAAATTGAGGAGGTAAAATATAAATATAAATAGGAAACAGAAGAGAAATGTACAGTGATCACCCATTTTCTGCCCACAATATTTTTCATGGAAATCCCAGTCATATGAGTCGAGTCCATGCATGCTACGATCACGGTATGAATTTGAAGGCTAAATATTTTTGTGCAGATCTTAGATTAGGTCTTTCCCTGTCCATAATGCTAAATTGAGGAGGTAAAATAGAAATATAAATAGGAAACAGAAGAGAAATGTAGAGTGATCAGCCATTTTCGGCCCACAATCTTTTTCATGGAAATCCCAGTCATATGAGTCGAGTCCATGCATGCTACGATGACGGTATGAATTTGAAGGCTAAATATTTTTGTGCAGATCTTAGATTAGGTCTTTCCCTGTCCATAATGCTAAATTGAGGAGGTAAAATCGAAATATAAAAAGGAAACAGAAGAGAAATGTACAGTGTTCACCCATTTTCTGCCCACAATATTTTTCATGGAAATCCCAGTCATATGAGTCGAGTCCATGCATGCTACGATCACGGTATGAATTTGAAGGCTAAATATTTTTGTGCAGATCTTAGATTAGGTCTTTCCCTGTCCATAATGCTAAATTGAGGAGGTAAAATATAAATATAAATAGGAAACAGAAGAGAAATGTACAGTTATCAACCATTTTCTGCCCACAATCTTTTTCATGGAAATCCCATTCATATGAGTCGAGTCCATGCATGCTACGATGACGGTATGAATTTGAAGGCTAAATATTTTTGTGCAGAATTTAGATTAGGTCTTTCCCTGTCAATAATGATAAATTGAGGAGGTAAAATAGAAATATAAATAGGAAACAGAAGAGAAATGTACAGTGATCACCCATTTTCTGCCCACAATATTTTTCATGGAAATCCCAGTCATATGAGTCGAGTCCATGCATGCTACGATCACGGTATGAATTTGAAGGCTAAATATTTTTGTGCAGATCTTAGATTAGGTCTTTCCCTGTCCATAATGCTAAATTAAGGAGGTAAAATATAAATATAAATAGGAAACAGAAGAGAAATGTACAGTGATCACCCATTTTCTGCCGACAATTTTTTCATGGAAATCCCAATCATATGAGTCGAGTCCATGCATACTACGATGACGGAATGAATTTGAAGGCTAAACATTTTTGTGCAGTTCTTAGATTAAGTCTTTCCCTGTCCATAATGCTAAATTGAGGAGGTAAAATAGAAATATAAATAGGAAACAGAAGAGAAATGTACAGTGATCACCCATTTTCGGCCCACAATCATTTTCATGGAAATCCCATTCATATGAGTCGAGTCCATGCATGCTACAATGACGGTATGTATTTGAAGGCTAAATATTTTTGTGCAGATGTTAGATTAGGTCTTTCCCTGTCCATAATGCTAATTAAGGAGGTAAAATATAAATATAAATAGGAAACAGCAGAGAAATGTACAGTGATCACCCATTTTCTGCCCACAATCTTTTTCATGGAAAAACCCAATCATATGAGTCGAGTCCATGCATGCTACGATCATGGTATGAATTTGAAGGCTAAATATTTTTGTGCAGAACTTATATTAGGTCTTTCCCTGTCCATAATGGTTAATTGAGGAGGTAAAATAGAAATATAAATAGGAAACAGAAGAGAAATGTACAGTGATCACCAATTTTCGGCCCACAAACTTTTTCATGGAAATCCCATTCATATGAGTCGAGTCCATGCATGCTACGTTGACGGTATGAATTTGAAGGCTAAATATTTTTGTGCAGATCTAAGATTAGGTCTTTCCCTGTCCATAATGCTAAATTGAGGAGGTAAAATAGAAATATAAATAGGAAACAGAAGAGAAATGTACAGTGATCACCCATTTTCTGCCCACAATATTTTTCATGGAAATCCCAGTCATATGAGTCGAGTCCATGCATGATACGATCACGGTATGAATTTGAAGGCTAAATATTTTTGTGCAGATCTTAGATTAGGTCTTTCCCTGTCCATAATGCTAAATTGAGGAGGTAAAATAGAAATATAAATAGGAAACAGAAGAGAAATGTACAGTGATCACCCATTTTCGGCCCACAATCATTTTCATGGAAATCCCATTCATATGAGTCGAGTCCATGCATGCTACAATGACGGTATGTATTTGAAGGCTAAATATTTTTGTGCAGATGTTAGATTAGGTCTTTCCCTGTCCATAATGCTAATTAAGGAGGTAAAATATAAATATAAATAGGAAACAGCAGAGAAATGTACAGTGATCACCCATTTTCTGCCCACAATCTTTTTCATGGAAAAACCCAATCATATGAGTCGAGTCCATGCATGCTACGATCATGGTATGAATTTGAAAGCTAAATATTTTTGTGCAGAACTTAGATTAGGTCTTTCCCTGTCCATAATGGTTAATTGAGGAGGTAAAATAGAAATATAAATAGGAAACAGAAGAGAAATGTACAGTGATCACCAATTTTCGGCCCACAAACTTTTTCATGGAAATCCCATTCATATGAGTCGAGTCCATGCATGCTACGTTGACGGTATGAATTTGAAGGCTAAATATTTTTCTGCAGATCTAAGATTAGGTCTTTCCCTGTCCATAATGCTAAATTGAGGAGGTAAAATATAAATATAAATAGGAAACAGAAGATAATTGTACAGTGATCACCCATTTTCTGCCCACAATATTTTTCATGGAAATCCCAGTCATATGAGTCGAGTCCATGCATGATACGATCACGGTATGAATTTGAAGGCTAAATATTTTTGTGCAGATCTTAGATTAGGTCTTTCCCTGTCCATAATGCTAAATTGAGGAGGTAAAATAGAAATATAATTAGGAAACAGAAGAGAAATGTACAGTGATCACCCATTTTCTGCCCACAATATTTTTCATGGAAATCCCATTCATATGAGTCGAGTCCATGCAATCTACGATGACGGTATGAATTTGAAGGCTAAATATTTTTGTGCAGATCTTAGATTAGGTCTTTCCCTGTCCATAATGCTAAATTGAGGAGGTAAAATAGAAATATGAATAGGAAACAGAAGAGAAATGTAGAGTGATCACCCATTTTCGGCCCACAATCTTTTTCATGGAAATCCCATTCATATGAGTCGAGTCCATGCATGCTACGATGACGGTATGAATTTGAAAGCTAAATATTTTTGTGCAGATCTTAGATTATTACTTTCCCTGTCCATAATGCTAAATTGAGGAGGTAAAATAGAAATATAAATAGGAAAGAGAAGAGAAATGTACAGTGATCACCCATTTTCTGCCCACAATATTTTTCATGGAAATCCCAGTCATATGAGTCGAGTCCATGCATGATACGATCACGGTATGAATTTGAAGTCTAAATATTTTTGTGCAGATCTTAGATTAGGTCTTTCCCTGTCCATAATGCTAAATTGAGGAGGTAAAATAGAAATATGAATAGGAAACAGAAGAGAAATGTACAGTGATCACCCATTTTCTGCCCACAATATTTTTCATGGAAATCCCAGTCATGTGAGTCGAGTCCATGCATGCTACGATCACGGTATGAAGTTGAAGGCTAAATATTTTTGTGCAGATCTTAGATTAGGTCTTTCCCTGTCCATAATGCTAAATTGAGGAGGTAAAATAGAAATATAAATAGGAAACAGAAGAGAAATGTACAGTGATCACCCATTTTCTGCCCACAATATTTTTCATGGAAATCCCATTCATATGAGTCGAGTCCATTCATGCTACGATCACGGTATGAATTTGAAGGCTAAATATTTTTGTGCAGATCTTAGATTAGGTCTTTCCCTGTCCATAATGCTAAATTGAGGAGGTAAAATCGAAATATAAAAAGGAAACAGAAGAGAAATGTACAGTGATCACCCATTTTCGGCCCACAATCTTTTTCATGGAAATCCCATTCATATGAGTCGAGTCCATGCATGCTAGGATCACGGTATGAATTTGAAGGCTAAATATTTTTGTGCAGATCTTAGATTAGGTCTTTCCCTGTCCATAATGCTAAATTGAGGAGGTAAAATATAAATATGAATAGGAAACAGAAGAGAAATGTACAGTGATCACCCATTTTCTGCCCACAATATTTTTCATGGAAATCCCAGTCATATGAGTCGAGTCCATGCATGCTACGATCACGGTATGAATTTGAAGGCTAAATATTTTTGTGCAGATCTTAGATTAGGTCTTTCCCTGTCCATAATGCTAAATTGAGGAGGTAAAATAGAAATATGAATAGAAACAGAAGAGAAATGTACAGTGATCACCCATTTTCTGCCCACAATATTTTTCATGGAAATCCCAGTCATATGAGTCGAGTCCATGCATGCTACGATCACGGTATGAATTTGAAGGCTAAATATTTTTGTGCAGATCATAGATTAGGTCTTTCCCTGTCCATAATGCTAAATTGAGGAGGTAAAATATAAATATAAATAGGAAACAGAAGAGAAATGTACAGTGATCACCCATTTTCGGCCCACAATTTTTTTCATGGAAATCCCCATCATATGAGTCGAGTCCATGCATGCTACGATGGCGGTATGAATTTGAAAGTTAATATTTTTGTGCAGATCTTAGATTAGGTCTTTCCCTGTCCATAATGCTCAATTGAGGAGGTAAAATATAAATATAAATAGGAAACAGAAGAGAAATGTACAGTGATCACCCATTTTCGGCCCACAATCTTTTTCATGGAAATCCCATTTATATGAGTCGAGTCCATGCATGCTACAATGTCGGTATGAATTTGAAGGCTAAATATTTTTGTGCAGATCTTAGATTAGGTCTTTCCCTGTCCATAATGCTCAATTGAGGAGGTAAAATAGAAATATAAATAGGAAACAGAAGAGAAATGTACAGTGATCACCCATTTTCGGCCCACAATCTTTTTCATGGAAATCCCATTCATATGAGTCGAGTCCATGCATGTTACAATGACGGTATGAATTTGAAGGCTAAATATTTTTGTGCAGATCTTAGATTAGGTCTTTCCCTGTCCATAATGCTTAATTGAGTAGGTAAAATATAAATATAAATAGGAAACAGAAAAGAAATGTACAGTGATCACCCATTTTCTGCCCACAATATTTTTCATGGAAATCCCAGTCATATGAGTCGAGTCCATGCATGCTACGATCACGGTATGAATTTGAAGGCTAAATATTTTTGTGCAGATCTTAGATTAGGTCTTTCCCTGTCCATAATGCTAAATTGAGGAGGTAAAATAGAAATATAAATAGGAAACAGAAGAGAAATGTAGAGTGATCACCCATTTTCGGCCCACAATCTTTTTCATGGAAATCCCATTCATATGAGTCGAGTCCATGCATGCTACGATGACGGTATGAATTTGAAGGCTAAATATTTTTGTGCAGATCTTAGATTAGGTCTTTCCCTGTCCATAATGCTAAATTGAGGAGGTAAAATAGAAATATAAATAGGAAACAGAAGAGAAATGTACAGTGATCACCCATTTTCGGCCCACAATCATTTTCATGGAAATCCAATTCATATGAGTCGAGTCCATGCATGCTACAATGACGGTATGTATTTGAAGGCTAAATATTTTTGTGCAGATCTTAGATTAGGTCTTTCCCTGTCCATAATGCTAATTAAGGAGGTAAAATATAAATATAAATAGGAAACAGCAGAGAAATGTACAGTGATCACCCATTTTCTGCCCACAATCTTTTTCATGGAAAAACCCAATCATATGAGTCGAGTCCATGAATGCTACGGTCATGGTATGAATTTGAAGGCTAAATATTTTTGTGCAGAACTTAGATTAGGTCTTTCCCTGTCCATAATGGTTAATTGAGGAGGTAAAATAGAAATATAAATAGGAAACAGAAGAGAAATGTACAGTGATCACCAATTTTCGGCCCACAAACTTTTTCATGGAAATCCCATTCATATGAGTCGAGTCCATGCATGCTACGTTGACGGTATGAATTTGAAGGCTAAATATTTTTGTGCAGATCTAAGATTAGGTCTTTCCCTGTCCATAATGCTAAATTGAGGAGGTAAAATAGAAATATAAATAGGAAACAGAAGAGAAATGTACAGTGATCACCCATTTTCTGCCCACAATATTTTTCATGGAAATCCCAGTCATATGAGTCGAGTCCATGCATGATACGATCACGGTATGAATTTGAAGGCTAAATATTTTTGTGCAGATCTTAAATTAGGTCTTTCCCTGTCCATAATGCTAAATTGAGGAGGTAAAATAGAAATATAATTAGGAAACAGAAGAGAAATGTACAGTGATCACCCATTTTCTGCCCACAATATTTTTCATGAAAATCCCATTCATATGAGTCGAGTCCATGCAATCTACGATGACGGTATGAATTTGAAAGCTAAATATTTTTGTGCAGATCTTAGATTAGTTCTTTCCCTGTCCATAATGCTAAATTGAGGAGGTAAAATAGAAATATAAATAGGAAACAGAAGAGAAATGTACAGTGATCACCCATTTTCTGCCCACAATATTTTTCATGGAAATCCCAGTCATATGAGTCGAGTCCATGCATGATACGATCACGGTATGAATTTGAAGTCTAAATATTTTTGTGCAGATCTTAGATAAGGTCTTTCCCTGTCCATAATGCTAAATTGAGGAGGTAAAATAGAAATATGAATAGGAAACAGAAGAGAAATGTACAGTGATCACCCATTTTCTGCCCACAATATTTTTCATGGAAATCCCAGTCATGTGAGTCGAGTCCATGCATGCTACGATCACGGTATGAAGTTGAAGGCTAAATATTTTTGTGCAGATCTTAGATTAGGTCTTTCCCTGTCCATAATGCTAAATTGAGGAGGTAAAATAGAAATATAAATAGGAAACAGAAGAGAAATGTACAGTGATCACCCATTTTCTGCCCACAATATTTTTCATGGAAATCCCATTCATATGAGTCGAGTCCATGCATGCTACGATCACGGTATGAATTTGAAGGCTAAATACTTTTGTGCAGATATTAGATTAGGTCTTTCCCTGTCCATAATGCTAAATTGAGGAGGTAAAATATAAATATAAATAGGAAACAGAAGAGAAATGTACAGTGATCACCTATTTTCGGCCCACAATGTTTTTCATGGAAATCCCATTCATATTAGTCGAGTCCATGCATGCTACAATGACGGTATGAATTTGAAGGCTAAATATTTTTGTGCAGATCTTAGATTAGGTCTTTCCCTGTCCATAATGCTAAATTAAGGAGGTAAAATATAAATATAAATAGGAAACAGAAGAGAAATGTACAGTGATCACCCATTTTCTGCCCACAATCTTTTTCATGGAAATCCCAGTCATATGAGTCGAGTCCATGCATGCTACGATGACGGTATGAATTTAAAGGCTAAATATTTTTGTGCAGATCTTAGATTAGGTCTTTCCCTGTCCATAATGCTAAATTGAGGAGGTAAAATCGAAATATAAAAAGGAAACAGAAGAGAAATGTACAGTGATCACCCATTTTCGGCCCACAATCTTTTTCATGGAAATCCCATTCATATGAGTCGAGTCCATGCATGCTACAATGACGGTATGAATTTGAAGGCTAAATATTTTATTGCAGATCTTAGATTAGGTCTTTCCCTGTCCATAATGCTAAATTGAAGAGGTAAAATATAAATATAAATAGGAAACAGAAGAGAAATGTACAGTGATCACCCATTTTCTGCCCACAATCTTTTTCATGGAAATCCCATTCATATGAGTCGAGTCCATGCATGCTACGATGACGGTATGAATTTGAAGGCTAAATATTTTTGTGCAGATCTTAGATTAGGTCTTTCCCTGTCCATAATGCTAAATTGAGGAGGTAAAATATAAATATAAATAGGAAACAGAAGAGAAATGTAGAGTGATCACCCATTTTCGGCCCACAATCTTTTTCATGGAAATCCCATTCATATGAGTCGAGTCCATGCATGCTACAATGACGGTATGAATTTGAAGGCTAAATATTTTTGTGCAGATCTTAGATTAGGTCTTTCCCTGTCCATAATGCTAAATTGAGGAGGTAAAATAGAAATATGAATAGGAAACAGAAGAGAAATGTACAGTGATCACCCATTTTCTGCCCACAATTTTTTCATGGAAATCCCAATCATATGAGTCGAGTCCATGCATACTACGATGACGGAATGAATTTGAAGGCTAAACATTTTTGTGCAGTTCTTAGATAAGGTCTTTCCCTGTCCATAATGCTAAATTGAGGAGGTAAAATAGAAATATAAATAGGAAACAGAAGAGAAATGTACAGTGATCACCCATTTTCGGCCCACAATCATTTTCATGGAAATCCAATTCATATGAGTCGAGTCCATGCATGCTACAATGACGGTATGTATTTGAAGGCTAAATATTTTTGTGCAGATCTTAGATTAGGTCTTTCCCTGTCCATAATGCTAATTAAGGAGGTAAAATATAAATATAAATAGGAAACAGCAGAGAAATGTACAGTGATCACCCATTTTCTGCCCACAATCTTTTTCATGGAAAAACCCAATCATATGAGTCGAGTCCATGAATGCTACGGTCATGGTATGAATTTGAAGGCTAAATATTTTTGTGCAGAACTTAGATTAGGTCTTTCCCTGTCCATAATGGTTAATTGAGGAGGTAAAATAGAAATATAAATAGGAAACAGAAGAGAAATGTACAGTGATCACCAATTTTCGGCCCACAATCTTTTTCATGGAAATCCCATTCATATGAGTCGAGTCCATGCATGCTACGATGACGGTATGAATTTGAAGGCTAAATATTTTTGTGCAGATCTTAGATTAGGTCTTTCCCCGTCCATAATGCTAAATTTAGGAGGTAAAATATAAATATAAATAGGAAACAGAAGAGAAATGTACAGTGATCACCCATTTTCGGCCCACAATCTTTTTCATGGAAATCCCATTCATGTGAGTCGAGTCCATGCATGCTACGATCACGGTATGAATTTGAAGGCTAAATATTTTTGTGCAGATCTTAGACCTTCCCTGTCCATAATGCTAAATTGAGGAGGTAAAATAGAAATATAAATAGGAAACAGAAGAGAAATGTTCAGTGATCACCCATTTTCTGCCCACAATATTTTTCATGGAAATCCCAGTCATATGAGTCGAGTCCATGCATGCTACGATCACGGTATGAAGTTGAAGGCTAAATATTTTTGTGCAAATCTTAGATTAGGTCTTTCCCTGTCCATAATGCTAAATTGAGGATGTAAAATATAAATATAAATAGGAAACAGAAGAGAAATGTACAGTGATCACCCATTTTCTGCCCACAATTTTTTCATGGAAATCCCAATCATATGAGTCGAGTCCATGCATACTACGATGACGGAATGAATTTGAAGGCTAAACATTTTTGTGCAGTTCTTAGATTAGGTCTTTCCCTGTCCATAATGCTAAATTGAGGAGGTAAAATAGAAATATAAATAGGAAACAGAAGAGAAATGTACAGTGATCACCCATTTTCGGCCCACAATCTTTTTCTTGGAAATCCCATTCATATGAGTCGAGTCCATGCATGATAGGATGACGGTATGAATTTGAAGGCTAAATATTTTTGTGCAGATCTTAGATTAGGTCTTTCCCTGTCCATAATGCTAAATTGAGAAGGTAAAATATAAATATAAATAGGAAACAGAAGAGAAATGTGCAGTGATCACCCATTTTCGGCCCACAATCTTTTTCATGGAAATCCCATTCATATGAGTCGAGTCCATGCATGCTACAATGACGGTATGAATTTGAAGGCTAAATATTTTTGTGCAGATCTTAGATTAGGTCTTTCCCTGTCCATAATGTTAAATTGAGGAGGTAAAATATAAATATAAATAGGAAACAGAAGAGAAATGTACAGTGATCACCCATTTTCTGCCCACAATATTTTTCGTGGAAATCCCAGTCATATGAGCCGAGTCCATGCATGCTACGATGACGGTATGAATTTGAAGGCTAAATATTTTTGTGCAGATCTTAGATTAGGTCTTTCCTTGTCCATAATGCTAAATTGAGGAGGTAAAATATAAATATAAATAGGAAACAAGAGAAATGTACAGTGATAACCCATTTTCGGCCCACAATCTTTTTCATGGAAATCCCATTCATATGAGTCGAGTCCATGCATGCTACAATAACGGTATGAATTTGAAGGCTAAATATTTTTGGGCAGATCTTAGATTAGGTCTTTGCCTGTCCATAATGCTAAATTGAGGAGGTAAAAAAGAAATATAAATAGGAAACAGAAGAGAAATGTACAGTGATCACCATTTTCTGCCCACAACCTTTTTCATGGAAATCCCATTCATATGAGGCGAGTCCATGCATGCTACGATGACGGTATGAATTTGAAGGCTAAATATTTTTGTGCAGATCTTAGATTAGGTCTTTCCCTCTCCATAATGCTAAATTGAGGAGGTAAAATAGAAATATAAATAGTAAACAGAAGAGAACTTTACAGTGATCACCCATTTTCTGCCCACAATATTTTTCATGGAAATCCCAGTCATATGAGTCGAGTCCATGCATGCTACGATGTCGGTATGAATTTGAAGGCTAAATATTTTTGTGCAGATCTTAGATTAGGTCTTTGCCTGTCCATAATGCTAAATTTAGGAGGTAAAATATAAATATAAATAGGAAACAGAAGAGAAATGTACAGTGATCACCCATTTTCGGCCCACAATCTTTTTCATTGAAATCCCATTCATATGAGTCGAGTCCATGCATGCTACGATGACTGTATGAATTTGAAGGCTAAATATTTTTGTGCAGATCTTAAATTAGGTCTTTCCTTGTCCATAATGCTAAATTGAGGAGGTAAAATATAAATATAAATAGGAAACAGAATAGAAATGTACAGTGATCACCCATTTTCTGCCGACAATATTTTTCATGGAAATCCCAGTCATATGAGTCGAGTCCATGCATGCTACGATGACGGTATGAATTTGAAGGCTAAATATTTTTGTGCAGATCTTAGATTAGGTCTTTCCTTGTCCATAATGCTAAATTGAGGAGGTAAAATATAAATATAAATAGGAAACAGAAGAGAAATGTACAGTGATCACCCATTTTCGGCCCACAATCTTTTTCATGGAAATCCCATTCATATGAGTCGAGTCCATGCATGCTACAATGACGGTATGAATTTGAAGGCTAAATATTTTTGTGCAGATCTTAGATTAGGTCTTTCCCTGTCCATAATGCTAAATTGAGGAGGTAAAATAGAAATATAAATAGGAAACAGAAGAGAAATGTACAGTGATCACCCATTTTCTGCCCACAATATTTTTCATGGAAATCCCATTCATATGAGTCGAGTCCATGCATGCTACGATCAAGGTATGAATTTGAAGCCTAAATATTATTGTGCAGATCTTAGATTAGGTCTTTCCCTGTCCATAATGCTAAATTGAGGAGGTAAAATAGAAATATAAATAGGAAACAGAAGAGAAATGTACAGTGATCACCCATTTTCGGCCCACAATCTTTTTCTTGGAAATCCCATTCATATGAGTCGAGTCCATGCATGCTAGGATGACGGTATGAATTTGAAGTCTAAATATTTTTGTGCAGATCTTAGATTCGGTCTTTCCCTGTCCATAATGCTAAATTGAGGAGGTAAAATAGAAATATAAATAGGAAACAGAAGAGAAATGTACAGTGATCACCATTTTCGGCCCACAACCTTTTTCATGGAAATCCCATTCATATGAGTCGAGTCCATGCATGCTACGATGACGGTATGAATTTGAAGGCTAAATATTTTTGTGCAGATCTTAGATTAGGTCTTTGACTTTCCATAATGCTAAATTGAGGAGGTAAAATATAAATATAAATAGGAAACAGAAGAGAAATGTACAGTGATCACCCATTTTCTGCCCACAATATTTTTCATGAAAATCCCAGTCATATGAGTCGAGTCCATGCATGCTACGATGACGGTATGAATTTGAAGGAAAATATTTTTGTGCAGATCTTAGATTAGGTCTTTCCCTCTCCATAATGCTAAATTGAGGATGTAAAATAGAAATATAAATAGGAAACAGAAGAGAAATGTACAGTGATCACCCATTTTCTGCCCACAATATTTTTCATGGAAATCCCAGTCATATGAGTCGAGTCCATGCATGCTACGATGACGGTATGAATTTGAAGGCTAAATATTTTTGTACAGATCTTAGATTAGGTCTTTCCCTGTCCATAATGCTAAATTGAGGAGGTAAAATATAAATATAAATAGGAAACAGAAGAGAAATGTACAGTGATCACCCATTTTCTGCCCACAATCTTTTTCATGGAAATCCCAGTCATATGAGTCGAGTCCATGCATGCTACGATCATGGTATGAATTTGAAGGCTAAATATTTTTGTGCAGATCTTAGATTAGGTCTTTCCCTGTCCATAATGCTAAATTGAGGAGGTAAAATAGAAATATAAATAGGAAACAGAAGAGAAATGTACAGTGATCACCCATTTTCGGCCCACAATCTTTTTCATGGAAATCCCATTCATATGTGTCGAGTCCATGCATGCTACAATGACGGTATGTAGTTGAAGGATAAATATTTTTGTGCAGATCTTAGATTAGGTCTTTCCCTGTCCATAATGCTAAATTGAGGAGGTAAAATAGAAATATAAATAGGAAACAGAAGAGAAATGTACAGTGATCACCCATTTTCGGCCCACAATATTTTTCATGGAAATCCCATTCATATGAGTCGAGTCCATGCATGCTACGATCAAGGTATGAATTCGAAGGCCAAATATTATTGTGCAGATCTTAGATTAGGTCTTTCCCTGTCCATAATGCTAAATTGAGGAGGTAAAATATAAATATAAATAGGAAACAGAAGAGAAATGTACAGTGATCACCCATTTTCGGCCCACAATCTTTTTCTTGGAAATCCCATTCATATGAGTCGAGTCCATGCATGCTAGGATGACGGTATGAATTTGAAGGCTAAATATTTTTGTCCAGATCTTAGATTAGGTCTTTCCCTCTCCATAATGCTAAATTGAGGATGTAAAATATAAATATAAATAGGAAACAGAAGAGAAATGTACAGTGATCACCCATTTTCTGCCCACAATCTTTTTCATGGAAATCCCATTCATATGAGTCGAGTCCATGCATGCTACGATGACGGTATGAATTTGAAGGCTAAATATTTTTGTGCAGATCTTAGATTAGGTCTTTGCCTTTCCATAATGCTAAATTGAGGAGGTAAAATAGAAATATAAATAGGAAACAGAAGAGAAATGTACAGTGATCACCCATTTTCTGCCCACAATATTTTTCATGGAAATCCCAGTCATATGAGTCGAGTCCATGCATGCTACGATGACGGTATGAATTTGAAGGCTAAATATTTTTGTGCAGAACTTAGATTAGGTCTTTCCCTGTCCATAATGCTAAATTGAGGAGGTAAAATAGAAATATAAATAGGAAACTGAAGAGAAATGTACAGTGATCACCCATTTTCGGCCCAGAATATTTTTCATGGAAATCCCATTCATATGATTCGAGTCCATGCATGCTACGATGACGGTATGAATTTGAAGGCTAAATATTTTTGTGCAGATCTTAGATTAGGTCTTTCCTTGTCCATAATGCTAAATTGAGGAGGTAAAATATATATATAAATAGGAAACAGAAGAGAAATGTACAGTGATCACCCATTTTCGGCCCACAATCTTTTTCATGGAAATCCCATTCATATGAGTCGAGTCCATGCATGCTACAATGACGGTATGAATTTGAAGGCTAAATATTTTTGGGCAGATCTTAGATTAGGTCTTTCCCTGTCCATAATGCTAAATTGAGGAGGTAAAATAGAAATATAAATAGGAAACAGAAGAGAAATGTACAGTGATCACCCATTTTCGGCCCAAAATCTTTTTCATGGAAATCCCATTCATATGAGTCGAGTCCATGCATGCTACAATGACGGTATGAATTTGAAGGCTAAATATTTTTGTGCAGATCTTAGATTAGGTCTTTCCCTGTCCATAATGCTAAATTGAGGAGGTAAAATAGAAATATAAATAGGAAACAGAAGAGAAATGTACAGTGATCACCCATTTTCAGCCCACAATCTTTTTCATGGAAATCCCATTCATATGAGTCGAGTCCATGCATGCTACGATGACGGTATGAATTTGAAGGCTAAATATTTTTGTGCAGATCTTAGACCTTCCCTGTACATAATGCTAAATTGAGGAGGTAAAATATAAATATAAATAGGAAACAGAAGAGAAATGTACAGTGATCACCCATTTTCGGCCCACAATCTTTTTCATGGAAATCCCATTCATATGAGTCGAGTCCATGCATGCTACGATGACGGTATGAATTTGAAGGCTAAATATTTTTGTGCAGATCTTAGATTAGGTCTTTCCCTGTCCATAATGCTAAATTGAGGGGTAAAATATAAATATAAATAGGAAACAGAAGAGAAATGTACAGTGATCACCCATTTTCGGCCCACAATCTTTTTCATGGAAATCCCATTCATATGAGTCGAGTCCATGCATGCTACGATGACGGTATGAATTTGAAGGCTAAATATTTTTGTGCAGATCTTAGATTAGGTCTTTCCCCGTCCATAATGCTAAATTGAGGAGGTAAAATATAAATATAAATAGGAAACAGAAGAGAAATGTACAGTGATCACCCATTTTCGGCCCACAATCTTTTTCATGGAAATCCCATTCATGTGAGTCGAGTCCATGCATGCTACGATCACGGTTTGAATTTGAAGGCTAAATATTTTTGTGCAGATCTTAGACCTTCCCTGTCCATAATGCTAAATTGAGGAGGTAAAATATAAATATAAATAGGAAACAGAAAAGAAATATACAGTGATCACCCATTTTCGGCCCACAATCTTTTTCATGGAAATCCCATTCATATGAGTCGAGTCCATGCATGCTACGATGACGGTATGAATTTGAAGGCTAAATATTTTTCTGCAGATCTAAGATTAGGTCTTTCCATGTCCATAATGCTAAATTGAGGAGGTAAAATAGAAATATAAATAGGAAACAGAAGAGAAATGTACAGTGATCACCCATTTTCGGCCCAAAATCTTTTTCATGGAAATCCCATTCATATGAGTCGAGTCCATGCATGCTACAATGACGGTATGAATTTGAAGGCTAAATATTTTTGTGCAGATCTTAGATTAGGTCTTTCCCTGTCCATAATGCTAAATTGAGGAGGTAAAATAGAAATATAAATAGGAAACAGAAGAGAAATGTACAGTGATCACCCATTTTCGGCCCACAATCTTTTTCATGGAAATCCCATTCATATGAGTCGAGTCCATGCATGCTACGATGACGGTATGAATTTGAAGGCTAAATATTTTTGTGCAGATCTTAGACCTTCCCTGTACATAATGCTAAATTGAGGAGGTAAAATATAAATATAAATAGGAAACAGAAGAGAAATGTACAGTGATCACCCATTTTCGGCCCACAATCTTTTTCATGGAAATCCCATTCATATGCGTCGAGTCCATGCATGCTACGATGACGGTATGAATTTGAAGGCTAAATATTTTTGTGCAGATCTTAGATTAGGTCTTTCCCTGTCCATAATGCTAAATTGAGGAGGTAAAATATAAATATAAAGAGGAAACAGAAGAGAAATGTACAGTGATCACCCATTTTCGGCCCACAATCTTTTACATGGAAATCCCATTCATATGAGTCGAGTCCATGCATGCTACGATGACGGTATGAATTTGAAGGCTAAATATTTTTGTGCAGATGTTAGATTAGGTCTTTCCCTGTCCATAATGCTAAATTGAGGAGGCAAAATATAAATATAAATAGGAAACAGAAGAGAAATGTACAGTGATCAACAATTTTCGGCCCACAATCTTTTTCATGGAAATCCCATTCATATGAGTCGAGTCCATGCATGCTACGATGACGGTATGAATTTGAAGGCTAAATATTTTTGTGCAGATCTTAGATTAGGTCTTTCCCTGTCCATAATGCTAAATTGAGGGGTAAAATATAAATATAAATAGGAAACAGAAGAGAAATGTACAGTGATCACCCATTTTCGGCCCACAATCTTTTTCATGGAAATCCCATTCATATGAGTCGAGTCCATGCATGCTACGATGACGGTATGAATTTGAAGGCTAAATATTTTTGTGCAGATCTTAGATTAGGTCTTTCCCCGTCCATAATGCTAAATTGAGGAGGTAAAATATAAATATAAATAGGAAACAGAAGAGAAATGTACAGTGATAACCCATTTTCGGCCCACAATCTTTTTCATGGAAATCCCATTCATATGAGTCGAGTCCATGCATGCTACAATGACGGTATGAATTTGAAGGCTAAATATTTTTGAGCAGATCTTAGATTAGGTCTTTCCCTGTCCATAATGCTAAATTGAGGAGGTAAAAAAGAAATATAAATAGGAAACAGAAGAGAAATGTACAGTGATCACCCATTTTCTGCCCACAACCTTTTTCATGGAAATCCCATTCATATGAGGCGAGTCCATGCATGCTACGATGACGGTATGAATTTGAAGGCTAAATATTTTTGTGCAGATCTTAGATTAGGTCTTTCCCTCTCCATAATGCTAAATTGAGGAGGTAAAATAGAAATATAAATAGTAAACAGAAGAGAAATTTACAGTGATCACCCATTTTCTGCCCAGAATATTTTTCATGGAAATCCCAGTCATATGAGTCGAGTCCATGCATGCTACGATGTCGGTATGAATTTGAAGGCTAAATATTTTTGTGCAGATCTTAGATTAGGTCTTTGCCTGTCCATAATGCTAAATTGAGGAGGTAAAATATAAATATAAATAGGAAACAGAAGAGAAATGTACAGTGATCACCCATTTTTGGCCCACAATCTTTTTCATTGAAATCCCATTCATATGAGTCGAGTCCATGCATGCTACGATGACTGTATGAATTTGAAGGCTAAATATTTTTGTGCAGATCTTAGATTAGGTCTTTCCTTGTCCATAATGCTAAATTGAGGAGGTAAAATAGAAATATAAATAGGAAACAGAATAGAAATGTACAGTGATCACCCATTTTCTGCCCACAATATTTTTCATGGAAATCCCAGTCATATGAGTCGAGTCCATGCATGCTACGATGACGGTATGATTTTGAAGGCTAAATATTTTTGTGCAGATCTTAGATTAGGTCTTTCCTTGTCCATAATGCTAAATTGAGGAGGTAAAATATAAATATAAATAGGAAACAGAAGAGAAATGTACAGTGATCACCCATTTTCGGCCCACAATCTTTTTCATGGAAATCCCATTCATATGAGTCGAGTCCATGCATGCTACAATGACGGTATGAATTTGAAGGCTAAATATTTTTGGGCAGATCTTAGATTAGGTCTTTCCCTGTCCATAATGCTAAATTGAGGAGGTAAAATAGAAATATAAATAGGAAACAGAAGAGAAATGTACAGTGATCACCATTTTCGGCCCACAAACTTTTTCATGGAAATCCCATTCATATGAGTCGAGTCCATGCATGCTACGATGACGGTATGAATTTGAAGGCTAAATATTTTTGTACAGATCTTAGATTAGGTCTTTCACTGTCCATAATGCTAAATTGAGGAGGTAAAATATAAATATAAATAGGAAAAAGAAGAGAAATGTACAGTGATCACCAATTTCCGGCCCACAATCTTTTTCATGGAAATCCCATTCATATGAGTCGAGTCCATGCATGCTACGATGACGGTATGAATTTGAAGGCTAAATATTTTTGTACAGATCTTAGATTAGGTCTTTCCCTGTCCATAATGCTAAATTGAGGAGGTAAAATATAAATATAAATAGGAAACAGAAGAGAAATGTACAGTGATCACCCATTTTCTGCCCACAATCTTTTTCATGGAAATCCCAGTCATATGAGTCGAGTCCATGCATGCTACGATCATGGTATGAATTTGAAGGCTAAATATTTTTGTGCAGATCTTAGATTAGGTCTTTCCCTGTCCATAATGCTAAATTGAGGAGGTAAAATAGAAATATAAATAGGAAACAGAAGAGAAATGTACAGTGATCACCCATTTTCGGCCCACAAACTTTTTCATGGAAATCCCATTCATATGTGTCGAGTCCATGCATGCTACAATGACGGTATGTAGTTGAAGGCTAAATATTTTTGTGCAGATCTTAGATTAGGTCTTTCCCTGTCCATAATGCTAAATTGAGGAGGTAAAATAGAAATATAAATAGGAAACAGAAGAGAAATGTACAGTGATCACCCATTTTCGGCCCACAATATTTTTCATGGAAATCCCATTCATATGAGTCGAGTCCATGCATGCTACGATCAAGGTATGAATTTGAAGGCTAAATATTATTGTGCAGATCTTAGATTAGGTCTTTCCCTGTCCATAATGCTAAATTGAGGAGGTAAAATAGAAATATAAATAGGAAACAGAAGAGAAATGTACAGTGATCACCCATTTTCGGCCCACAATCTTTTTCTTGGAAATCCCATTCATATGAGTCGAGTCCATGCATGCTAGGATGACGGTATGAATTTGAAGGCTAAATATTTTTGTGCAGATCTTAGATTAGGTCTATCCCTCTCCATAATGCTAAATTGAGGATGTAAAATATGAATATAAATAGGAAACAGAAGAGAAATGTACAGTGATCACCCATTTTCGGCACACAATCTTTTTCATGGAAATCCCATTCATATGAGTCGAGTCCATGCATGCTACGATGTCGGTATGAATTTGAAGGCTAAATATTTTTGTGCAGATCTTAGATTAGGTCTTTCCCTGTCCATAATGCTAAATTGAGGAGGTAAAATATAAATATAAATAGGAAACAGAAGAGAAATGTACGGTGATCACCCATTTTCGGCCCACAATCTTTTTCATTGAAATCCCATTCATATGAGTCGAGTCCATGCATGCTACGATGACTGTATGAATTTGAAGGCTAAATATTTTTGTGCAGATCTTAGATTAGGTCTTTCCTTGTCCATAATGCTAAATTGAGGAGGTAAAATATAAATATAAATAGGAAACAGAAGAGAAATGTACAGTGATCACCCATTTTCGGCCCACTATCTTTTTCATGGAAATCCCTTTCATATGAGTCGAGTCCATGCATGCTACAATGACGGTATGAATTTGAAGGCTAAATATTTTTGTGCAGATCTTAGATTAGGTCTTTCCCTGTCCATAATGCTAAATTGAGGAGGTAAAATAGAAATATAAATAGGAAACAGAAGAGAAATGTACAGTGATCACCCATTTTCGGCCCACAATATTTTTCATGGAAATCCCATTCATATGAGTCGAGTCCATGCATGCTACGATGACGGTATGAATTTGAAGGCTAAATATTTTTGTGCAGATCTTAGATTAGGTCTTTCCCTCTCCATAATGCTAAATTGAGGAGGTAAAATATAAATATAAATAGGAAACAGAAGAGAAATGTACAGTGATCACCCATTTTCAGCCCACAATATTTTACATGGAAATCCCAGTCATATGAGTCGAGTCCATGCATGCTACGATGACGGTATGAATTTGAAGGCTAAATATTTTTGTGCAGATCTTAGATTAGGTCTTTCACTGTCCATAATGCTAAATTGAGGAGGTAAAATATAAATATAAATAGGAAACAGAAGAGAAATGTACAGTGATCACCAATTTTCGGCCCACAATCTTTTTCATGGAAATCCCATTCATATGAGTCGAGTCCATGCATGCTACAATGACGGTATGAATTTGAAGGCTAAATATTCTTGTACAGATCTTAGATTAGGTCTTTCCCTGTCCATAATGCTAAATTGAGGAGGTAAAATATAAATATAAATAGGAAACAGAAGAGAAATGTACAGTGATCACCCATTTTCTGCCCACAATCTTTTTCATGGAAATCCCAGTCATATGAGTCGAGTCCATGCATGCTACGATCATGGTATGAATTTGAAGGCTAAATATTTTTGTGCAGATCTTAGATTAGGTCTTTCCCTGTCCATAATGCTAAATTGAGGAGGTAAAATATAAATATAAATAGGAAACAGAAGAGAAATGTACAGTGATCACCCATTTTCGGCCCACAATATTTTTCATGGAAATCCCATTCATATGAGTCGAGTCCATGCATGCTACGATCAAGGTATGAATTTGAAGGCTAAATATTATTGTGCAGATCTTAGATTAGGTCTTTCCCTGTCCATAATGCTAAATTGAGGAGGTAAAATAGAAATATAAATAGGAAACAGAAGAGAAATGTACAGTGATCAACCATTTTCCGCCCACAATCTTTTTCTTGGAAATCCCATTCATATGAGTCGAGTCCACCATGCTACGATGACGGTATGAATTTGAAGGCTAAATATTTTTGTGCAGATCTTAGATTAGGTCTTTCCCTCTCCATAATGCTGAATTGAGGATGTAAAATATAAATATAAATAGGAAACAGAAGAGAAATGTACGGTGATCACCCATTTTCGGCCCACAATCTTTTTCATTGAAATCCCATTCATATGAGTCGAGTCCATGCATGCTACGATGACTGTATGAATTTGAAGGCTAAATATTTTTGTGCAGATCTTAGATTAGGTCTTTCCTTGTCCATAATGCTAAATTGAGGAGGTAAAATATAAATATAAATAGGAAACAGAAGAGAAATGTACAGTGATCACCCATTTTCGGCCCACAATATTTTTCATGGAAATCCCATTCATATGAGTCGAGTCCATGCATGCTACGATGATGGTATGAATTTGAAGGCGAAATATTTTTGTGCAGAACTTAGATTAGGTCTTTCCCTGTCCATAATGCTAAATTGAGGAGGTAAAATATAAATATAAATAGGAAACTGAAGAGAAATGTACAGTGATCACCCATTTTCGGCCCACAATATTTTTCATGGAAATCCCATTCATATGAGTCGAGTCCATGCATGCTACGATGACGGTATGAATTTGAAGGCTAAATATTTTTGTGCAGATCTTAGATTAGGTCTTTCCCTCTCCATAATGCTAAATTGAGGAGGTAAAATATAAATATAAATAGGAAACAGAAGAGAAATGTACAGTGATCACCCATTTTCAGCCCACAATATTTTACATGGAAATCCCAGTCATATGAGTCGAGTCCATGCATGCTACGATCAAGGTATGAATTTGAAGGCTAAATATTATTGTGCAGATCTTAGATTAGGTCTTTCCCTGTCCATAATGCTAAATTGAGGAGGTAAAATAGAAATATAAATAGGAAACAGAAGAGAAATGTACAGTGATCAACCATTTTCCGCCCACAATCTTTTTCTTGGAAATCCCATTCATATGAGTCGAGTCCACCATGCTACGATGACGGTATGAATTTGAAGGCTAAATATTTTTGTGCAGATCTTAGATTAGGTCTTTCCCTCTCCATAATGCTGAATTGAGGATGTAAAATATAAATATAAATAGGAAACAGAAGAGAAATGTACGGTGATCACCCATTTTCGGCCCACAATCTTTTTCATTGAAATCCCATTCATATGAGTCGAGTCCTTTCATGCTACGATGACTGTATGAATTTGAAGGCTAAATATTTTTGTGCAGAACTTAGATTAGGTCTTTCCTTGTCCATAATGCTAAATTGAGGAGGTAAAATATAAATATAAATAGGAAACAGAAGAGAAATGTACAGTGATCACCCATTTTCGGCCCACAATCTTTTGCATGGAAATCCCATTCATATGAAACGAGTCCATGCATGCTACAATGACGGTATGAATTTGAAGGCTAAATATTTTTGGGCAGATCTTAGATTAGGTCTTTCCATGTCCATAATGCTAAATTGAGGAGGTAAAATAGAAATATAAATAGGAAACAGAAGAGAAATGTACAGTGATCACCCATTTTCGGCCCACAATATTTTTCATGAAAATCCCATTTATATGAGTCGAGTCCATGCATGCTACGATGACGGTATGAATTTGAAGGCTAAATATTTTTGTGCAGATCTTAGATTAGGTCTTTCCCTGTCCATAATGCTAAATTGAGGAGGTAAAATAGAAATATAAATAGGAAACAGAAGAGAAATGTACAGTGATCACCCATTTTCTGCCCACAATATTTTTCATGGAAATCCCAGTCATATGAGTCGAGTCCATGCATGCTACGATGACGGTATGAATTTGAAGGCTAAATATTTTTGTGCAGATCTTAGATTAGGTCTTTCCTTGTCCATAATGCTAAATTGAGGAGGTAAAATATAAATATAAATAGGAAACAGAAGAGAAATGTACAGTGATCACCCATTTTCGGCCCACAATCTTTTTCATGGAAATCCCATTCATATGAGTCGAGTCCATGCATGCTACAATGACGGTATGAATTTGAAGGCTAAATATTTTTGGGCAGATCTTAGATTATGTCTTTGCCTGTCCATAATGCTAAATTGAGGAGGTAAAATATAAATATAAATAGGAAACAGAAGAGAAATGTACAGTGATCACCATTTTCGGCCCACAACCTTTTTCATGGAAATCCCATTCATATGAGTCGAGTCCATGCATGCTACAATGACGGTATGAATTTGAAGGCTAAATATTTTTGGGCAGATCTTAGATTAGGTCTTTCCCTGTCCATAATGCTAAATTGAGGAGGTAAAATATAAATATAAATAGGAAACAGAAGAGAAATGTACAGTGATCCCCATTTTCGGCCCACAACCTTTTTCATGGAAATCCCAGTCATATGAGTCGAGTCCATGCATGCTACGATGACGGTATGAATTTGAAGGCTAAATATTTTTGTGCAGATCTTATATTAGGTCTTTCCTTGTCCATAATGCTAAATTGAGAAGGTAAAATATAAATATAAATAGGAAACAGAAGAGAAATGTACAGTGATCACCCATTTTCGGCCCACAATCTTTTTCATGGAAATCCCATTCATATGAGTCGAGTCCATGCATGCTACGATGACGGTATGAATTTGAAGGCTAAATATTTTTGTGCAGATCTTAGATTAGGTCTTTCCCTCTCCATAATGCTAAATTGAGGAGGTAAAATATAAATATAAATAGGAAACAGAAGAGAAATGTACAGTGATCACCAATTTTCGGCCCACAATCTTTTTCATGGAAATCCCATTCATATGAGTCGAGTCCATGCATGCTACAATGACGGTATGAATTTGAAGGCTAAATATTCTTGTACAGATCTTAGATTAGGTCTTTCCCTGTCCATAATGCTAAATTGAGGAGGTAAAATATAAATATAAATAGGAAACAGAAGAGAAATGTACAGTGATCACCCATTTTCTGCCCACAATCTTTTTCATGGAAATCCCAGTCATATGAGTCGAGTCCATGCATGCTACGATCATGGTATGAATTTGAAGGCTAAATATTTTTGTGCAGATCTTAGATTAGGTCTTTCCCTGTCCATAATGCTAAATTGAGGAGGTAAAATAGAAATATAAATAGGAAACAGAAGAGAAATGTACAGTGATCACCCATTTTCGGCCCACAATATTTTTCATGGAAATCCCATTCATATGAGTCGAGTCCATGCATGCTACGATCAAGGTATGAATTTGAAGGCTAAATATTATTGTGCAGATCTTAGATTAGGTCTTTCCCTGTCCATAATGCTAAATTGAGGAGGTAAAATAGAAATATAAATAGGAAACAGAAGAGAAATGTACAGTGATCAACCATTTTCCGCCCACAATCTTTTTCTTGGAAATCCCATTCATATGAGTCGAGTCCACCATGCTACGATGACGGTATGAATTTGAAGGCTAAATATTTTTGTGCAGATCTTAGATTAGGTCTTTCCCTCTCCATAATGCTGAATTGAGGATGTAAAATATAAATATAAATAGGAAACAGAAGAGAAATGTACGGTGATCACCCATTTTCGGCCCACAATCTTTTTCATTGAAATCCCATTCATATGAGTCGAGTCCATGCATGCTACGATGACTGTATGAATTTGAAGGCTAAATATTTTTGTGCAGATCTTAGATTAGGTCTTTCCTTGTCCATAATGCTAAATTGAGGAGGTAAAATATAAATATAAATAGGAAACAGAAGAGAAATGTACAGTGATCACCCATTTTCGGCCCACAATCTTTTGCATGGAAATCCCATTCATATGAAACGAGTCCATGCATGCTACAATGACGGTATGAATTTGAAGGCTAAATATTTTTGGGCAGATCTTAGATTAGGTCTTTCCATGTCCATAATGCTAAATTGAGGAGGTAAAATAGAAATATAAATAGGAAACAGAAGAGAAATGTACAGTGATCACCCATTTTCGGCCCACAATATTTTTCATGAAAATCCCATTTATATGAGTCGAGTCCATGCATGCTACGATGACGGTATGAATTTGAAGGCTAAATATTTTTGTGCAGATCTTAGATTAGGTCTTTCCCTGTCCATAATGCTAAATTGAGGAGGTAAAATAGAAATATAAATAGGAAACAGAAGGGAAATGTACAGTGATCACCCATTTTCTGCCCACAATATTTTTCATGGAAATCCCAGTCATATGAGTCGAGTCCATGCATGCTACGATGACGGTATGAATTTGAAGGCTAAATATTTTTGTGCAGATCTTAGATTAGGTCTTTCCTTGTCCATAATGCTAAATTGAGGAGGTAAAATATAAATATAAATAGGAAACAGAAGAGAAATGTACAGTGATCACCCATTTTCGGCCCACAATCTTTTTCATGGAAATCCCATTCATATGAGTCGAGTCCATGCATGCTACAATGACGGTATGAATTTGAAGGCTAAATATTTTTGGGCAGATCTTAGATTATGTCTTTGCCTGTCCATAATGCTAAATTGAGGAGGTAAAATATAAATATAAATAGGAAACAGAAGAGAAATGTACAGTGATCACCATTTTCGGCCCACAACCTTTTTCATGGAAATCCCATTCATATGAGTCGAGTCCATGCATGCTACAATGACGGTATGAATTTGAAGGCTAAATATTTTTGGGCAGATCTTAGATTAGGTCTTTCCCTGTCCATAATGCTAAATTGAGGAGGTAAAATATAAATATAAATAGGAAACAGAAGAGAAATGTACAGTGATCCCCATTTTCGGCCCACAACCTTTTTCATGGAAATCCCAGTCATATGAGTCGAGTCCATGCATGCTACGATGACGGTATGAATTTGAAGGCTAAATATTTTTGTGCAGATCTTATATTAGGTCTTTCCTTGTCCATAATGCTAAATTGAGGAGGTAAAATATAAATATAAATAGGAAACAGAAGAGAAATGTACAGTGATCACCCATTTTCGGCCCACAATCTTTTTCATGGAAATCCCATTCATATGAGTCGAGTCCATGCATGCTACGATGACGGTATGAATTTGAAGGCTAAATATTTTTGTGCAGATCTTAGATTAGGTCTTTCCCTCTCCATAATGCTAAATTGAGGAGGTAAAATAGAAATATAAATAGGAAACAGAAGAGAAATGTACAGTGATCACCCATTTTCCGCCCACAATCTTTTTCTTGGAAATCCCATTCATATGAGTCGAGTCCATCCATGCTACGATGACGGTATGAATTTGAAGGCTAAATATTTTTGTGCAGATCTTAGATTAGGTCTTTCCCTCTCCATAATGCTGAATTGAGGATGTAAAATATAAATATAAATAGGAAACAGAAGAGAAATGTACGGTGATCACCCATTTTCGGCCCACAATCTTTTTCATTGAAATCCCATTCATATGAGTCGAGTCCATGCATGCTACGATGACTGTATGAATTTGAAGGCTAAATATTTTTGTGCAGATCTTAGATTAGGTCTTTCCTTGTCCATAATGCTAAATTGAGGAGGTAAAATATAAATATAAATAGGAAACAGAAGAGAAATGTACAGTGATCACCCATTTTCGGCCCACAATCTTTTGCATGGAAATCCCATTCATATGAAACGAGTCCATGCATGCTACAATGACGGTATGAATTTGAAGGCTAAATATTTTTGGGCAGATCTTAGATTAGGTCTTTCCTTGTCCATAATGCTAAATTGAGGAGGTAAAATAGAAATATAAATAGGAAACAGAAGAGAAATGTACAGTGATCACCCATTTTCTGCCCACAATCTTTTTCATGGAAATCCCAGTCATATGAGTCGAGTCCATGCATGCTACGATCACAGTATGAATTTGAAGGCTAAATATTTTTGTGCTGATCTTAGATTAGGTTTTTCCTTGTCCATAATGCTAAATTGAGGAGGTAAAATAGAAATATAAATAGGAAACAGAAGAGAAATGTACAGTGATCACCCATTTTTGGCCCACAATCTTTTTCATGGAAATCCCATTCATATGAGTCGAGCCCATGCATGCTACAATGACGGTATGAAGTTGAAGGCTAAATATTTTTGTGCAGATCTTAGATTAGGTCTTTCCCTGTCCATAATGCTAAATTAAGGAGGTAAAATATAAATATAAATAGGAAACAGAAGAGAAATGTACAGTGATCACCCATTTTCGGCCCACAATATTTTTCATTAAAATCCCAGTCATATGAGTCGAGTCCATGCATGCTACGATGACGGTATGAATTTGAAGGCTAAATATTTTTGTGCAGATCTTAGATTAGGTCTTTCACTGTCCATAATGCTAAATTGAGGAGGTAAAATATAAATATAAATAGGAAACAGAAGAGAAATGTACAGTGATCACCCATTTTCGGCCCACAATCTTTTTCATGGAAATCCCATTCATATGAGTCGAGTCCATGCATGCTACGATGTCGGTATGAATTTGAAGGCTAAATATTTTTGTGCAGATCTTAAATTAGGTCTTTGCCTGTCCATAATGCTAAATTGAGGAGGTAAAATAGAAATATAAATAGGAAACAGAAGAGAAATGTACAGTGATCACCAATTTTAGGCCCACAATATTTTTCATGGAAATCCCATTCATATGAGTCGAGTCCATGCATGCTACGATCAAGGTATGAATTTGAAGGCTAAATATTATTGTGCAGATCTTAGATTAGGTCTTTCCCTGTCCATAATGCTAAATTGAGGAGATAAAATATAAATATAAATAGGAAACAGAAGAGAAATGTACGGTGATCACCCATTTTCGGCCCACAATCTTTTTCATGGAAATCCCTGTCATATGAGTCGATTCCATGCATGCTACGATGACGGTATGAATTTGAAGGCTAAATATTATTGTGCAGATCTTAGATTAGGTCTTTCCCTGTCCATAATGCTAAATTGAGGAGATAAAATAGAAATATAAATAGGAAACAGAAGAGAAATGTACAGTGATCACCCATTTTCGGCCCACAATCTTTTTCATGGAAATCCCATTCATATGAGTCGAGTCCATGCATGCTACGATGACGGTATGAATTTGAAGGCTAAATATTTTTGTGCAGATCTTAGATTAGGTCTTTCCCTGTCTAGAATGCTAAATTGAGGAGGTAAAATATAAATATAAATAGGAAACAGAAGAGAAATGTACAGTGATCACCCATTTTCGGCCCACAATCTTTTTCATGGAAATCCCATTCATATGAGTCAAGTCCATGCATGCTACGATGACGGTATGAATTTGAAGGCTAAATATTTTTGTGCAGATCTTAGATTAGGTCTTTCCCTGTCCATAATGCTAAATTGAGGTGGTAAAATAGAAATAGAAATAGGAAACAGAAGAGAAATGTACAGTGATCCCCCATTTTCTGCCCACAATAATTTTCATGGAAATCCCAGTCATATGAGTCGAGTCCATGCATGCTACGATGAGTGTATGAATTTGAAGGCTAAATATTTTTGTGCAGATCTTAGATTAGGTCTTTCCCTGTCCATAATGCTAAATTGAGGAGGTAAAATAGAAATATAAATAGGAAACAGACGAGAAATGTGCAGTGATCACCCATTTTCTGCCCACAATATTTTTCATGAAAATCCCAGTCATATGGGTCGAGTCCATGCATGCTACGATGACGGTATGAATTTGAAGGCTAAATATTTTTGTGCAGATCTTAGATTAGGTCTTTCCCTGTCCATAATGCTAAATTGAGGAGGTAAAATAGAAATAGAAATAGGAAACAGAAGAGAAATGTACAGTGATCACCCATTTTCAGCCCACAATCTTTTTCATGGAAATCCCAGTCATATGAGTCGAGTCCATGCATGCTACGATCACGGTATGAATTTGAAGGCAAAATATTTTTGTGCAGATCTTAGATTCGGTCTTTCTTTATCCATAATGCTTAATTGAGGAGGTAAAATACAAAATTAATAGGAAACAGAAGAGAAATATGCAGTGATCACCCATTTTCTGACCACAAACTTTTTCATGGAAATCCCATTCATATGAGTCGAGTCCATGCATGCTACGATGACGGTATGAATTTGAAGGCAAAATATTTTTGTGCTGATCTTAGATTAGGTCTTTCCCTGTCCATAATGCTAAATGAAGGAAGTAAAATAGAAATATAAATAGGAAACAGAAGAGAAATGTACAGTGATCACCCATTTTACGCCCACAATCTTTTTCATGGAAATCCCAGTCATATGAGTTGAGTCCATGCATGCTACGACCACGGTATGAATTTGAAAGCAAAATATTTATGTGCAGATTTTAGATTAGGTCTTTCACTGTCCATAATGCTAAATTGAGGAGGTAAAATAGAAATGTAAATAGGAAACAGAAGAGAAATGTACAGTGATCACCCATTTTCGCCCCACAATCTTTTTCATGGAAATCCCAGTCATATGAGTCGAGTCCATGCATGCTACGATCACGGTATGAATTTGAAGGCAAAATATATTTTTGCAGATCTTAGATTAGGTCTTTCACTGTTCATAATGCTAAATTAAGGAAGTAAAATATAAATATAAATAGGAAACAGAAGAGAAATGTACAGTGATCACCCATTTTCGGCCCAGAATATTTTTTATGGAAATCCCAGTCATATGAGTCGAGTCCATGCATGCTACGATCACGGTATGAATTTGAAGGCAAAATATTTTTGTGCAGTCTTAGATTAGGTCTTTCCCTGTCCATAATGCTAAATTGAGGAGGTAAAATATAAATATAAATAGGAAACAGAAGAGAAATGTACAGTGATCACCCATTTTCGACCCACAATTTTTTCATGGAAATCCCAGTCATATGAGTCGAGTTCATGCATGCTACGATCACGGTATGAATTTGAAGGCAAAATAATTTTGTGCAGATCTTAGATTAGGTCTTTCCCTGTCCATAATGCTAAATTGAGGAGGTAAAATAGAAATATAAATAGGAAACAGAAGAGAAATGTACAGTGATCACCCATTTTCGGCCCACAATCTTTGTCATGGAAATCCCAGTCATATGAGTCGAGTCCATGCATGCTACGATCACGGTATGAATTTGAAGGCAATATATTTTTGTGCAGATCTTAGATTAGTTCTTTCCCTGTCCATAATGCTGAATTGTGGAGGTAAAATAGAAATATGAATAGGAAACAGAAGAGAAATGTACAGTGATCACCCATTTTCGGCCCACAATCTTTTTCATGGAAATCCCAGTTATATGTCTCGAGTCCATGCATGCTACGATCGCGGTATGAATTTGAAGGCAAAATATTTTTGTGCAGATCTTAGATTAGTTCTTTCCCTGTCCATAATGCTAAATTGAGGAGGTAAAATACAAATATAAATAGGAAACAGACGAGAAATGTGCAGTGATCACCCATTTTCTCCCCACAATATTTTTCATGAAAATCCCAGTCATATGAGTCGAGTCCATGCATGCTACGATGACGGTATGAATTTGAAGGCTAAATATTTTTGTGCAGATCTTAGATTAGGTCTTTCCCTGTCCATAATGCTAAATTGAGGAGGTAAAATAGAAATAGAAATAGGAAACAGAAGAGAAATGTACAGTGATCACCCATTTTCAGCCCACAATCTTTTTCATGGAAATCCCAGTCATATGAGTCGAGTCCATGCATGCTACGATCACGGTATGAATTTGAAGGCAAAATATTTTTGTGCAGATCTTAGATTCGGTCTTTCTTTATCCATAATGCTTAATTGAGGAGGTAAAATACAAAATTAATAGGAAACAGAAGAGAAATATGCAGTGATCACCCATTTTCTGACCACAAACTTTTTCATGGAAATCCCATTCATATGAGTCGAGTCCATGCATGCTACGATGACGGTATGAATTTGAAGGCAAAATATTTTTGTGCTGATCTTAGATTAGGTCTTTCCCTGTCCATAATGCTAAATGAAGGAAGTAAAATAGAAATATAAATAGGAAACAGAAGAGAAATGTACAGTAATCACCCATTTTACGCCCACAATCTTTTTCATGGAAATCCCAGTCATATGAGTTGAGTCCATGCATGCTACGATCACGGTATGAATTTGAAGGCTAAATATTTTTGTGCAGATCTTAGATTAGGTCTTTCCCTGTCCATAATGCTAAATTGAGGAGGTAAAATATAAATATAAATTGGAAAAAGAAGAGAAACTTACAGTGATCACCCATTTTCGGCCCACAATCTTTTTTATGGAAATCCCAGTCATATGAGTCGAGTCCATGCATGCTACGATGACGGTATGAATTTGAAGGCTAAATATTTTTGTGCAGAACTTAGATTAGGTCTTTCCCTGTCCATAATGCTAAATTGAGGAGGTAAAATATAAATATAAATAGGAAACAGAAGAGAAATGTACAGTGATAACCCATTTTCGGCCTACAATCTTTTTCAGGGAAATCCCATTCACATGAGTCGAGACCATGCATGCTACGATGACGGTATGAATTTGAAGGCTAAATATTTTTGTGCAGATCTTAGATTAGGTCTTTCACTGTCCATAATGCTAAATTGAGGAGGTAAAATAGAAATATAAATAAGAAATAGAAGAGAAATGTACAGTGATCAACCATTTTCTGCCCACAATCTTTTTCATGGAAATCCCAGTCATATGAGTCGAGTCCATGCATGCTATGATCACGGTATGAATTTGAAGGTAATATATTTTTTTGCAGATCTTAGATTAGGTCTTTGACACTCCATAATGCTAAATTGAGGAAGTAAAGTAGAAATAGTAATGGGAAACAGAAGAGAAATGTACAGTGATCACCCATTTTTTGCCCACAGTCTTTTTCATGGAAATCCCATTCATATGAGTCGAGTCCATGCATGATACGATCACGGTATGAATTTGAAGGCTAAATATTTTTGTGCAGATCTTAGATTCGGTCTTCCCCTGTCCATAATGCTAAATTGAGGAGGTAAAATAGAAATATAAATAGGAAACAGAAGAGAAATGTACAGTGATCACCCATTTTCTGCCCACAATATTTTTATGGAAATCCCATTCATATGAGTCGAGTACATGCATGCTAAGATGACGGTATGAATTTGAAGGCTAAATATTTTTGTGCAGATCTTAGATTAGGTCTTTCCCTGTCCATAATGCTAAATTGAGGAGGTAAAATAAAAATATAAATAGGAAACAGAAGAGAAATGTACAGTGATCACCAATTTTCTGCCCACAATCTTTTTCATTGAAATCCCAGTCATATGTGTCGAGGCCATGCATGCTCCGGTGACGGTATGAATTTGAAGGCTAAATATTTTTGTGCAGATCTTAGATTAGGTCTTTCCCTGTCCATAAGGCTAAATTGAGGAGGTAAAATATAAATATAAATAGAAAACAGAAGAGAAATGTAGAGTGATCACCCATTTTCTACCCACAATATTTTTCATGGAAATCCCAGTCATATGAGTCGAGTCCATGCATGCTACGTTGACGGTATGAATTTGAAGGCTAAATATTTTTGTGCAGATCTTAGATTAGGTCTTTCCCTGTCCATAATGCTAAATTGAGGAGGTAAAATAGAAATATATATAGGAAACAGATGAGAAATGTAGAGTGATCACCCATTTTCGGCCCACAATCTTTTTCATGGAAATCCCATTCATATGAGTCGAGTCCATGCATGCTACGATGACGGTATGAATTTGAAGGCTAAATATTTTAGTGCAGATCTTAGATTAGGTCTTTCCTTGTCCATAATGCTAAATTGAGGAGGTAAAATATAAATATAAATAGGAAACAGAAGAGAAATGTACAGTGATCACCCATTTTCGGCCCACAATCTTTTTCATGCAAATCCCATTCATATGAGTCGAGTCCATGCATGCTACGTTGACGGTATGAATTTGAAGGCTAAATATTTTTGTGCAGATCTTAGATTAGGTCTTTCCCTGTCCATAATGCTAAATTGAGGAGGTAAAATATAAATATAAATAGGAAACAGAAGAGAAATGTACAGTGATCACCCATTTTCGGCCCACAATCTTATTCATGGAAATCCCAGTCATATGAGTCGAGGCCATCCATGCTACGATGACGGTATGAATTTGAAGGCTAAATATTTTTGTGCAGATCTTAGATTAGGTCTTTCCCTGTCCATAATGCTAAATTGAGGAGGTAAAATAGAAATATAAATAGGAAACAGAAGAGAAAAGTACAGTGATCACCCATTTTCGGCCAACAATCTTTTTCATGGAAATCCCAGTCATATGAGTCGAGTCCATGCATGCTACGATGACTGTATGAATTTGAAAGCTAAATATTTTTGTGCAGATCTTAGATTAGGTCTTTCCCTGTCCATAATGCTAAATTGAGGAGGTAAAATATAAATATAAATAGGAAACAGAAGAGAAATGTACAGTGATCACCCATTTTCTGCCCACAATATATTTCATGGAAATCCCAGTCATATGAGTCGAGTCCATGCATGATACGATCACGGTATGAATTTGAAGGCTAAATATTTTTGTGCAGATCTTAGATTAGGTCTTCCCCTGTCCATAATGCTAAATTGAGGAGGTAAAATAGAAATATAAATAGGAAACAGAAGAGAAATGTACAGTGATCACCCATTTTCTGCCCACAATATTTTTATGGAAATCCCATTCATATGAGTCGAGTCCATGCATGCTAAGATGACGGTATGAATTTGAAGGCTAAATATTTTTGTGCAGATCTTAGATTATGTCTTTCCCTGTCCATAATGCTAAATTGAGGAGGTAAAATATAAATATAAATAGGAAACAGAAGAGAAATGAAGAGTGATCACCCATTTTCGGCCCACAATCTTTTTCATGGAAATCCCATTCATATGAGTCGAGTCCATGCATGCTACGATGACGGTATGAATTTGAAAGCTAAATATTTTTGTGCAGATCTTAGATTAGGTCTCTCCCTGTCCATAATGCTAAATTGAGGAGGTAAAATAAAAATATAAATAGGAAACAGCAGAGAAATGTACAGCGATCACCAATTTTCTGTCCACAATCTTTTTCATGGAAATCCCAGTCATATGTGTCGAGGCCATGCATGCTCCGATGACGGTATGAATTTGAAGGCTAAATATTTTTGTGCTGATCTTAGATTAGGTCTTTCCCTGTCCATAAGGCTAAATTGAGGAGGTAAAATATAAATATAAATAGGAAACAGAAGAGAAATGTAGAGTGATCACCCATTTTCTGCCCACAATATTTTTCATGGAAATCCCAGTCATATGAGTCGAGTCCATGCATGCTACGATCACGGTATGAATTTGAAAGCTAAATATTTTAGTGCAGATCTTAGATTAGGTCTTTCCTTGTCCATAATGCTAAATTGAGGAGGTAAAATATAAATATAAATAGGAAACAGAAGAGAAATGTACAGTGATCACCCATTTTCGGCCCACAATCTTTTTCATGCAAATCCCATTCATATGAGTCGAGTCCATGCATGCTACGATGACGGTATGAATTTGAAGGCTAAATATTTTTGTGCAGATCTTAGATTAGGTCTTTCCCTGTCCATAATGCTAAATTGAGGAGGTAAAATATAAATATAAATAGGAAACAGAAGTGAAATATACAGTGATCACCAATTTTCGGCCCACAAACTTTTTCATGGAAATCCCATTCATATGAGTCGAGTCCATGCATGCTACGTTGACGGTATGAATTTGAAGGCTAAATATTTTTGTGCAGATCTTAGATTAGGTATTTCCCTGTCCATAATGCTAAATTGAGGAGGTAAAATATAAATATAAATAGGAATCAGAAGAGAAATGTACAGTGATCACCCATTTTCGGCCCACAATCTTTTTCATGGAAATCCCAGTCATATGAGTCGAGGCCATCCATGCTACGATGACGGTATGAAGTTGAAGGCTAAATATTTTGTGCAGATCTTAGATTAGGTCTTTCCCTGTCCATAATGCTAAATTGAGGAGGTACAATATAAATATAAATAGGAAACAGAAGAGAAATGTACAGTGATCACCAATTTTCGGCCCACAAACTTTTTCATGGAAATCCCATTCATATGAGTCGAGTCCATGCATGCTACGTTGACGGTATGAATTTGAAGGCTAAATATTTTTGTGCAGATCTTAGATTAGGTCTTTCCCTGTCCATAATGCTAAATTGAGGAGGTAAAATAGAAATATAAATAGGAAACAGAAGAGAAATGTACAGTGATCACCCATTTTCGGCCAACAATCTTTTTCATGGAATTCCCAGTCATATGAGTCGAGTCCATGCATGCTACGATGACTGTATAATTTGAAAGCTAAATATTTTTGTGCAGATCTTAGATTAGGTCTTTCCCTGTCCATAATGCTAAATTGAGGAGGTAAAATATAAATATAAATAGGAAACAGAAGAGAAATGTACAGTGATCACCCATTTTCTGCCCACAATATTTTTTATGGAAATCCCAGTCATATGAGTCGAGTCCATGCATGATACGATCACGGTATGAATTTGAAGGCTAAATATTTTTGTGCAGATCTCAGATTAGGTCTTCCCCTGTCCATAATGCTAAATTGAGGAGGTAAAATAGAAATATAAATAGGAAACAGAAGAGAAATGTACAGTGATCACCCATTTTCTGCCCACAATATTTTTATGGAAATGCCATTCATATGAGTCGAGTCCATGCATGCTAAGATGACGGTATGAATTTGAAGGCTAAATATTTTTGTGCAGATCTTAGATTATGTCTTTCCCTGTCCATAATGCTAAATTGAGGAGGTAAAATATAAATAGGAAACAGAAGAGAAATGTACAGTGATCACCCATTTTCTGCCCACAATCTTTTTCATGGAAATCCCAGTCATATGAGTGGAGTCCATGCATGCTATGATGACGGTATGAATTTGAAGGCTAAATATTTTTGTGCAGATCTTAGATTAGGTCTTTCCCTGTCCATAATGCTAAATTGAGGAGGTAAAATAAAAATATTAATAGGAAACAGAAGAGAAATGTACAGTGATCACCAATTTTCGGCCCACAATCTTTTTCATGGAAATCCCAGTCATATGTGTCGAGGCCATGCATGCTCCGATGACGGTATGAATTTGAAGGCTAAATATTTTTGTGCAGATCTTAGATTAGGTCTTTCCCTGTCCATAAGGCTAAATTGAGGAGGTAAAATATAAATATAAATAGGAAACAGAAGAGAAATGTAGAGTGATCACCCATTTTCTGCCCACAATATTTTTCATGGAAATCCCAGTTATATGAGTCGAGTCCATGCATGCTACGATGACGGTATGAATTTGAAGGCTAAATATTTTTGTGCAGATCTTAGATTAGGTCTTTCCCTGTCCATAATGCTAAATTGAGAAGGTAAAATAGAAATATAAATAGGAAACAGAAGAGAAATGTACAGTGATCACCCATTTTCTGCCCACAATATTTTTCATGGAAATCCCAGTCATATGAGTCGAGTCCAGGCATGATACGATCACGGTATGAATTTGAAGGCTAAATATTTTTGTGCAGATATTAGATTTGGTCTTTCCCTGTCCATAATGCTAAATTGTGGAGGTAAAATAGAAATATAAATAGGAAACAGAAGAGAAATGTACAGTGATCACCAATTTTCTGCCCACAATATTTTTCATGGAAATCCCATTCATATGAGTCGAGTCCATGCATGCTACGATGACGGTATGAATTTGAAGGCTAAATATTTTTGTGCAGATCTTAGATTAGGTCTTTCCCTGTCCATAATGCTAAATTGAGGAGGTAAAATAGAAATATAAATAGGAAACAGAAGAGAAATGTACAGTGATCACCCATTTTCGGCCCACAATATTTTTCATGGAAATCCCAGTCATATGAGTCGAGTCCATGCATGCTACGATGACGGAATGAATTTGAAGGCTAAATATTTTTGTGCAGATCTTAGATTAGGTCTTTCCCTGTCCATAATGCTAAATTGAGGAGGTAAAATATAAATATAAATAGGAAACAGAAGAGAAATGTACAGTGATCACCCATTTTCGGCCCACAGTCTTTTTCATGGAAATCCCATTCATATGAGTCGAGTCCATGCATGCTACGATGACGGTATGAATTTGATGGCTAAATATTTTTGTGCAGATCTTAGATTAGGTATTTCCCTGTCCATAATGCTAAATTGAGGAGGTAAAATAGAAATATAAATAGGAAACAGAAGAGAAATGTACAGTGATCACCCATTTTCGGCCCACAATATTTTCATGGAAATCCCAGTCATATGAGTCGAGTCCATGCATGCTACGATCACTTTATGAATTTGAAGGCTAAATATTTTTGTGCAGATCTTAGATTAGGTCTTTCCCTGTCCATAATGCTAAATTGAGGAGGTAAAATAGAAATATAAATAAGAAACAGAAGAGAAATGTGCAGTGATCACCTATTTTCTGCCCACAATATTTTTCATGGAAATCCCAGTCATATGAGTCGAGTCCATGCATGCTACGATCACGGTAAGAATTTGAAGGATAAATATTTTTGTGCAGATCTTAGATTAGGTCTTTCCCTGTCCATAATGCTAAATTGAGGAGGTAAAATAGAAATATAAATAGGAAACAGAAGAGAAATGTACAGTGATCACACATTTTCGGCCCACAATCTTTTTCATGGAAATCCCATTCATATGAGTCGAGTCCATGTATGCTACAATGACGGTATGAATTTGAAGGCTAAATATTTTTGAGCAGATCTTAGATTAGGTCTTTCCCTGTCCATAATGCTAAATTAAGGAGGTAAAATAGAAATATAAATAGGAAACAGAAGAGAAATGTACAGTGATCACCCATTTTCGGCCCACAATATTTTCATGGAAATCCCTTTCATATGAGTCGAATCCATGCATGCTACAATGACGGTATGAATTTGAAGGCTAAATATTTTTGTGCAGATCTTAGATTAGGTCTTTCCCTGTCCATAATGCTAAATTAAGGAGGTAAAATATAAATAGGAAACAGAAGAGAAATGTACAGTGATCACCCATTTTCTGCCCACAATCTTTTTCATGGAAATCCCAGTCATATGAGTGGAGTCCATGCATGCTATGATGACGGTATGAATTTAAAGGCTAAATATTTTTGTGCAGATCTTAGATTAGGTCTTTCCCTGTCCATAATGCTAAATTGAGGAGGTAAAATAAAAATATTAATAGGAAACAGAAGAGAAATGTACAGTGATCACCAATTTTCTGCCCACAATCTTTTTCATGGAAATCCCAGTCATATGTGTCGAGGCCATGCATGCTCCGATGACGGTATGAATTTGAAGGCTAAATATTTTTGTGCAGATCTTAGATTAGGTCTTTCCCTGTCCATAAGGCTAAATTGAGGAGGTAAAATATAAATATAAATAGGAAACAGAAGAGAAATGTAGAGTGATCACCCATTTTCTGCCCACAATATTTTTCATGGAAATCCCAGTCATATGAGTCGAGTCCATGCATGCTACGATGACGGTATGAATTTGAAGGCTAAATATTTTTGTGCAGATCTTAGATTAGGTCTTTCCCTGTCCATAATGCTAAATTGAGGAGGTAAAATAGAAATATAAATAGGAAACAGAAGAGAAATGTAGAGTGATCACCCATTTTCGGCCCACAATCTTTTTCATGGAAATCCCAATCATATGAGTCGAGTCCATGCATGCTACGATCACGGTATGAAGTTGAAGGCTAAATATTTTTGTGCAGATCTTAGATTAGATCTTTCCCTGTCCATAATGCTAAATTGAGGAGGTAAAATAGAAATATAAATAGGAAACAGAAGAGAAATGTACAGTGATCACCCATTTTCGGCCCACAATCTTTTTCATGGAAATCCCATTCATATGAGTCGAGTCCATGCATGCTACGATGACGGTATGAATTTGAAGGCTAAATATTTTTGTGCAGATCTTAGATTAGGTATTTCCCTGTCCATAATGCTAAATTGAGGAGGTAAAATAGAAATATAAATAGGAAACAGAAGAGAAATGTACAGTGATCACCCATTTTCGGCCCACAATATTTTCATGGAAATCCCAGTCATATGAGTCGAGTCCATGCATGCTACGATCACTTTATGAATTTGAAGGCTAAATATTTTTGTGCAGATCTTAGATTAGGTCTTTCCCTGTCCATAATGCTAAATTGAGGAGGTAAAATAGAAATATAAATAAGAAACAGAAGAGAAATGTGCAGTGATCACCTATTTTCTGCCCATAATCTTTTTCATGGAAATCCCAGTCATATGAGTCGAGTCCATGCATGCTACGATGACGGAATGAATTTGAAGGCTAAATATTTTTGTGCAGATATTAGATTAGGTCTTTCCCTGTCCATAATGCTAAATTGAGGAGGTAAAATATAAATATAAATAGGAAACAGAAGAGAAATGTACAGTGATCACCCATTTTCTGCCCACAATATTTTTCACGGAAATCCCAGTCATATGAGTCGAGTCCATGCATGCTACGATCACGGTAAGAATTTGAAGGATAAATATTTTTGTGCAGATCTTAGATTAGGTCTTTCCCTGTCCATAATGCTAAATTGAGGAGGTAAAATAGAAATATAAATAGGAAAGAGAAGAGAAATGTACAGTGATCACCCATTTTCGGCCCACAATCTTTTTCATGGAAATCCCATTCATATGAGTCGAGTCCATGTATGCTACAATGACGGTATGAATTTGAAGGCTAAATATTTTTGTGCAGATCTTAGATTAGGTCTTTCCCTGTCCATAATGCTAAATTAAGGAGGTAAAATATAAATATAAATAGGAAACAGAAGAGAAATGTACAGTGATCACGCATTTCCTGCCCACAATCTTTTTCATGGAAATCCCAGTCATATGAGTGGAGTCCATGCATGCTATGATGACGGTATGAATTTGAAGGCTAAATATTTTTGTGCAGATCTTAGATTAGGTCTTTCCCTGTCCATAATGCTAAATTGAGGAGGTAAAATAAAAATATAAATAGGAAACAGAAGAGAAATGTACAGTGATCACCAATTTTCTGCCCACAATCTTTTTCATGGAAATCCCAGTCATATGAGTCGAGTCCATGCATGCTACGATGACGGTATGAATTTGAAGGCTAAATATTTTTGTGCAGATCTTAGATTAGGTCTTTCCCTGTCCATAATGCTAAATTGAGGAGGTAAAATAGAAATATAAATAGGAAACAGAAGAGAAATGTAGAGTGATCACCCATTTTCGGCCCACAATCTTTTTCATGGAAATCCCAATCATATGAGTCGAGTCCATGCATGCTACGATCACGGTATGAAGTTGAAGGCTAAATATTTTTGTGCAGATCTTAGATTAGGTCTTTCCCTGTCCATAATGCTAAATTGAGGAGGTAAAATAGAAATATAAATAGGAAACAGAAGAGAAATGTACAGTGATCACCCATTTTCGGCCCACAATATTTTTCATGGAAATCCCATTCATATGAGTCGAGTCCATGCATGCTACGATGACGGTATGAATTTGAAGGCTAAATATTTTTGTGCAGATCTTAGATTAGGTCTTTCCCTGTCCATAATGCTAAATTGAGGAGGTAAAATAGAAATATAAATAGGAAACAGAAGAGAAATGTACAGTGATCACCCATTTTCGGCCCACAATCTTTTTCATGGAAATCCCATTCATATGAGTCGAGTCCATGTATGCTACAATGACGGTATGAATTTGAAGGCTAAATATTTTTGTGCAGATCTTAGATTAGGACTTTCCCTGTCCATAATGCTAAATTAAGGAGGTAAAATATAAATATAAATAGGAAACAGAAGAGAAATGTACAGTGATCACGCATTTTCTGCCCACAATCTTTTTCATGGAAATCCCAGTCATATGAGTGGAGTCCATGCATGCTATGATGACGGTATGAATTTGAAGGCTAAATATTTTTGTGCAGATCTTAGATTAGGTCTTTCCCTGTCCATAATGCTAAATTGAGGAGGTAAAATAAAAATATAAATAGGAAACAGAAGAGAAATGTACAGTGATCACCAATTTTCTGCCCACAATCTTTTTCATGGAAATCCCAGGCATATGTGTCGAGGCCATGCATGCTCCGATGACGGTATGAATTTGAAGGCTAAATATTTTTGTGCAGATCTTAGATTAGGTCTTTCCCTGTCCATAAGGCTAAATTGAGGAGGTAAAATATAAATATAAATAGGAAACAGAAGAGAAATGTAGAGTGATCACCCATTTTCTGCCAACAATATTTTTCATGGAAATCCCAGTCATATGAGTCGAGTCCATGCATGCTACGATGACGGTATGAATTTGAAGGCTAAATATTTTTGTGCAGATCTTAGATTAGGTCTTTCCGTGTCCATAATGCTAAATTGAGGAGGTAAAATATAAATATAAATAGGAAACAGAAGAGAAATGTACAGTGATCACCCATTTTCGGCCCACAATCTTTTTCATGGAAATCCCATTCATATGAGTCGAGTCCATGCATGCTACGATGACGGTATGAATTTGAAGTCTAAATATTTTTGTGCAGATCTTAGATTAGGTCTTTCCCTGTCCATAATGCTAAATTGAGGAGGTAAAATATAAATATAAATAGGAAACAGAAGAGAAATGTACAGTGATCACCAATTTTCGGCCCACAAACTTTTTCATGGAAATCCCATTCATATGAGTCGAGTCCATGCATGCTACGATGACGGTATGAATTTGAAGGCTAAATATTTTTGTGCAGATCTTAGATTAGGTCTTTCCCTGTCCATAATGCTAAATTGAGGAGGTAAAATAGAAATATAAATAGGAAACAGAAGAGAAATGTACAGTGATCACCCATTTTCGGCCCACAATATTTTCATGGAAATCCCAGTCATATGAGTCGAGTCCATGCATGCTACGATGACGGAATGAATTTGAAGGCTAAATATTTTTGTGCAGATCTTAGATTAGGTCTTTCCCTGTCCATAATGCTAAATTGAGGAGGTAAAATAGAAATATGAATAGGAAACAGAAGAGAAATGTACAGTGATCACCCATTTTCTGCCCACAATATTTTTCATGGAAATCCCAGTCATATGAGTCGAGTCCATGCATGCTACGATCACGGTATGAATTTGAAGGCTAAATATTTTTGTGCAGATCTTAGATTAGGTCTTTCCCTGTCCATAATGCTAAATTGAGGAGGTAAAATAGAAACATAAATAGGAAACAGAATAGAAATGTGCAGTGATCACCTATTTTCTGCCTATAATCTTTTTCATGGAAATCCCAGTCATATGAGTCGAGTCCATGCATGCTACGATGACGGAATGAATTTGAAGGCTAAATATTTTTGTGCAGATATTAGATTAGGTCTTTCCCTGTCCATAATGATAAATTGAGGAGGTAAAATATAAATATAAATAGGAAACAGAAGAGAAATGTACAGTGATCACCCATTTTCTGCCCACAATATTTTTCATGGAAATCCCAGTCATATGAGTCGAGTCCATGCATGCTACGATCACGGTATGAAGTTGAAGGCTAAATATTTTTGTGCAGATCTTAGATTAGGTCTTTCCCTGTCCATAATGCTAAATTGAGGAGGTAAAATAGAAATATAAATAGGAAACAGAAGAGAAATGTACAGTGATCACCCATTTTCTGCCCACAATATTTTTCATGGAAATCCCATTCATATGAGTCGAGTCCATGCATGCTACGATGACGGTATGAATTTGAAGGCTAAATATTTTTGTGCAGATCTTAGATTAGGTCTTTCCCTGTCCATAATGCTAAATTGAGGAGGTAAAATATAAATATAAATAGGAAACAGAAGAGAAATGTACAGTACTCACCCATTTTCGGCCCACAATCCTTTTCATGGAAATCCCAGTCATATGAGTCGAGTCTATGCATGCTACGATGACGGTATGAATTTGAAGGCTAAATATTTTTGTGCAGATCTTAGATTAGGTCTTTCTCTCTCCATAATGCTAAATTGAGGAGGTAAAATAGAAATAGAAATAGGAAACAGAAGAGAAATGTACAGTGATCTCCCATTTTCGGCCCACAATCTTATTCATGGAAATCCAAGTCATATGAGTCGAGTCCATGCATGCTAAGATGACGGTATGAATTTGAAGGCTAAATATTTTTGTGCAGATCTTAGATTAGGTCTTTCCCTGTCCATAATGCTAAATTGAGGAGGTAAATTATAAATATAAATAGGAAACAGAAGAGAAATGTACAGTGATCACCCATTTTCGGCCCACAATCTTTTTCATGGAAATCCCAGTCATATGAGTCGAGTCTATGCATGCTACGATCACGGTATGAATTTGAAGGCAAAATATTTTTGTGCAGATCTTAGATTAGGTCTTTCTCTGTCCATAATGCTAAATTGAGGAGGTAAAATATAAATATAAATAGGAAACAGAAGAGAAATGTACAGTGATCACCTATTTTAGGCTCACAATCTTTTTCATGGAAATCCCAGTCATATGAGTCGAGTCCATGCATGCTACGATCACGGTATGAATTTGAAGGCAAAATATTTATTTGCAGATCTTAGATTAGGTCTTTCCCTGTCCATAATGCTAAATTGAGGAGGTAAAATAGAAATATATATAGGAAACAGAAGAGAAATGTACAGTGATCACCCATTTTCTACCCACAATCATTTTCGGAAAATTCCAGTCATATGAGTCGAGTCCATGCATGCTACGATCACGGTATGAAATTGAAGGCAAAATATTTTTGCGCAGATCTTAGATTAGGTCTTTCGCTGTCCATAATGCTAAATTAAGGAAGTAAAATATAAATATAAATAGGAAACAGAAGAGAAATGTACAGTGATCACCCTATTTCTGCCCACAATCTTTTTCATGGAAATCCCAGTCATATGAGTCGCGTCCATGCATGCTACGATCACGGTATGAATTTGAAGGCAAAATATGTTTGAGTAGATCTTAGATTCGGTCTTTCCCTGTCCATAATGCTAAATTGAGGAGGTAAAATAGAAATATAAATAGGAAACAGAAGAGAAATGTACAGTGATCACCCATTTTCGGCCCACAATCTTTTTCATGGAAATCCCAGTCATATGAGTCGAGTCCATGCATGCTACGATCACGGTATGAATTTGAAGGCTAAATATTTTTGTGCAGATTTTAGATTAGGTCTTTCCCTGTCCATAATGCTAAATTGAGGAGGTAAAATATAAATATAAATAGGAAACAGAAGAGAAATGTACAGTGATCACCCATTTTCGGCCCACAATCTTTTTCATGGAAATCCCAGTCATATGAGTCGAGTCTATGCATGCTACGATCACGGTATGAATTTGAAGGCAAAATATTTTTGTGCAGATCTTAGATTAGGTCTTTCCCTGTCCATAATGCTAAATTGAGGAGGTAAAATATAAATATAAATAGGAAACAGAAGAGAAATGTACAGTGATCACCTATTTTAGGCTCACAATCTTTTTCATGGAAATCCCAGTCATATGATTCGAATCCCTGCATGCTACGATCACGGTATGAATTTGAAGGCAAAATATCTATTTGCAGATCTTAGATTAGGTCTTTCCCTGTCCATAATGCTAAATTGAGGAGGTAAAATAGAAATATAAATAGGAAACAGAAGAGAAATGTACAGTGATCACCCATTTTCTGCCCACAATATTTTTCATGGAAAATCCCAGTCATATGAGTCGAGTCCATGCATGCTACGATCACGGTATGAATTGAAGGCAAAATATTTTTGTGCAGATCTTAGATTAGGTCTTTCGCTTTCCATAATGCTAAATTGATGAGGTAAAATAGAAATATAAATAGGAAACAGAAGAGAAATGTACAGTGATCACCCATTTTGGGCCCACAATATTTTTCATGGAAATCCCAGTCATATGAGTCGAGTCCATGCATGCTACGATCACGGTATGAATATGAAGGCTAAATATTTTTTCTTGCAGGTCTTAGATTAGGTCTTTCCCTGTCCATAATGCTAAATTGAGGAGGTAAAATACAAATATAAATAGGAAACAGAAGAGAAATGTACAGTGATCACCCATTTTCGGCCCACAATCTTTTTCATGGAAATCCCATTCATATAAGTCGAGTCCCTGCATGCTACGATCACGGTATTAATTTGAA